>WFKH01002636.1:10567018-10591328 GCA_016163765.1 Magallana hongkongensis | reverse complement strand
ATTCACCATACCATAAGGATACTTTGTGCCAAATTTGGTTGAAATTGGCCAAGTGGTTTTAGAGAAGAAGTTTAAAATGTGAAAAGTTTACAGATGGACGGACAGACGGACAGACGGACGGACAGACGGACGACGGACAAAATGTGATCAGAAAAGCTCACTTGAGCTTTCAGCTCAGGTGAGCTAAAAACTCTCCTGATATACTGATTCACTTAACAATCTGTACCTTGAACATAGATATCTTGAATATATGTAACAATAATGAATATATGTACCATAGATATGTCAAAGTTAATTGAATGTACTGGTGTCATATAATATTTTGAACCCCACGATATATTGAACCCGTGTTCAAAATATCGCTGCGATATATTGAACCCCCCATAAAATATTGAACCCCGGGTTCAATATATTATGGCTGCAATATTTTGAACCCCGGCCCTTCTAATTTTTATTGCTATTGGAGAGGGGGTTCAAAATATTATGGCCGCGACATTTTGAACTCCCCTCTAACTTGCATTGCTATTGGACAGGGGGTTCAAAATATTATGGCTGCGATATATTGAACCCCCCTCTAATTTTCATTGCATTTGTAGAGGGGGTTCAAAATATTATGGCCGCGGTTCAAAATATCGCGGCCATAATATTTGGAACCCACTCTCTAAAGGGAATTGGAAATATGAGGGGGGTTCAAAATATAGCAATGAAAATTAGAGGGGGGTTCAGAATATTACGGCCATAATATTTTGAAACCCCTTTCCAATGGGAATTTAATAAGGTAGGGGGTTCAAAATATAGCGGCCACAATATTTTTTTAACCCCCTCTCCAATAGCACTGAAAATTAGAGGGGGGTTCAAAATATCGTGGGCATAATACTGTTATATTGAACCCGGGGTTCAATATTTTATGGGGGGGGTTCAATATACCGCAGCTATATATTGAACCCGGGTTCATAATTTGGCATAATATATTGAAACTGGGTTCAATATTTCGCGGTATCAAAATATTATATGACACCGGTACTGTAGAGTCATTTTAACAAGAGCTTGGACTTTGGTTAGTTTATCAATTTAAACAGCAATGTGACGTAGGCCTGTCTATTTCATTGTAGGCCCCTCAGCCATTATGACTATATGAAATCAACAAGATTTGTCTTGCTTTTAAGCTAAGACTAGGCAATCTGTGCATATTTCACTTGAAACCAGTTTTATTTTTAACTTGTTTGGATATGCAAGAAATAAATAGTTACATCCTACCAAAAGTCCAAGTTCTTGTTAAAATGGCTCCATCACTATTTCTTTACATATTTTCAGTTCTACAGCTTGAAGACCTTTTATTTCAGAGAAGGAGAATCAAATGTAATAACTATAGGTACTAACCCTAGAGATGGCCGACAAAATCCATCCAATCATTTTCTTTAGCACACCTGGTAAGTTAGAGGTATAGAAAAATGATCGCACTGTAGGATCATAGATATCATCCTTCCTGCAAAAAAGATTGATCCTTGCTGATTTTGATGATCACACAGAAAATGTGTGGTAATGCTGAAACCCATGCATATTTAGACAGTTTTGCAAATTTCATAGATATACGATCATTCTTCAAAAATATCTCAATTTTTAGAACCATTTTAACAAGATTTGGACTTTCAGTAGAAAGTAACTCTCTATTTCTTGCACCAAAACAAGTTAAAAATGCCCTGGTTTTAAGTAAAATATGCACAGATTGCAAAGTCTTAGCTCAAAACGAGACAAATCATGTTGATTTCAAAGAGCCATGGCCGAGTGGCCAGCAAATATGAAAAAGACAGGTCTACGTCACATTGCTGTTTGACACAACTACGCAAATTAAGTCAAAGCTCTTGTTAAAATGGTTCTATCATAATTTTCAATTTAAAAGTTAACTTTAAAAAAGCTGACAAACACAGTAAAGTAGCATATGAAGCAATGGTCGTGGGTTTCCAACAATAAGACAGACAGGTAAACTTTTACGATAAATTGTAAATTCTTTCTGTTTTTATTAGTTTTACACACTTTATTAAGATCGACAGTGAGAAACCGGTTACTCAAGTTTTCATTGAAAGTGCCAATTATCGAATCTTCAATAATACATGTATGTAAAATCTGTACTTGAGTAATTAGTAACAAAGAAAACAGTGTGTTATTTTTTCAGCTTCATTTCATAAATTCATTATAAAAAATAAAAATATAAAAAAAAGTATCTTGTTTTGACAACAGTAAAGGATTTCAAATAGCACATTGGTCAGTGTACACGTAGCGCATTTCTCAGTTTTTCAGATATCCCTTTATTGGGGCACACGCACTGATATGAATTGAATATAATCACAGTTCAAATTTATTCAGTAATTATAAAAACACTTTTTGGGTTGATCAGGAAACAGCGAATTTAAGATCACTCTATCGGACGAAACAATAAATTAAAATTTTTTAGTTTCCTGCTTCAGTATACCATAAATTTTCTATCCATTAAATTACCCATTGTAAAACTGTTTCTCTGAATACATGTATATGAAAAAAAAATAATCCCAGTAATGATTTTCAAGGAAGATATTAGAGGTTTTTTTCTTTAGAAAAGGAACATATTAAGTAAGACTCAGTGTGTTAAATATCAGTAACAAACTTTTCACACATACATGTACTACATTTGTAAGTAAGTGATGACAAATCTCTCATACATATGTAAGTAATACTGTAGTTTCCTTATTTTACGCGAGTACTTAATTCCGCAGCTCAACCATTTTGCATCAAATCAGAAGAATATAAAATTGCGAATGCCAAATTTACATCATAGTCTCAGTCAGTTTAACTCTGTCCGAAAGATAAAAGCAAGATTTTAAAATCTGCGAGATGTGCTTCTTGCGATTTTACACGGATATTAATTCCTCGCGTTTAATTTAGAATTTACAGTGTCAATGACAAACTTTTTATACATACATGCAAGTGAGGTAGGTTTTCGTGCCGTCTGCTCCTACTGTATCTAAAAATAGCCTAAACATCCTTCTAGGATCTACAGGTTGCATTGGAATAAGCTATAAAGAAACAGAAATTTTTTAGATAGGTAAATTGAAAACTTGTATAACAAAAACACAAAAATTGCATAGTAAACACCATGAACACCAGACCTTTTTAACATTAAGCAAAATTTGACCAAGCTTTCCATTTCTAAAAAATTATACATGTATTATATGTACGTGTATATACATTCTGCAAAGACAATTCCTCCTCATTTAATAAAAAACACCATAATTATGATATAATTATGTTATATGTACAGACGGACCTTATGTCCCCGAGACTCTAGAATACACTTGGCTTTCTCTACGGCTCGATGCATGGATGGAACCGAGGGGATGTAGCCATCATCTAGGTAATACCCGATCCTGAGGGGTCTCTTGTCCTGGTAAATCTACAATTATATCACATATTTCTCGCATTATCACCGGTGTGAGATTGGTTTGTTCAGTGTGAGACGTAGAGCAGTGTGAGATTTTTCTGTCTTACTCCGTGTATTACAATGCCACGGTAAAACTTATAAAACAAACAATATGAAATGTACCAGTAGTTATACACATTTCAGAGGAGAGTTCATTCTACTTTAAAATGTTCACAACTAAACAAAAGAAACCGAATCCCGGTCCAACAGATATTTCTGCTTTTACAGTAGATATTACATAGATACCTTTTCAAGTAATAACAATATATATGACAAAGGAACAAGTATCTTGCCACTGAAAATCAACAACATAAAAAAAGATGCACAACATTTTTAAAGGGACAATAATAGAAAATACAAAATAGTGTAACTTTCCTGCATTCATTAATTGCTATCTACCCCCATATGATATGACAATATGAAGTGGAAAAAAGATGACAGTACATAATTTATATAGTTTACAAACTTAACCTGTGTACTAATTGAAATCTATTATAATTGAGTCACTTCATTTTAGTCTTAAGCTATATTTATTTTACATAAACAAGTTCAACCACTTATATTGAGTCACTTTATGAATGCCTTAGCTACATTGGTAAATTAAAGTAAAATTCTAGAGGAGAATCTGATGCCATGCATTCCTATACTGTATACAAGTAAGCATTTAAATGACTCTGATGTCTCATTACTGACCTCTTCCCTGAATGGTATAGGAGGAACTGTGGGGTCAAGGTCAAACATGTACTGACACAAAAGAGCTCTCATTGCCATGGCAACACCATCCACATCTCTAGACAACATCCCTGAGGCAGATTTGACTGTTGATACAAATGGCAAAAATTCAAAACAAGCTTTCATACATGCATTATGCATTCACAGCATAAATTAAGATATTCAAAATAAAATAATACAGGTCTTCATCAAAAATGGGTCAACATGTTATTTGTGCTGTGACCTGAATAATCATATACAATGTCCTCTTCATTTTTTTATAAATACCGTACCTAAAGTTTGGCCTTTAGAAAGTTTGTGAGTACCAGCACCACTGCAAAAATGCAAAAATCATCGAACATTAAACTACAAGGCCATTAAATAAAATATACAAACACTCTCAGACTGGCAGAAATTATTGAATATGAAAGAAATGTTAGTGTCATCAACAGATTAAAATACTGGGCAATACACATATTTCTAAACAACATTCCCCCCCACCCCCCCCTAAAAAAAAACAACCCAAAAAACCACCCCAAAACACTCAAACATTTTCAAGGTGCAAAAGAGAGCATCAGTCTGCAAAATATGCAAATGCATATAAAGAAGTGTGTAAAACCTACCTGATAATAGCATATAGCTTTTTCTGATATGAGAGAGAGAGAGAGAGGGAGAGAGAGGGAGAGAGAGAGAGATTGATTTACCCATAGAGGCATGAAAATATGAAATGAAGCATAATATTATTTACTTGATTTACATTAGACTTAAGAAGGCCGACTTTAGTTTTCATTGCGCATGTTACCAATCTACATTTGTAATACTCCAAATAAATAGCAAAATTTGGAGCATCTTGATAGTTTGAGATGACCACAATCAAAAACCAGATGGTAGAATTTAGTATTTTTTACATATTAGGTAGAAAATGATATTACTAATCACATATAACAATTTGAGGAAAATTGCTATAATTGTGGTATTTTTTAAATCTGCTTCGAAGTGCGAAAAATGACAATTTCCTATATATCCCTGTAGTAAATTTACCTGTGTTTAAGCATTGAATGCTTGTTTTTGTATGTCGTCGGTCCTATAACACACCAAGTGGTGCAGACAAATTGAATACCGCACATTAGCATGGTATGATAATTTGCCTGCACCGCTTGGTGTGTTATAGGACCGACGTCATCCCAAAATAAGCATTTAGTGCTTATATTTATATTTTCATACTGATGTCTATTTGTATGAAATATTGTGTATTGTCGCTATAAAGTCTTAGTCAGGGATATGAAACATACATGGAACAGCCATATTAACATACTATTTAGATCGCTTCTGCGACTTTAAATATAGTTCCAGAAACTTTGTCAAAAAATTCTTTTTTATTGACGTAAAGATATGATTTAACAATTATTTTCCATTAGAACATATCAAATTGGTTATGTAAGTTTAAACGTTTCAATTAATCTTACAATAAAAAATATACTCAAAACGCGTGTTGACGTTGCTCCTGGCGCATGAATTTGCTAAGGGTATTCAAAGGAAATTGAACGTCGCATATTTCCAATGCAAACATAAGGGGAAATATACACTGAATGTAAATATTTCGAGATGGCCCCTAAAAAGAACCGGATGGTAGATTTTTCTTGAAACTTTGCAAATATACTAGAGTTGGTGTAAATTACATATGGTTAAAAAATAAAGAGTTTTGCTATTGTAGAAAAACCCCCAAATCGGCCTCCTTAAAAAGAATAGAGAAATCTAAATTATAAATTAAAGAAAATAATCCTTGAAGTCACAGATAGAAACCGATTTACATTCATCTTTCAATTATAAAATGAGAGTGGGGAAAGGGAAAAAAAAAGAAGAAATAAATGCTGAGTATGAACTATTAGAAGAAAAGGACATAAAGCTTTGCTAAAGAAACAGCCTGCCATATATCATGTTATAAAGGTGTTCCTACCTGATTCTCCCTGATGTTGGTTTTAGACCACAAATCCCACACATATTGGCAGGGATTCTTATACTGCCACCAATGTCTGTACCGATCCCTAGTAAAGACCCTCCTGCTGCTATCAGTGCCCCCTCCCCTCCGGATGACCCTCCAGGGCCACGCTTCACGTCCTGAGGGTTCAAAGTTCTGCCATATATTGGATTTGAACACTCAAAGGTCATCATGGTTTGAGGGACATTAGTCCGGACAAACGGAATTGCTCCTTGTTTCTTGAAAACCTGTAGTTAAAATTATTAAAAGTATGGAAGTTTGAGAAAGTCAGTCGCTTTAGTTGTCGTTTTATGTATATTAAGTTATATGCATGTGTCCACAGTATATCATCGGCACTGCATAAGTGTATACATGCACAGCGAGTTCAATGTCATTTAAATGAATTTTCAGTAAAATGATATGCACGCCCCTCCATTAAATAAATTAAAAGGAGGTTCTTAGTTTTGCTTGATTTTATTTAAATGTAAAATCCTATCTTTTGATTAAGACTCTACTGTAGTATAAATGACTTCAAAGATTATTTCGAGATTTCACCTTGACAATTACAGCATCCCCTGACACAGGGTCTCCTATACATCTTTGCATGCCAGCAGTGCAGTCATATCCCTATAATCAACAGAACAGACCAATCTTACATTTGAGCAACCTTTGGTGTTAGTTTAGTTGTGATTTATTTTTTGCAAGTGTGCCTACATTAGGCCTAACAAAAAAATAGGTTTGTTTCCGCTTTCAGGCTGAAAAAATTTAGGGTCGGTAGGTAGGCTTTTTTTTTTTTTTTTTTTCACGACATGTGCTGCCATTTGTAAATAACAAACATCTACACAACACTGTTGACATCTAAATAAGTTCTATAAGCGTTTTACGACTTAAATTTAGAGGACACAATAAATTTTTATAACGGATAAAAACGAAATTTTAACAAAAAACGGATAAAAACGGAAATTTATGAAAAAACTCGGAAAATATTTTTGGGTCGGCGGGTTTAAGTTAGGGTCGGTCGGGAAAGCGGAAACAAACCTATTTTTTTGTTAGGCCTTACAAGAATACTGAAATACCAATTTTTCGTTTTTCTTTATTTTTTCTTTGTACCGGTATAGCAATTCTAACAGTGATGAAGTGGTTGAAACAGGGACCTATTTTTTTAAAAATTCGTCTTTTTTAAGTTAACCCCCCCCCCCCCCTCAAAAAAAAAAAATTAGAATAAGCAACATTGCAACTCTGAGGTGATCCTAAATAATAATTCAATTTTTCAATGAAATCCGTATGATAATATTTTCTATCATATAATAACTTACTAAGATGATTATATCTGAACAATTCAAATACATGTATGAAAATAAAACCTACAATAGGTACTCATAGGATAAAGGCCACTATACACACTAGGGAGAATAAGGCCAGCAGAGTACCTTGATGTAGTAGTTTTCCTTTATACTGACTGGTATCCCATGAAGGGGCCCCTTTTTTCCCGTCTTCTGATCCCTTTCAAGAGCCATCTCCTAAAATGCAAACCATTTAAAAGACTGCTTCAATATAAACACATTTGCTGCAGTTTTATTATTTGAAGATCATTTAGACTAAACAAAGTATCTAGTAGAGAATATGAAAAAAGAAATCAGATTTAATAATATTACTATATACTGAATGATTGAAATCATTATAATATTACAAAACAATACTTAATCATATTTCATATATTTCTTATTATATCAAACTCCTTTTGAGGAAATATGTGTTATAACTTATAAATGATAAAATATAGATAATAATAAACTGGGACAGATATCAAGTTATTCATGCACATAAATACAGTCAAACAATAAAATGTTGTTCAGAGGAACCTGTAATTGAACTTTTAGATGCAAAAGTTTAGATCTTGCTTCCCTCTTTATTTAAGGAGGTTCAGGGTGGTCAACAAATTAACCATCAGATCTCCCTTAACTTTTTGGATTATACTTTTTAGCTAAAAACTATCATTTAATGAAGAAAAAATATTTTTTAGCTTTAAAATTTGAATATTTTGCTATATATTTATAAAGAGCTCTTCCTTTTAAGGAGATTAATATAGTGTAAAAATGGCCACTACCATTCAGCCCCCTTACACCAATATTGCTCCTTATTGCTGTTTTATAATTCCAAAAAGGCAAAATGTAGTGGAGAAAACATGCTGCCTGGTTTAACAATAATTTCATGGATTGAAAACAAAATCAACAAAAATTAGTGTTCAACAAATACAGAGGCTGATTGTGCCTATCAGTACTTGCAATACTTTGATTATAAATTTGTTGCAAATAAATAAACCTATTTCAGCTTAAATAATTTTTCCATAGCAACTGATAATATGTCAGTGCAATTTCACTAATTGTAGCTATAAACAGCAGAAAATATGTCACAGGCATCTCTATTTAAAAAAAAAAAATCCACTTTATAAAGAAGGGTGTTGAGGCGTTTTTCATTAAATTGTCAATAAGGGTAATGTATGTAGCAACCTATTGATAAAATTTTAAGTGCCTGTAATTTGTTAACATCGGAACTGCACACACTTTATATCTGGGGCTCTTGAAGGGGAAAGATTCAATTAAAAGGTAACTGTCAGATAGAAAAACTATAAAAATTCAAATTTAATATATACATGAAGAAACAGGAGTTTAAAAACCTTGCAAGTTTACATAAGTCTAACAGTGATCAATTAATAAGTACAATATTATTTCAAGAAATTTGTACACTGTAAATAATGACCAGTAAATTTTAAAACTGGCTATATAGTGCTTTTTGTGCTTTAAAGTCTTTCCTATATACAGTGGGACTGACTGATCGACCAGCTAAAATTATTAGTTATTAAACCCAAGTGACTTGAATGAGCGAAAAAAATATTTCTAGCTCTGCCTTATAAATACTATATGAGAGTTGAATTATTTGTAAGATATTGGACTTTTATCTCTCACCCCCTCCCCCTTTTTAAGGACTTTTTAATTTATATCACTCAATGTTAGGAGTTTTGACTTACCTGGCGCAAGGCCTCTTAAGTTGATTGGGGGAGAGGGGCCTAGATACTGTAAACCAAGCAACAAGCAACGAGCAATGTGCAACCACTGCTCTCAGATACAAAACACACTTTAAGAAATAAAAAAGAAATTCCTGCTTGCTTGCTGATATTATTTATCGTGGATTTGTTAATTAACTATAATTGCTCATTTACGAATGAACAATAATATGCATTGTACATTGTACATGTACATGTACTTGGTTTACAGAATTTAACGGAATGCATGATGAGTGTTTGTCAATGTGTGAACACTGCAGACATCGATCCGATCTTTTATACATATACACTCCACACACACACAAAAATAGTTGTCAAGAGATGATACTGAAATTGTGCTGTTTTTTAGATGTGCTTTCTTATTCACCTTATTTGGCAGAAAGTAGCTTTCACTTAGATAAAGTAAATCGCTGAACATCATATACACAATGTACATGTTTATCAATAGATACATTCAGCACCAACAAAAAATTCAAGCACATGTAACTTTTTAAAACATTCTGCATCAAACTCATTTCCATATTAGCTGTAAACAGTAGATCCCTGATCAAATGCACGGAATTAGTATCCATATAAAATTGCAAGAAGCACCCTTATTGATTCTAAAATCTAAATGCTGTCATTTTTTTTTCAAGATGAAAACTTTACCAAATCATGATAAAAATTCAGCATTTGCCATTTTATGTTCTCTGGATTTGATTCAAATCAAGTGAATTGTAGAATTAAGTAATGAAAAATGACAATAACAAACTGCCAACCATCTCAAAAATCCATAAAGCAAAATACAAATTCAAAGCAGAGCAACACGGACTTCTAAAAAGATAGAGATGGGATCAGGTGCCTAGGAGGAGTAAGCATCCCCTGCCGACATTGCCATTGGTCATTGTCAAGGTAATAACGTATGTAAAATAAGGAGTATACAGTACAGTGTACTGTATTATATTTACAGTAGTATATATATATATATAAGAAACCCAGTGCCATACATAATGGTTAGTAATATGTGGTGCCAAGTTAAACATTTCAAATGTGGACATGGGGAGCACTGCTCAGCCTTTATCACGTTTATATAATGGTGTGCCTACCATGAGACATTTCTAGACAAGTTAAGATCCTGGAAAAAAAAAAAGTAAAAGATTTTTCTATTGAAAATATGCATGCAAAGATTTGAAAAGCATTGTTTTGAAAATCTAAGACTTGAGAAGAATCTAACTAAGCTACTTATTGAACCAACTTTTATTCGCATGCAAGAAAATTTAATGAGGTTTGTGTGAGCCTTGTCATCGCTAATATTTCTCGCCACGAACAGGTCCTAAAATGTCTCTATTAGGGGATCCTTAAAGAAATGTTTGTTTGGAATTGCCGCCTAGGGGTTTCCAGACCCAAAAGGGAGGGGGGGAATTTTTTTTTTTTTTTTTAAACTTGAAGTTTAACTAATAAAAAATTTGTAAAAAAAAAAATAAAAATCTCCATATAAGTTCTTTTTTTTTTGCCAATAAAATTTTATCAGCGGGGGGTATTTCAATGAGGCGGGAGGCAATTCAAAACAAACAATAATTTTATTTTGGCCTATGTAGGATATTATTTTCTAGAGACTCTACATCTTGAGCACCAAAATAAGTTTATCTGCAGTAAACCATGAAAAAAAGTTGATGCGAATTAAAGTTGGTTTGCAGAATGTATAAACATACATGTAGATTCAGTTTATATTTGTTGCTACTGCTAGGTTAATTATAGTTACTAATTAAACATACAATAAGGCCAAGTCTTTATCAGAGACAAATGCAGCTTACATGATAAAGATATTTAAGACACATGCTAAAAAGACAATCTGCAATTGGATAGCAAAAAAAAATTAATTCAAAAAGCAAATGTCTAATCTAGCAGCAGTTATGGGTAATAACCATTTTGGTTGTTGTTGCTGATTTTGCCAAAACAAAGTATTTAATTTTCAATGATCTATTATTTTTGCTGAAGTAATGTTGCAATAACAAATAACCCAAATAATAAGCTTTTTTTTTGGAAGCAGATAAATATATTTTTGAAATAACAAAAATAGACCATTGATCATGAAAATATGAAATCAAATGTTCATATTAATTAAACTGGTTAAACTAAACCAAGAAGACATTCTAGATTTAAACAGCAACTCTTAAGCTAAGCAAAAGAAATGCTAAGTACATAAGCTACACATTGCAAAGCAACTCTTAAGCTAAAAACTCAAAAGAAATGCAACAAGCATCTAAGTTCATGAGCTACACTCTGCATTGTAACTCTTAAGCTAGGATTGAACTGAAATTCAACCAGCATTTAAGTTCTTGAGGTACACATTGCATTGCAACTCATAAGCTTAATAAAACTCAACTGAAATGTAACTGGCATCTTAGTTCACTTAGCTAACCCTTGCAACTTGTAAGCTCAAACTCAACTGAAATGCAACCAGTGCCTAAGTACATGAGCTACACATTACATTGCAACTTTTAAGCTAAACCTCAACTGAAATTCAACTAGAATATAAGTTCATGAACCACACAATGCATTCACCACTGACCTCTGCTTCCCAGATTGGTTCAACCACACAGTTAAGTTTGCGGTCAACCTCCAGTGCCATGGCCTGATAGCACTCACAAACTTCAACAGCAGAGAGTTCCCCTGACTGTAGCTTCTGTTCAAGTTCTGTGATTGACAACCTCGTAACTCTTTCTGCCTTCTCTTTAGTGATCTAGGAATATTAAATTCTAAAGGTTATGAGAGTTTTCATTTCATAATATTGGCTAAAATTTGTATGGCTGAAGGCGCCAGTCCATATATCTTGCAATAAATTCATTTGAAATACACAAATTCATAAACCATTTTCACATTATTATCAAATATTTCAAAAAAGTCCAGAGCATCATCAGGATGTGTTCTGAAAGTCTTAAGATAATTGGAGGCTAAATTAATAAAAAAACACATTTTATAAATGTGGAGCCATAATCTCTCAACCTCATGTTCTCAATTAACGATCTCTGATCCTCAGCAATGTTCGATAACTCTAAATTATCCGGAATTTTTTTATTCGTACCATATTTCTGCCTTTTATATAGACACATTTAATAAGTCTTGAAGTGTTAATATTATGCACAGCCATTCAACGAACTGCTTGGCTTAGTGGCTCCACGGAGACCTACTACCTAGAGGTAAAGGGGTTAGAGCCACAGATGCACCGGTTCAACCGGGTTTTTTTTCTAATTTGATCTCAACTTGTATACGTTATTTATTCCATTATATCCACCATGGCCAAAATTGCAATAACTTCGTAAAATGCATGGTTACCATCAAAAAATTTCTTTTTATTTTATTTCATTTATAAAGTTTGAAGGATAAATAACATTTTTATAATGAAAAAAATACTTTGAGGCTGAGGATCAGAGAACCTTAAACACAGCTTACCCCTTTTTGGGTCAAATGTTCGGCCATCTTATTACAAGCTGCTAGACACTCCTCTCTTTTGGCCTTGACCTTTGACCTAGCTCTGTAGTACTTATAGACAGCATGGGACATTTTTAAGGTCACCAGACCAAGGAAAGCAACTGACACATTTCTCCCATTGAACCAATCCAGGTCGATTTCCAATTCTTTCAACCTGTTCATGACTTAGAGTTGACCTAAAATAAATTGCAACAACACTTACCATCTGAAAATTGCCACAGGGTCTTTAGTATAGTTTTTGTACTGTTTGTTTCCAAAGACAAAAATAACAAAAATAGATCACATAAAATGGGTGGCATGTATGACAATTAAAAAAAAACAATCACAAAAAATTAATTTTAGCAGTGTTAAAAATGTTATGTCACAGGCCAAAAATTTATGTACATTTATATGAATACTTTTTTTAATGTGTGACGTAAAGACCTTTTCCATCACCAACAGGGCATCAAAATAGCTTAGTTGGTAGAGCACCTGACTAGTAGAGACTCAGGGGGCCCATGTTGAAATCCTGGCCTGGTCCAGCATTATATTTTACATCTTGTGTTATAACCAACCCTTGGAAATGAAAGTTAACTCCTGCCAGGCAAAATAACCTGAGATATGTTGATCATGGAGGTTGCAGAAAGATTATTCATGGGGGAAGAAATGTGACGGTTAGATCGATGATACAAAATATTATAGTTCAGTTGGTATAGCACCTGACTAGAGATTTAGATCTGGTGCATCACTATTACACCCATCTCATTACAAATGTACATGTAACATACTATTTTAACAAGATGAAAAACAGATGTTTAAAATAGAAGTTATTTTATTTTAGTAAACAGAGACACATTTTTTACCTTTTTTGAATTTTATCATTGTCAGAAACAACATACATGTAACTTAATAGTCTGTCCCAAGTTATTGCTTCCATCACTTTTGATGATTTTTAATAAAAAAGACACATACCTGAGAAAAAAACACAACTGAAATCGATAAAAGGGAAAATATCCAAGATATCCTCATTGACAAATCATTTTTCAACAATAAAAGTTCACAGGAACGAATTTCAAACTAATTTCTTATGGAGATTTATATTTTATAATGGGAAATGTTTACATCTTTTTACCATTCGGAACTCACTTGGAATACCTCGCACAATTTTTCAGCGTTATCATCCGGGCTACAATGCAAAACCCCTGTAGACTTTCTATTTTGGGTTGTGTATTGAAGCCTGAAGCGGTAGAGGGGGCGTTTCAAAACAGATAATCTGGACATTTTTCATATTAGTGGATAAACGTAGTTTGGGCACAGAGGTATTTATGATTATCGAAATATCAAGCTAAAAGTGGTGAAAACAAAAACTCGGGACAGAGTATAAACTATCCGACAACCAATTAAGCTCATGTCAGCCTGTATGTCGTGAAAGGTATAACTAACCAGCTGTGACTAAACGTCTCAAAAAATGGAAATAAGTACATGTATGATGGACAATGCTTTTGAATAAATACCAGTGTCGGTCTATATAGTACTATCTACAGGCATATAGATATCTGATCTGACCTCTGAGACAAAGTGAAAGTAACTTACCTGTCTTGTTTCAATTTCAGTGACTTTATTCCATTAGACTCACGAGTTGCAAATGTCTAAATTATCTTAATTGTAGCATGTTTGCAGAGTAAGCACATGCATCGAAAGCTATCTCTTTCGTGGAAAATGAAACGCATAAAAATTGATTATTCGTGAAGAGTTCAACGTAGGTGGGCGGGCGATAGTTGACACAAAAGAAAGTAGGAAATAAAAGCGGGGTCCGCTCCTACGGGCGATAATTATTCCGGAAGTTTTATCCACTCGAAACTGACACTTGCAATTGATCAACAATCATAGTTTTATGGTTAGAAACAATGATGGGCTGTAGATGAAATAAAACCCCATCAAACTTTTGTTAAATCTACGACAGTAATTGTCCACATAACTTTCTTTAAATGATAAGTGGCGGATCCAGAATTGAACCAAGGCCTTGGCGGTCTCTGGGTAATTATAACCCATATATTATGGACATGCCAGGGAGTCTCATGTTTGCATATTCAGGTTTTTTTTTGGATCTAAATCCGGGACTCATTTGACTTTTACCACTGCTTTTAATTTCTCATTTGATTTTTGCAAACATCAATTCATAAAAGGGGGGGGGGGGGGGGGGCAGGAGTCCGGCGGAGGAATCTCGGATGTCTGATAAACCCTAGCTCCAGCTAGGGGCCAACAATTCTTAACTTTGGTTAAAAAGAGACCTGCAAGCCTTTAATCGTCACTTTTCAATGAAATGAATGAACGTGTTGTTTTTTTAGAATGTTGTGAGATTTTCTATGGGCTACTGCATGTGTACAATCATTCACAAAATCATTCAGATTTTAGTATAATCAATAAATTGCCATAGAAAGCAATACTGTAATCCAATTAAGTCGAATATCTTGCAGTTATGAAACTAAAACGCACGTTTTTTTAATACGTTAAAAAAGGCTGCTTATAAGTAGAAAAACAGAAAAAAATAATACTAGACCATTCTCCCAAGACTTTGAAAATACGGAAAAAATATAAAATTTTATACATTTTCAATATGTGGCCATATTGGCTTCACCCCAAGGAACTGAACCCCTTATTCAAGGGTCATGAATTTCACAATTTAGATAGAGGCTTCCATGGACATCACAACCATGTATTATATATTCAGTTTATATCCACCTGCTAAGGAAGTAAAGAAAAAGATTTTCTAAGATTTAATGCATTTTCACTATATGGCCATATTGGCCCCGCCCAATTAAGGGCCAGAACCCCTGACCCAGGGTCCATGAAAATTTGGCCTTTCTTGCATATTTGGCCCGCCCATGAGGCCCCGAGGGTGGTAAGGTAATAAATTTCACAGTTTAGATTCCTCGTATATCCTAGATATGCTTCATGCCAAAAATGGCAACAATTGGCCATGTGTAGATATCAAGAAGTTAAAAAATGTAAAATTGTTAACGGACGACCCACGATGGAGGAGGCACGACGACGGAAAACGACCAAGGGCAATAGGTCATTAAGCTGCTTTCACACTGAAATAGCAAATATAACTCGAAAAACTTTAACCAAACCAAAAACTAATCTAATCAAAGAACTCAAAGTACAGATATCCGGGCTTATTTGATGTGCATTGAAAACGCTGCCATGAAATGGCATTATTACAGACTACACACTAGAAAAATTGTGCGAAGAACGGTTGTTCAGTCAACATCCGGTAAACCGTGCACCGTAGCTATAGCCTGGCCTTTACGCAATAAGCCCGGGTAAAAATCAAACTGTATTTCAAAGACCTCATGGTTAAATATCGTTTAAAGAGACGTGGTGACGCACAAACCCATGATTTACCAAATATCGAATTTTTACACGATTTCCACATATTTTTCATATATCATGTGAAAAAATGAACTTTCGAAAAATTACGGTGTTCAAAAGTAAATAAATCAAATTAAAAAGAGAAAAATAGATTTAAGCGTTGGGCCAATGCCCAACACATAAATATTGAGTTTCCCTTCCGTTTTATAAGCCACGCAAGCGCAGTGGAATGTAAATAGAGCAGCGTGGCATATATAATGAGCCAGTGGCCTCTCAGTGAAACCTAATGTCTTCAAGAACTATATATTTATTAAGATGCACTCTATATGAATGCATATTTCATATTACAGACATCGAATAACTTCAAATTTTAATCATTTTCTCAGTGTGTCAATCGCGGTTTGTTCCCGTTTTGCACACATTTGAAAATCTAGTATAGAAAAAATGTGTGCAAAACGGGAATTTGTCCAGGTAAGATATTTACTTAATTGCTATAGCCTGTACATCAAATTAATGCTTCGATATTAGTTCAATACCTAGCTCCAAAGCTACAAAACGCAAGGAAAATTTGATATGTCAATATTTATGTATTTTTGTCATAAGTAAATTTGATGTGTCACGAATTTTGAATGGTTTATTTATATTTTGTACAATTTTCAAACCCCTGCCATTTTCCTGTACGTTGCAATTATTGTATACATATAAGCCCCGGGAATCCTTTGGTTTTCAAAGTTCAGTTAATTCTCTCATAACAAGAATGATATGTATACCAATATTAATAATTAAGAAAAATCGTAATTAATTGATTAATTGGTAAATATAATTGATGTACAATTCGAAGAAAAAGAATACATGCATTAGAATTCGCCCAGATTTCATTAAAAACAGCATATTAAACAGCATATTACCGGTAAATAGATCAAGTTTAATACTGTAGGATAAATCAAGGATATACAATTCCACCCAAAATTGCCTCGGTTATCAAAATGGTCAAACCTTGTGGCAACGCTTTGAAAAAATTATGCACTTTGAAAAAAATAAATTTCAAAGTGCGTTAAATCTAGGACAAAATCAACGCATTTTGAATCTTTTTTTGTAAAGTGAATTAAATTTTGGGACCAAGTCAAGTTGAACGTACTTTGAAAACAAATTTCAAAATGCCTAATTTTTCAAAGTGCGTTGTAACAAACCCTGGTCAAACATCAAACATCTCAGAAATAAAAATTGCTAATCTCTGGGCTAAGAAAATTTTTACTGGAGTTAACCCGAATCCAGAGCTAGAACCATTTTAACAAGACCTAAGACTTTCCGTAGGACGTTGCTATCTATTCCTTGCGTCAAAACAAGTTAAAAATGACGCGGTTTCAGCGAAATATACAGGGATTGCGTAGTCTTAGCTCAAACTCCAGACAAATCTTGTTGATTTCAAAGAGCCATTGCTGAGTGGCCAGCAATGAAATAGACAGGCCTACGTCACATTGCTGTTTGACACAACTACCCAAAGTCCAAGCTCTTGTTAAAATGGTTTTAATACAAGAAACATGAGTTAGCTGTGTGATTTGACAGGCTGTTCCCCTAAGATGCAGTCAAACTAGGTGTTTTTAAATTTAACAGCATAGGAAACCGACGAAAAAAAACTTAGTATTATCTTAAATATTAATCTAAATCAACTATAATTTTAGATACTTGCTAATTACACATGCAACGGTCTGTAAACATAAGGTTTTTTGTAAATCTATAATTTTACATTATACTGTAATTATCAATCCTCTAAAAGCTGCTGTCTTGTATAAGAGTATAGTTATTCTAAACAAAGCTCTTTAATGATATCCCTTTATTATCCATTTTTTACACTCTAATGTACATCAATATACCAATGCAAATGTTAATAACATTTTATTAACTGTTAATAATAACAGTTATTATTATTAACAACTGTTAATAATAACAGTTGTTAACATTTCAAAAGGGAATGGCTGATATGTACTAGTCTACAATACAGTACTTCCGCAATGTAACCAGTATACGACGGTTCATAAAGATTTATGTAAGGGACGTGAAATTTTCTCAGTTTAATATAATGCACTTGAGGTCAACTATCTAGTTCACGCATCAAAATATTGTTTAATGAAATTAACAATGTTTATATGGGTGTCATATATACACCTACAGAGTTGAGCAAAAGTTGACAATTTCTATTGACAATGTCTGATGGGCCAACTGTAATGAGATTGATAGGCTTAAATCAAAATGCTTCTTGATACAAACTATACCCAAGGACGTGGTTTTCGTTTTAAAAATGATAGTATTATCCTATATAGAGCTCTTCTTCTAAAGGAGATCAAAACAGTCTAAAAATGGCCACGACCATCGAGCCCTCTTAAGGTCAGACGAGACCTTTCTTCCATTATTTTCTATTTTTTTCCCCCTATATCCGCAATGTAAAGATTTCTACAACGTAGTTCCATAATTTTATTTCAGGCTACATGATATTTTTCTATTTGGATATATAATTTCAATTGAAAATAATGTAAATATAAAAATTTATATGCATAATATATATAAAGGCAGGTGCATAATAATGCATAGTTATTTTGATGTACAAAGTCAAAATGCTAACAAACTTCTTATGAATAACTCAACATATATACATGAAAAAAAGCCTATGTAATTTGGAGAATTGTATTTGTAAATCATTTGAACTTCGTGAAGTTTGTAAAATTATATACTCTATAAAAGGACTACTTTATGAGGATACGTGTACATAGATATCGAAAAAAGTAGCTAATGATAATGGAACAATATATATTGAAACGAACTTGTAAATATTTCAATTGAAGCAACAGTGAGAACAACTAGGTAAATGGATATTACATGTACTGCAGTAGATTAAGGTACCTCACTACATCAAGACATTATTTTTAAAAGATGGCGATTTGAAGGTTTTGTTAAATTGTTTTGTATCAATCGATTTGGTTGAATGATATCAGAGCTCAGTGGTTAAATCATCGGGCTTGTGAACCGCAGTTCTCGAGTTTAATCCCACAGAGGCTTTTGTTCATATTTATACTGAATTAAATTTTTGAAAATCATAATTTGTTTATCCAAAATTGCATATTTTTTCGCCTATATTTGATGCAACATGCTTTCATAATCAAGTAATTTTCTGTTGATTTGAGAAACTATTTCAAGATGTAGTGAGCCACCTTAAGTTTACTTTGTAGGTGTCGATATGCTGGAACGACATTTAAAATTAAGTAAACAAAATATCAGGTTTTCACTACAAAGTTGTACTACTACAGAGCATTACACACGAGAAAAGCAGCCAGTAAGTACAAATAAAACGTGGAACAGGTAACCATGGCAGCGGCGTTTGTTTTGTTCGGATCGTCATCATATGTCGCGAAGACGCGCGCAGGTCCTCCACTTCCGTCGGCAATGTTCAGAACCGGAATGTAAATAGTACTTCCGCTTTCCGGAACGTTATCCAGATTGGCCACGTTCTCGATCCCGACGACGCTGTTTTTCCCCAGCAATGTGTGACATGGGAAGGTTGAACTCATTCCGTAATCTGTGGAGGGCGTGTCTACTCCAACAGCGTTGATTTGGCGCTTCTTTATCAACCACGTGACGGCGTCCTCATGCCAGCTTGGGAAGTGAAATGAAGAAACGTTGGAGGGTTGGGGGGTCCCCAACACGAGGGTTTTGTTAGGGTACTTGGTCGACCAACCGGAATTCATTATGGCGACAGCGCGTCGTGGCATTTCTCCGTACTTCTCTTCCCACATCAATAAGTCTTCAACAGTGACCCTTAAAATGAAGGGAAGTTATGCATGTAAAACGCCTTTCTTGCACAAATGCAACAAATCTAATGAAGGGTTTGCTTACTTTAATAAGTATAATCATATGCAAATAAGTGGGTTTCATTTTGCTTACTTTGGGAAAACGTGTATTCAAAATCTATGCAATAGTTACATGTACTTTATCTTCGTCCAAATGTTTGGTCATAAAATCTAAATAAAAAATAATCTTCAAAATAATCTTAAGATTTCGGTAGTTAATGGTTTTGAAATTTCTTTTTCGCAATAAGCTCACGTTTATAACGTGCAAAATAACCAGATGTAGATGTAAATGGGCTAATTATAAAATGTTTAGAATTGTTACAGTGCTAAAATTTCATTTGTATTTATACTTTGTCCCAAGATATTTATGCAGCACATTTTGTTAAAATATTCGATATCTATAAATACCTCAGGGTTCAAACGATGTTCATTCGATAGTATGAAAAAATCACAAAATTTCTTCTTTGAAACGCCCCCTCTAGCTTATCAGGTTTGCATGAATATACGGTTAAAACTAAAAAGTCTTCGGAGATTTTGTATTGCAAGCGAGATGAAAGTACCCGGATGATAGCGTTGAAAAATTTTGCGAAGTATTCCGAGTGACTTCCGAATGGAGAAAAGATGTCAAAATTTCCCATTATAAATCTCTAAGAAATCTGTTTTTGTTCCTGTGATTTTTTTTCGAGTGAAAAACGATAATGTGTCAATGAAGATATCTAGGATATTTTCCCTTTTATCGATCTTAATCGCACTTCTTTCAGAGGTATGTGTATTTTTATTAAAAATCGTCCAAATGTGCTGCATAAATATCTTTGACAGACTATAGTTAGAATTGATAATCGCAACAGCACAAAGTCACAAACGTCAGAATGTTATTGCAGAAATGGTCTTTTAGAATTTTCTCTATACGTTACCTGTAATCCGGATTGGTTGCGACCTTGGACTTGACATTTATAATGACCCCTGCTCCATACAAATTTTCCATGGGGATTTGATCGGTTTTCCACATTCCTTGTACTGTGTGAACGGGTGCGTCTATATGAGTACCCATGTGTTCCGGCATCGCAATGTGGTTGTTTTCAAGCCTTTGAAAAAAAATAGAAACTTTATTACAATCATTATCATATTAAACTGCTTTATCTCTTGTCTGCGTTTTGCAAAAGAGCTTGCAAATTATGACCATATTACATATGTACATTTAAAATACGTTGTATTTACCAGCGTCTTATTTTTGTTTATCTTCAAACCAGTAATTTAAATACATGAAATCGACAACATGATAGCTTTTTGTATAAAATTTTGCGCAATGGACACAGAGGCGGATCCAACAATATGGGAAAAGGGGTGGGTGGGGTTCCAGTCGATGAATACCAAAACGTGTAAAATTCAGTACTAGTTAAGGTGGTATGGACACCTGTCGATACTAATGCGGATAAAAGTAAATAATAAACAAAATACTTTCAACTGTTTAGAATTTTCAAACTTTACAATATTTGACCAAAAATATATTTTAAAATTTTTTGGAAAAGTAAACATTATAAAAGCCCCAGCGGTATTCGAACTCATGACTTATATTCGTAGATAACGCTCTATCCCAGTGCGCTACGCTGTTAGGTAGCAATTTTGGGAAAGAAAACATTTATAAAATTATACTTGATTTTATTGTTTATTTCGATAGGAAGTAATAAGTGGGAATAATTTATCTGCTAAATAGATGATACATGTGTAATACAACTTGTACAAGCAATTGCCGTCCCCGGGAACTTGATGTGGTCTATTAAATGCGTGCCCTAGTTACATCATCCGGTACTAATGCAGATGCAAAAGTTTTGAAAAAATGTACATTTTCGTTATGGTTGCATGTAAACCCTTTTCACGGTATTCTTTTAACAGATTTTCGATTCTTGGAAACATTTAAACAATAAAATGCCCTTTTTTGGTGTTTCATGTGGGAATGAAGATAGCTAGCATTGCCGATTTTTTTTGTAATCCTGCCATGTACCTTCAGTGCCCGTATGAAAAACCAAAGAAAGAATTTTATTGTTTATATTTACATCTGCCTCTGAATCAATTAATAAATCATCCATAAAGAGTTATTAAAAAAACCCCCTAAATTATCAATATTGTCGACCAGCCGTAACACAGAAGGACCTGCTAATTTCTGCATATATGTGGAGGTTAATATAGTACATGTGTCTATAATTACTTGGACGTCTGGCCGTGGGGTCAGTCCGTTTAAGTCCGTGAAGTTCGTGCTCTTATTGTAGCTTTAGTTTTGATCGATCAAGAAATAACCCATGCAAAGGCAACTCAAAAATACAAAGAAAATATCATACGAAGTAAAACTTATCTATAGCTACTTAAATTATAGCTGACATTTAATAAGCTAAACAATACATTTGAAAGAAGCTTTTAAAAGAAAAACGAATGTGTGTACTCATACGCGTACGTCGTTTTACTCGATCGCATATATTTCTGGCCTTTCACTCCAAAACTGTATGAACTACAATCGATTTTCTTAAAAAATAAAGAAGAAAATATCTAGGGAATATTACATGTAATAAAAATCTGTGTATTTAGCGATACTGCTCTCTGTAATTTTTTTCCCACATGCTTACTTAAAGAAATAAACACCGGGTGCTGAAGAAGATTACTTTACTTCAATAAAATATCGATAGGGTTTTGTTTATAAAAAGTGAATTACACGGTCCGTTGTACGAAAATCTTTTAAGTAAGCGATTTCTAAAGCATTTATGTTAGATAATTATAGTATTTAGATTATAGATGGAAAAAATTGCCTTTAAATTAGCATTTTAAGTTTAAACAATAAATCATATGTCTCAGAGAAGGGGGGGGGGGGGGAGCTACCACCCCCTGAACCCCCCCCCCCCTTGGATCCGCCAATGGAATATCATTTCACGAACCTTGGAACCTTATTACGGCTCAGTCGTATGTTTCTGTAAAATTCACACCAACCTGAACGCCCGAGAAAAATGAAGTTCCAGCGTGTATTGTGTGTATTCTTCTAAATCTACATACATATTGCAGATAGTAAAGAAAATAAACGGTAAAAAAACATAAATAAAAGAGTCATTTTACAATATTGGCACCTAGGATATACACGTACGTTTGGTTAGACTGAAAATGCATATTTACCATTTTTCGGACAAATCCGCGAGGGACAAATTTCGTGGATTGGTCGTTTTCCACAGTTTACATTGTAATATGGACGTAATCCGTTGAATCTCCAGCAATAACCGTATAACTTATCTGTTCACGAAAAGAAATAGAATACATTTTTAGATCAGCCCCTTTACACCGAAACTGTCTCTGTATATACAGTACTTCGTATGAGCAAATAAGGGTTTTTTTTAGTTTGGTTGTCCAACGAGGACATACGCTCGATACGCTTCATATGAATTCTTGGATTTTCCCCCCTGGTAGTTAGTACTTGAATGGGAAAAAATGCATACTCAGAACCAAAATGAAAAAACACCCATTGAAATTACATATGTGCCTATTCAGATATGACGGATAACATTAATTATTAAATAAAATTTTTAATGTCAATTCTCATGGCAAACATGATAACGAAAGAAAACAAACATTTCAACTAATTGAAAAGAAATAGCGAAACTTTTAGAGCTTAGGGCAATGAACGATTTGGCTATTTAGATTTCAATATTGTGGAAAATTTTAGAAATGATCTAGAATAAAAGGTAAACAGAAAGAAATTGCATAGGGGAAACTGGGACACAGCCATGTCAAAATGAATGTAAATGGTTCATCGCACACAATAAACCTCCTTAGTATACATTTTGCCGGCGACCTAATTCTTCGAAATATCAAGGATACATAGTTCATACATCCTTCTGGGACATTGATCAAGGTTCGTGAACCGTGAAGTCAATGTGTGTCATACAGGGAATTTATGACAAAGTAAATATTTGGCCGGAGAAGTTACCTTCAGCCTTTGAATACATGTAAATAGATTGTGACAACCACTCACCAATGAATGTAATTGCTGTTTCATCAATAATTTATAATAAATTATTAAATTTTCAATTTATAACTTTTTAAAGTGTTGTTATCTATGATAAATCGCCGATCCAGAAAAGTTTTCCAGGGGGAAAGGCGAGGGATAAGAATTTGTTTGCCCGGGGGGGGGGGGGGGGGCGCGAGGGGTCCGATTCCAAATTTCGGTAATTCTACGAACTAAATTTAGGTCCGCCCACCCTTAGATCCGCGCCATTAATATGATAAATGCTTGTTATAATCACAAAGTGTCCCCTGAATATTGCCTTGGGCCTTAAAGGGGCATGGTCACGATTTTGGTCAAATTTTATTTTTCTATTTTTATTGTTTACAATGCTTTAGAAATGCATTTACAATGATCAACCAAAATTTGAGTGTCAGTCGTAGAGTTATAAGCAAGA
>WFKH01002636.1:10537206-10547369 GCA_016163765.1 Magallana hongkongensis | reverse complement strand
CAATCATTTAATAAAATATCAGGCAAAGTATTATAACTGAACGGTAACACTCGCACCGAAAACATTTTTTATCTTTCTGAGATATTGATTAAGGTAGATGTAGTTAATTATATCCGGGAGTGTGATTTCAAAATTGGACCCATATGATTCAAGAATGGGATGTACTATCAAACGAAACGTTGAATCAGTAGTAAATCATGTAAAAAAATCCAAAAGTTAGAAAAGAACAAAGACCCCCCCTCCCAAACATATAGGCTTTATTTGTTTTTTGTCACATTATAAAGCATCTAATTACAGAACGGCTTTCCCTTGTGTCTAAATGTTCATATATGCTTTAAATTAGATAAACAAGTAGACGGATTTTCATTTCCAGCCTTATTGCAAAGGTAAAATGATAAATGTATAATCATCTAAAATTTCAAGCCTCTATCTAATAGCATTGTTGAGAAACGCCGTGGACAAAATTACTTTTTGAAAATTTTAAAAATGACGTAACGTAAAAACGGAAGTAATGTTGTCATTGAAAATCTAACATCTTTAAGGCTTAGTAAAGTCAATTTTTCTCTGAAAGTTTCATAAAAATCGGTCGAATAGTTTTTGAGAAATAACGCTTTAAAAAAGTCAGAAAAAGAAAAAAAGTATAATAATAAAGAAAAAGAAACTGTAGAATAACAAGAGGGTCTTCCGTTGGAAACGGAAGACCCTAATAATAACTAGAGCAAAGCTCGTTGCAAAGCAACGAGTGGGTCTTCCCTTAATGTCGAAAGTAAAGCTAGAAGTTCTCTTCGAAGCAGAGTTTTTAAACCATGAATTTAAGTAACTAAAACAAAAAGAAGGAATATCGAATAATTCTTTGTACGAGTTAACAAAATCTGAATGATTCAAAGTGCGTATTACACAAACCTTATCAATTTCAAGAACGACTTAGCAAATACAAATCCGAATGTGTACGATTAAACAATCATTGAGGCATTTAAGGTACGAGTTAATTTAACTTTGAACATAACACTATTTTCTTCACCAAGAATGTGGAATCAAAATTACCGGAAAAATCAATTTTTAAACCCCTATATATCTGTAATGCATCGTCCGATTTTAAAACGGATTTAAGATTTAAATTAAGGTTAATAAGCTCTTATTTTGGCTTCTATGATTTATAACAATTCAGCGCACAAAAAAGAAGTATTATTAAAAGACTTTGTAGCCCTCCTGGTCCCTAATTTGAGGGGTCAGCCCCTTTTCTTGATATCAATTGAAAGGTCTTGCAAATATAAACATATTTTGTTCAACAAGTGTTCACGAATTGTTAACCGTTCTAGAGATATCTGAACAACTGTGTTTTAGGGGCCGACCCTTAAACTCCTTACCGGGGCCACCAACAAATTTTTTTTAGTTATCATTTTGTTAGGAACATTATTTTGAGCAACTGTTCTTCTACAATGCTTTTCAAAATATTTCTCCTTTTCTAGATATTAATGATCAAAGTTTTTTACTTATGGCCCCTTGAAACCCCTAATTACGTAACATATGATTAAGGTATGGTACTGTATAGATAAATACCTGTACAATGAATATTTTTGCTCCCAATTTAAGGGGCCAGCCCTTTTTTCTTGATATAAAATAAAAGGTCTCTTAATAGTAAACACATTTTGTTCAACAAGTGTTCAGGAATTGTTGACCGTTTTAAAGATATCTGAACTGGTGTGTTTTAGGGGCCGACCCTTAAACTCCTTGCTGGGGCCACCAACAAATTTTTTTAGGTAGCATATTGTTGAGAACATTATTGTAAGCATTTTTTGTTCTACAATGCTTTTTAAAATATTTCTCCTTTTCTAGATATAAATGATCAAAGTTGTGGACTTGTGGCCCCTTGAAACCCCTAATTACATAACATATGATTAAGGTGTGGCACTGTATAGATAAACAGTTTCTTTAATTGATAACAAATTATTGTTCAGTGAAGTTATTGAAAAAATACTTTAGAGCCCTCTTGGCCCCCATTTTGAGGGGCCAGCCCCTTTTTCTTGAAATCAAAGGAAAGCCCTTGGAAATTGAAACAACTTTTGCATTACATGTTTAAACAAATTATTTACAGGTTAAAAGATATTTTACAAAACCTGTTAAAATTTTGCCAAAAATGTTGGTGCTAATTTTCGACCTCGGGCGAGCTTCGGCGCCTTGCGCATTTTCAACAATGTCAAATACAGAGGATCATCTACAGACCTCCATCTACATATTCCTGAAAGTTTCACGTTTTATTACCATTAGTTTCGGAGGAGTTACGTGGACAAAATGGTCCTTAAAAATTCACAAAATCTTAAAAATCTCAAACCGGAAATGACGTCATCAGCTTAGAATTTTATATAAGCAATTAATGCTCTATCAGTCCTGTAAATTTGGTGAAAATCGCCCAAATAGTTTTAGAGTTATAGTTCTCGAAAAATGTCAGAGGAAAAATAATAATATAAAACTAGATGCGATCTCGTTGCGAGCAACGAGTGGGTCTTCCGTCTGATTTCTCATAAGAAGCGATGATATGAGATTTTAACTGAGATTTAAATATGTCTTGTGTCATTTTATCTCGATTTAAATGAGTTTGAAAAATTCGGAAATCCTAAAATTCATCAAATGATTTTGCAAAAAGATCTCAGCAGACGCAGAATTGCAAGCGCAACTTAGATATTATGTTTTAAAATAAGTCTAAGGTCATTTTAACACGAATTAAATGAGTTTAAAACTTTCAAAAATTTTTAATTTCATCCAATCAATTCGAGAAAGATGTCATCAGACGCAGAACTGCAAGTGCAATTTAGATATCATGTTTTGAAATAAGTCTAAGTTCATTTAAACACGAATTAAATGTGTTTAAAATTTTCGAAAAATTTAAATTTCATCCAATCAATTCGAGAAAGATTTCATCAGACGCAGAATTGCAAGCGCAACTTAGATATCATGTTTTGAAATAAATCTAAGGTCATTTTAACACGATTTAAATGAGTTTAAAATTTTCAAAAAATTTAAATTTCATCCGATCAATTCTAAAAAGATGTCATCAGACGCAGAATTGCAAGCGCAACTTAGATATCATGTTTTAAAATTAGTCTGAGATAATTTTAACACGATTTAAATGAGTTTAAAAATTTTGAAAAATTTAAATTTCGTCTAATCAACTTGAAAAAGATGTCATCAGACGCAGAATTACAAGCGCAACTTAGATATCATGTTTCAAAATAAGTCTGAGGTCATTTTAACACGATTTAAATGAGTTTAAAATTTTTGAAAAATTTTAATTTCATCCAATCAAATGGAGAAAGATGTCTTCAGACGCAGAATTGCAAGCGCAACTTAGATATCATGTTTTTAAATAAGTCTGATGTCATTTTAACGCGATTTAAATGAGTTTAAAATTTTCAAAAAGTTTAAATTTCATCCAATCAATTCGAGAAAGATTTTATCAGACGCAAAATTGCCAGCGCAACTTAGATATCATGTTTTGAAATTAGTCTGAGGTCATTTTAACACGACTTAAATGAGTTTAAAAAATTTTAAAAATTTAAATTTCGTCCAATCAACTCGAAAAAGATGTCACCAGACCCAGAATTTAACATTCCTCAAATATTCAGTATTATATCTTTTATCGGTATTAAGGAGATGCGTTAAGTAAAGAAAATTCGTTGCAAATTTTTGACCTATATTTTGATCCCAGCTAGCTTCCGTACCGGGAATTTTCGGAAAATTTTTTTCCAGGAGCGACTAGACTAGCATGTCTTCTATCATTCCTGAAAATTTCAGCTTTCTATCTTTACTCGTTTCTGAGGAGTTGCGTGGACAAGAAGTCAAGAAAAAAAGACAAAATGGCGCATAAGTCCGAACCGGAAGTGATTTTTACAAAATCAAAAATGGGGTACAAACTTCAAATAATAATAGATCGATGCTGAAAATTTGACGAAAATCGGACGACCCATCTCCGAGAAATCTTCTGCACAAAAATTGTAAAGAAAAAAAACAAGAGGCCAAGTGGCCTTAACGGTCACCTGAGTACCATAGCCCATACACAAAATTGTCGAGGAGTCTCATAAATGCATTTAATTGAGTTTCATAATGGATTAGAAGATTATAATAATGTTATGACATCCACCTCCCTGCCTGAAATCTTTTGGAAAGGACTCGATCTTAACCCTATAGATTAGCACAAGACTTGAAGCTCTTAACAGAGTGTATCATATACTATAGAGGAGGTGCCCAGATTCCATTCAATTTATTTATCCCACGTATGTTAACTTACAAAATAGGTTTTATGTTTATATGTTTTCATAGATAAACTAAAACAAGGTGGCTTGTATACTACTTATTACTTTACTATTAACAAGTCTATTTGTTTATCTTAAAAAATTTAAAAACTGTTTTTGTTTCAAATGATAAAAATACTTGCATAACTATTTTGATCATACAACTTTACAATTACATTCTATTTAATGATTTATCACTAAATATGAACAAGCCAAGGAAGATAACTCCATTATGAAGAAGCAAGGGAAGATAACTCCATTAACTGTTATAATCCTCTTCCCTGAACTCTTTTCAAATGCTTTCACAATATCTTATCAATAACTTTGATGGACAGCTTCATTATTTTTCTATATTCAATGATAAATTACTAGATATGAACAAGCTAAGGAAGATAACTCCATTAGGAAGAAGCAAGGGAAAATAACTCCATTAACTGTTTACCCCCCTCCCCCCTTTCAACACTTTCCAAATGCTCTCCAAATGCTAGGTCCTGAACCCTGACTTAGGGGTCATGAATTTCACAATATAGGTAGAGGAGTTCATAACCATGCATTCATTTTTGGGCCACATGTGTGGGAGTAAAGATTTTTAAGATTTAATACATTTTTACTATATGGCTATATTGGCCCCACCCTAGGGCCTAAACCCCTGTCCCAGGGGTCATGAATTTCAAAATTTAGGTAGAAGACTTCATGGACATCATATCCATGCATTTACTTTTTCACAAATATATACGGGAGTATAGAAGAAGATTTTCTAAGATTTAATACATTTTTACTATATGGCCATATTGGCCCCACCCTAGGGCCTAAACACCTGTCCTAGGGGTCATAATTTTTCACAATTAAGGTAGAAGACTTCATGTACATCATATCCATGCATTTAATTTTTCACAAATATGTATGGGAGTAGAGAAGAAGATTTTCTAAAATTTAATACATTTTTATTATATGGCCATTTTGGCCCCACCTTTGAGCCTGAACCCCTGACCCTGGGACCATAAATTTCACAATTTTGGTAGAGGGCTTCATGGACATCATATCCATGCATTTAGTTTTTAACAAATATCTATGGGAGTAGATAAGAAGATTTTCTAAGATTTAATACGTTTTTACTATATGGCCATATTGGCCCCACCCTTGGGCCTGAACCCCTGACCCAGAGACCATGAATTTCACAATTTTGGTAGAGGGCTTCATGGACATCATAACCATGCAATCAGTTTTTTCCTCACATGTGTGGGAGTAGAGAAGAAGATTTTTAAAAAGTTGGCTGATTTTTGCATATTTGGCCCCACCTGTGACACCCTGGGGGTGGTAGAGCCACCAATTTCACAATTTACATTCCTCTTACCATAAAGATGCTTCACACCAAAAATGGTAACAATTGACCTTGTAGTTTTTAAGAAGAAGTTAAAAATGTAAATTGTTAACGCACGACGCACGACGCACGACGACGGACGAAAACAGATAGCAAAGAAAAAAAACTAGATGCGATCTCGTTGCGAGCAACGAGTGGGTCTTCCGTCCGATTTTTCATAAGATGCGATAAGATGAGATTTTGACTGAAGTTTAAATCTGTCTGGTGTCATGTTAACCTGATTTAAATGACTTTGAAAATTTCGAAAATCTTATAATTCATCTAATGATTTTGAAAAAGATGTCACCAAACACAGAAATGCAAGAGCATTACAAAATTCATGTTTTAAAATTAGTCTTGGGTCATTTTAACACGATCTAAATGAGTTTAAAATTTTTGAAAAATTTAAATTTCATCCAATCAATTCGAAAAAGATGTCATCAGACGCAGAATTGCAAGCGCAACTTAGATATTATGTTTTTAAGTTAGTATGAGATCATTTTAACACGATTTGAATAGATTTAAAATTTTTAAAAAATTTAAATATCATCCAATCAATTCTAGAAAGATGTCGTCAGACGCAGAATTGCAAGCGGAACTTAGATATCATGTTTTCAAGTTAGTATGAGGTCATTTTAACACGATTTAAATGAGTTTAAAATTTTTGAAAAATTTAAATTTCATCCAATCAATTCGAAAAAGATGTCTTCCAACGCAGAATTGCAAGTGCAACTTAGATATTATGTTTTAAAGTTAGTATGAGATCATTTTAACACGATTTGAATAGATTTAAAATTTTTGAAAAATTTAAATTTCATCCAATCAATTCAGGGAAAATGTCATCAGACGCAGATATCTTGTTTTAAAATTAGTCCGAGGTCATTTTAACACGATTTTAATGAGTTTAAAATTTTTGAAAATTTCATCCAATCAATTCGGGAAATATGTCATAAGACGCAGAAAAGCAAGCGGAACTTAGATATCATGTTTTAAAATCAGTCTGCGGTTATTTTGACACGATTTGAATAGATTTAAAAATTTTAAAGATTTAAAATTACATCCAATCAATTCGAAAAAGATGTCGTCAAACGCAGAATATCAAGCGCAACCTAGATATCATGTTTTAAAATTATTCTGGGATCATTTTAACACGATTTAAATGCGTTTAAAAATTTTTAAAAATTTAAATTTCATCCAATCAATTCGAAAAAGATGTCATCAGACTCAGAATTGCAAGCGCAACTTAGATATTATGTTTTAAAATTAGTATGAGGTCATTTTAACACGATTTAAATGAGTTTAAAATTTTTGAAAAATTTAAATTTCATCCAATCAATCCGAAAAAGATGTCATCAAACGCAGAATTGCAAGCGCAACTTAGATATTATGTTTTAAAGTTAGTATGAGATCATTTTAACACGATTTGAATAGATTTAAAATTTTTGAAAAATTTAAATTTCATCCAATCAATTCGGGAAATATGTCATAAGACGCAGAAAAGCAAGCGGAACTTAGATATCATGTTTTAAAATTAGTCTGGGGTCATTTAAACACGATTTAAATGAGTCTAAAATTTTCAAAATATTTAAATTTCATCCATTCAATTCGGGAAAGATGTCATCTGACGCAGAATAGCAAGCGCAACTTAGATATCATGTTTTAAAATTAGTCTGCGGTCATTTTAACACGATTTGAATAGATTAAAAATTTTTAAAAAATTTATATTTCATCCAATCAATTCGAGAAAGATGTCGTCAGACGCAGAATTGCAAGCGCAACTTAGATATCATGTTTTCAAGTTAGTATGAGATCATTTTAACACGATTTAAATGCGTTTAAAAATTTTTAAAAATTTAAATTTCATCCAATCAATTCGAGAAAGATATCAACAGACGCAGAATTTATCATTCTTCAAATATTCAGCATTATAACTTTATCGTTTTTAAGGAGATGCGTTAAGTAAGGAAAATTCGTTGGAAATTTTTGACCTATATTTTTATCCCAGCTAGCTTCCGTACTCGGAATTTCCGGAAAATAATTTTTCCAGGAGCGACTAGGCTAGCATGTCCTCTATCATTCCTGAAAGTTTCAGTTTTCTATCTTCACTCGTTTCTGAGGAGTTGCGTGGACAAGAAGTGAAGGAAAAAAGACAAAATGGCGAATAAGTCTGAACCGGAAGAGATATTTGCAAAATTGAAAATGGGTATAAACTTCAAATGATAATAGATCGATGCTGAAAATTTGACGAAAATCGGACGACCCATCTCCGAGAAATCTTCTGCACAAAAATTGTAAAGAAAAAAAGAAAGAAAAAAAATAATAAACCTGAAAAAGAAACAATAAAATAATAGAAGGGTCTTCCGCTGAGACGGAAGACCCTAATAATTATAAAAAGAAACCGTAGAAAAACAAGAGGGTCTTCCGTTGGAAACGGAAGACCCTGATAATAGAAAGAAACAGTAGAAAAACAAGAGGGTCTTCCGTCGGTAACGGAAGAACCTAATTAGTGTAGATGCAATGAAACAGCAACAAAATGCCTAAAGGGCATGAGTGCAATAATTCACTAACAGCACATGACCCTATCCTAACTCCAGCACCCCTTTCTCTTGGTTTGTAATTTTCAAAATCTTAGTAAAGGCATTAATGCTTAACATGGTCAGGTACTTACCTGTACATGTAGTTTGTGTATTATGTGTCAAGTAATAATGAATATTTATACATATTGCATTCAATTTAATGTTTTTTACCCTAATTAATTCTTTGTTTATGTTTTATTCCTCTTATACCTGCTCAGTCGAAATTTGGTAAAGATAATCCAAGATATTTCACTCTCTTTACAGTTTATGATCTAGGCGTCATCGATCCTCGAGGGTAGATATTTTTTTAAATGTTCTAAATATTTCACTATTACTGAAACTGGGTACAATTTGCCCTCGTATTGATAATTTTTAGTAGTTTTTTATTCTCCATAGACATCAATATCACAGAAGAAAAATATCACAAACCATGTATTGCATTGTAACCAAATCAGAATTAACCCAACAGTTTTCAAGTTTGCCTTTTCTCTGGAAGATATTGTCAATGATTGTACATTGTATTTAACGCGTTTTAACCTCTCTTCTTTAACACAAATTCAGAAAAATTTTATCGGTCCAAGATTACTTTTTTTATGGAAGATATTGTCAAAGGGAGTATTTTTTCGCTTTTTAACCTCTTAAATAGTGCATGTATCGTACACAGAGTGTAGAAAGTCGGGGTCTGTACTTGTACCCAGGAAAGTGGCGAGTTTCTTCATGCTCTCCATTCCGTTCTATAATAAAAATCATTGCACATCTTTGAAAAATGTCTACGTGACCGAAATAACTGACCTTAAATCAAGACACATTGCGTTTTACTGAGTATATACATACTGTATAAGTAATACTTTTTAAGCCGACACATTAAGTTTCTTTAGCCTTTTTAATTCACTGAATACATTTATTATCTTGCTTAAACATAAGCATTATCTTTATAAACATTATTTGACACAAAGTATGTCTTTTGTAATCAAGTTTAATCTCTAAAATCCTATGTACAAGAAGCATACACTCAGCAATCTTTATAAGCATCAACGAGCCTCAACATTTAGACTGGTCTACACACAGTACGTCTGTATTAGCCTAGTTCCTACTAATACCTTTTTTAACCCTACATAATTATGTGTAGTACCATTTGCAAGCCTCAATTATGTATGTCTCTTTAAGCCTACATACGTAAGCCTCTACTTAATGCATGGCGTTCTTACAGCCTTGACGTTGATTCAGTTACATGTACCTGTTTCAGCTTACAACAAGGGACCCGTTACCCTATCCTTAAGCTAACCCCGACCTAATTCAAACCTCTAACCCTATCAGTAACTGTATCCAGGGTTAGGGTTACATTTAGGGTTAAGGTTAGGGTTAGGGTTAGCAAGGCTAGGGTTAATGCTAAGATGTACTTGTTTCAAGTCCTCGTAGTACATAACAAGCAAGTTCTCTGGATTTTTCTTTGCTGCTTCTTCCTACTCTCTTTCTTGATCAAACCACCCGCCATATACAGTTTCTTAACATAAAAAGGAAAAGGGAAAGAATGTTCACAACTTTTTTTTAATTAAAGAATTAATTAATATTTCTTTTTAATAGAGATTCTAAGACTCCGTGTATGGTTTGGATTTAATTGCTTAATGTTAAAGAATCAAGCGATATCAAATTTTCACACGTATCCCTAAATATTTAATCAGGATAGTACTGTACTTTTTTCACTGTCTTTCCAGTACCAATTTTGCATTCATATTTTATTACTATTTCTAATTTCAAAAGGGAGACATAAAATATATACAGACGAGAAATATCAATGTCGTTAAACATGAGATTTATTTTACTAGAGACATTAATTTTTGATATGTTCAGTTGTGTTTTAGAGTCGTTAAATATATTTTTAGATAATTCTGGCCCAAAAGTGAAATAAATTTCCTATTAAACCACAACGCATTGAAT
>WFKH01002636.1:10523703-10533778 GCA_016163765.1 Magallana hongkongensis | reverse complement strand
TCGTACCATAGACATCAATTTCACAGAAGAAATATATCACAAACAATGCATTGCATTGTAACATAATCAGAATAAACCCAACAGATTTCAAGTTTACCTTTTCTCTGAAAGGTCGATGATTGTACATTGTATGTACCGCGTTTTAACCTCTCTTCTTTAACATAAATTCAGAAAACTTTTATCAGTTCCAGATTACCTTTTCTGTGGAAGATATTGTCAAAGGGAGTATTTTTTCGCTTTTTAACCTCTTCGATAGTGCATGTATCGTAAACAGATTGTAGAAAGTCGGGGTCTGTACTTGTACCCAGGAAAGAGGCGAGTTTCTTCATGCTATCCATTCCATTCTATTATATAAAATCATTGCACATCTTTGACAGATGTCTAGAATACCGGAATAAGTAATATTTAGAGTACGAGTTCCCTGTTGTAGGAGAGATACAGGGCGGGGCAAGAGGCAAGAGCGACAGCTCGAGCCGAGCCCCGCCCTGTATCTCTCCTACAATAGGGAACGAGTATTCTAAAGGACTTGTGACATGACAGTTTAGCTATTTTTAGATTTCGAAGATTCTGTAGCTGAGTGAATTTTAGAACAAATCAGATATTGAAGTAATAACTAATTTTAATATGACACCAAAAACAAAGGTTAATTTTAGAAAATGACCAATCCGTTAACAATATTTTTCGTGCGAGCGCTAAATGTGTTAAAGTTAGATCATCAAGTTCATTTGGTCAGTAAACACGGCGATGGACTCCGAGATAATAGATGTCGATTTTCTTGAGGCAAACTGGAACAATGACATTGACGATGTTACTCTTTCTCAAACATGCGAAACTTAAGAGAATGAAAATCTTGCATTTGAGGGAATGTGTGATTTGTCTCTGAATTTAAATGAAGATGGCTACAGCGATTTTGGTGTAGGTATGGACACTGGCCAAGAACTTGTCGTCAAACCCGATATGCAACCTGACGAAATATCTACGCGCTTTAGGTCACCGGTAACGGAGGAAGAGTTGAAAAATCTCGTGTCTAATCTGGAGAATTCAAACACAAAAAGCAACATGAAATGGGCCGTCAATGTTTTCGAAAAATGGCGAGAGAACAGGGCAGAAAATATTCCCGAACTTCACGTTATGGATTCTCAAACAATGGCTTATTGGTTGGAGCTGTTCGTGGTGGAAATGAAAAAAAAGACGGATCGGAGTATCCGCCGAAATCGGTATATCTGATTTTATGTGGCCTTCTAAGGCACATACGCGACAAAGAAGTATACGACAAGAATTTCTTCGATGAGAAAAACACAGAATTTGCCGGATTTTGAAAGGCAGCCAATGTTTAATGAGAAGTCACATTGATAAAGGACTTGGCTGTGACATAAAACGCACAGACCCAATTCTTCCGCATCAGGAAGAGAAATTATGGGAAAAGGAAGTCTCTGAAAAAGAAAACGGAGAGCAATTGCAGCTTACAATTTTTTTTTACGCTAGCAAATTGTTCGGCTTCAGAGGATGTGACGAGCATCATAGTTTGACAGCTGAACAATTTTTCATAGGCACGGACGAGTGTGGAAATTACATAAAGTTCATGGGACGCTCTTCAAAAACTTACAAAGGAGGATTAGGCCAGTTAAACGTTCAGAACAAGAACATCAATCACTACTCTGATCCTGGTAAGTTATAATGAACATTTCCCCTTTCTCTCTCGCTCTCTCTCTCTCTCTCTCTCTCTCTCTCTCTCTGCATACGACTACGTTGGCTAACTTTGGCTTGTGTTTGTTTCAACTGATTTTTATTTATTTTTTCTTATATAGGGGAGAGATGCATTATTGATTTCTTTGATGTTTATCTGAAAGCAATTGGAAAGGGGTCATTCTATAGACATCCACTGCTACCAACGGGAGATGCAAAAATCCGTTATTCAAATCAAAACGTTGGCATATATAAACTTAAGAATTTTATGAAAGTGATTGCAGAAAAGGGTGGACTATCTGGAAATTTTACGAATCACAGCGGGAAACGTACATGTGCGACTCAAATGTATATTGCGGGAGTTCCGGTGTTGTAAAGAAGTTTTTCCCCCATAGTAGCTTTTCCCCACGGAAAACCTACTATATAGTAGCCTTTCCCCCCGTGGGGAAAAGGTACTATATAGTAGCTTTTCCCCCATAGTAGGGTTTCTCCCTCACGTTTTTGGTTCAGATTTTATAAAAAATATTTATGGAAACCCAGTAAGGATTAAAATCAATGTTTCTCCCCTCTAGGTTGCATATATCTGCATTCATCTTTACAGGTTAAGTTTCGTTTTGCCGATTTATCATTTTTATAGACAATGCTGATATTGGAAAATATGTGTAATGGAATTATAAATAGAACTTAATTTAGGCAATTAATTGAAAAAAGTACTTGGTTTTACAAGATATACACTAAATATGCATAACTCTGTGTTCTGAATTTGTAATTGAAATTTTTTTTGAGAAATTTTTAATAAATCTATCAGTCCGTCTGTCTGTTTGTGCAAATTTTGTCCAGGCTAAACCTCTGTTTTAGAGAATTTTTGGATGAACTGAAGGATATGAAATAAATAGTATGATAAGATTTTTAGGTAAGTGAATCGTATATCTTGTTTTATATGGCAATGTTTTCAAAATTGTATATTTCTAAATCACGTTGCAAAATAAAATGCAGAAAAATTAGCACGCAGTGAATGATAATATATACATAAGGTTAGTTTAGGCTCCATTTCACATCTTCCGAAGTAACCAGCAAAGATACCGACTTGTTCTGGTTGTGAAGCCATTTCATTTTTTTTTTAATGTTTACATCATAAAACCTCGCGTTTCGTAAAAAAAAATGTGTTTAAAAACATGAATATGAATATGCGTGACTTTAAAACAAAATTGTAAATACTAATTTTACACATGCCTTTAATACATAATCAATTATAATACCCCTTACCTATGATTTCGAACCCCATCAATCGAAGTAAAACATTTCAGTTTCTCATCATATCATTGCACCATGTCTCTCGTTCGATATTTAGAAGTAGAAATATATAATTATATTTAAGATCGTCAATTCTAACGGTATAAATTTAAAATTTATAGCCTTTTGGACGAAGGGGGTAATACATTTCCACTTCTTGTTCCTTCGTCTACAAAATTAAATCATAATTGGTCGGTTAGTTTCCTGGGAGGAGCTTAAACATAGATGATAATATATGGCAAAATTAAAGTTCCAAGCCGGCGTACGTATTCTGACGTGTTCTGTGAGAAATATCCATGTTATAAGGTCAAAGTCAAAACTGTAGGTAAGCATCGATTAGAGGAATAAATTTCGAGGTATTCCGAAATCCCAATAAAAGATGTTCCAAAAAGGTGTAAGTAAAGGTGAAATAAATGGTGATGACACAGGAATGTTATGAAGGCGCGTTTCTTTGTTCATATAAGAGTGAAAAAAACCCCAGTGTATTTTAAACTATGTATTAATAAATGCGATTATTATCCTTTATTATGAGAAATTTACATTATATCAGTTATTGCAAATTGTTGACACGAATGGTCCGCCATAAACATGACCGGAATGTAAAAAAGAGGGAAAAACTACTATATAGTAGCTTTCCGTGGGGGTAATCTGGCTATAAAAAGGGGGAAAACCCACTATATAGTCTGCTTTCCGTGGGCGGGAAACTGCTATATCGTCATTTTTCCGGGGGGAAAGATGGCTAGGGGGAAAACGTACTATGTAACACCGGAACAAGAGATTATGAAGCGAACCGGACATCGTTCTGAAGCTGTCAGAAAGTACAAAGACTGTACTTCCTCGATGTTGAAAAAGGTATCTCAAGTTCTTGTTCCACCAAGAAGATCAGTAAAAAGGTCGTTGGAATCTGAAGAGAACGGGCCATCCAAGCACTTCCACGGTGAAGACCTGCCTGGTGACAGCGACCCCCGTGCAAAGAAATTAAAAAACGAAACCGAGACCATAAAGCGAGACCCTCTCAAGGATATTACTTCTGTGCCAACAGTGTTAAACGTGTAACTTCACATTCTCTTGGAAGTGACAACTGCATAAAGCAGATTGTTATTATCTATTTTGTTTTTATCTTTGCGTCAGTTTTATAAGATAGAAAAATCTAGTCATTTAGTCATTTCTGGTTTGTTTATTTCTAAAAATAAAATGGTTTTCCCCTGAAAAAAAGTGTAATTTTTTTTAGTTATTGTATAGTTTTGGTCATTTGCATAAGGACCGCCCTTTGAAAAGCGTTCTGTAATTTAGTTATTGTACAGACAACTTCAAAGGAAAACATCGCCGGTCATGTCACAACGATTCTTAAAACAAGACACATAGCGTCTTATTAAGTATATACATACTGTATAAGTAATACTTGATAAAACGACATATTAAGTTTCTTTAATTACTTTTATTATCTGTCCGAAACATAAACATTGTCTTTATTAACATTAACTAACACAAAGTACGTCTTTTTTAAACAAGTTTAATCGCTAAAATCCTATGTACAAGAAGCATGCACTCAGCGATATCTTTATAAGACTCTACGAGCTTTTACATTTGGTAAGTCTTGTCTATCCTAGACAACTATCAAAGTACGTCTGTATGAGCCTAATACATACTAATACTCCTATTAAACCTACATATTAAGTACACTATTCAAACCTTAACTAATTACGTTTTTATAGCCTGCATACGTAAGCCTGTACTTAATGTACCCCATTTCTAGCCTTGACGTTAATTCAGTAACAGCTTACACACAGGCACCCGTTATTTTATCCTAAAGCTAACCCCGACCTAATCCAAATCTCTAACCATATCAGTAGCTGCAGCCAGGGTTAGGGTAAGAGTTAGGGTTAAGGGTAGGGTTAGTGATAGAGTTAAGGTTAGCAGAGCTAGGTTAAAGGCTAGGGTTAGGGATAGGGTTAGGGGTAGCAGGGCTAGGGTTAGTGTAAATTTTAAGGCTAGAGTTAGGGTTAGCAAGGCTATGGTTAAGGCTAGGGTTAGTGATATGGTTACAGTTAGCAGAGCTAGGGTAAAGGCTGGGATAAGGGATAGGGTTAGGGTTAGCAGGGCTAGGGCTAGGGTTAATGCTATGATGTACCTGTTTCAGGTCCTCGTAGTACATAACAAGAAAGTTATCTGGATTTTTCTTTGCTGCTTCTTCCCACTCTCTTTCTCGATCAAACCAGCTGCCATATACAGTTTCTTAACATGAAAAGATAACACAGGTTTTTTTTTTTAAATCAAAGATTTAATTAATATTTCTTTTCAATAAAGATTCCAATACTCCGTGTTTGGTTTAGATTTAAATGTTGAATCTTAAATAATCAAACTATATCAAATTCAAATTAATAAACCCTTTTTTCTTTTTCTTACATATTTATATTTTAAAAGTCACATGTTTTATGAATACCGTTATTTAATTTTATATACTGCATCAAATTTCATTATGCATTTTACATACGAAAACATCCATTTAGATAAGTTTAATTTTGATGTAGCTTTATCTAAACGTTGTCATTTTCCTTTCTTTATAGAATAAACAATATTAGTTTCATAACAATTGTAGAAATCCTTTCTGACAAACATATCCTTAAATATTTAATCTGGATAGTACCTTAATTTATTCAATGTCTTTCCAATAGCGCTTTTGCATCGTCAACTTGATTCACATTTTATGCTATTTTTAATTTTAAATGGGAGACATTAAATATTGAAAAACGAGAAATATCAATGTCGTTGAAAATGGAATTTATTTTACTCGAGACAATAATTTTTGATATGTTTAGTTTTGCTTTACAGTCGTTAAATATATATTTTTAGATAATTCTGGCCCCACAAGTGAAATAAATTTCCTATGAAACTACAACACATTTAATGTCCTATTTATGCTTTACAATATATGACTGTACCTCCTTTCAGGAAAGAGTCCAGAAATGCGGACAGGTCTTTACTGACGCCATGGACTTCGGTCACGTGAGGATCCTGATTGTAATTAGGATTTCTAATTATATGAACTATTTTTCCGCCTTTTGCAATGTGATCCTTTGGAAGATTTCGAGGGGGGAGGTGTGACGTCATAACTCTAGGAGAGGGCATCGACTTGATGGACTCTAGATCATCTACAATCTCCAGCATCTGGTCGGACTGCTTGTGGTCCGAGTCCAGACTGTTCCGGAGAAGGCGGGGTATGATCTCGTTCAACCAATGGTTCCCTGTGATATCCAAGGAAATCAAAACATTGACAGTTTGATATAAATCAAAAACAAAGAACATTAATTACTTTATATTAATTGCAATTCATATTAGTATTTGATATCGTAGCTAGAGGGCTGCTGTATGATCTATATTTAAGCAGTTCGTTATCTTCTTCTATGTTTGGGTTACTCTCTATTAAAGTTTTGAGACCAATGGTAGAACATTTAAACTAGGTGACCCCCTTTACTTACACGTATTATAATATCCCCCCAAAACTGTTTTTTCACATTTACCAAAGCGTCGAAAAAAATTATAAAATAATTATATTTGCTTTTAAATAATATTATGCATGAACTGATCGCACGAGCATTGGATTTTAAGAGTTTAAATTCCTTTAGTGTGGATTAAATTGCGTAAGGCCAATATTTTTGTCATAGGTTAATGGGTAAAACATTTCGTGGAATTACTTGTATAATAAATATATTAATACTATTACTCATAATTCGTTGTGGATTTAAATTCATTGATGATAGGATCAACGAAATCCGTGAAAATTGAGCCTACACGAATTCCAATGATTCCACAAATGTCAGTCTACATGTGATTCCTAGAGCTAGATTTAGAGTGAGGTGACGTACCATTAGAACTCCCGCCCCTACGAAATGTATTCAATAACAATATTTTCCCAAGAAATGAAAACATATTTATGTCGATATACCAATAATGTATACATTTTCATTGTTCTATGTCAACATTTCTTTTTTGATATGACTAAAACTCATTCTTAAATTATTATTTTTAACCCCATATTTTGTTAAGTCCATATAGCAGATAGCAAGACAACTGATCAATTACAAAAGGTGATTTAAATTATGTAAACTCATCTCAATACAATGCAAAATACTTGCATAACTAAAACGGCATAATAATTTATATGTTGGTAAGACGATAAAAAGTATGATAATGTATAAGTTAATAACACAACAAGTGTAGGCCGCGATACGCTTCCGTATTTCCGTATAAGTTCCAAACAAATTAAAACTTACCTGATTTCGGATAATTAAATAACAAAATGTCCTCCTTTCTCGTCGGGAAATATTCGATCTCTTTAATGCGTTTTCGAGCATCTTTCAATAAAGGTGGAAAGCCTGGAAGAAGCAAATCGTCTACCCTTAAAGTCGCCATAGGAAGAAAATGTATGTACGACGCTTATGAAGTGTAATATATGTCTATTGTTGGGGCGGGCGAGTCTGCTGCTCATTAGATCGTCATTTTAAATATCTCTACAATACTAGACACGATCTCGTTACGAGTAACGAGTAGGTCTTCCGTTTGATTTTTTTTAAAATGATACGATGATTTATCGATAAAACTTAGGCTATAAATGACTGAATATTTTAGGGTCACCCCTGTAGATCCTTAATGGGGACATATATTGGTGTTTTAATTAGTGGAATCGATTAGAATAATCAATGCAGACAATTTCTCTTATACAATGCTTAACAAAATATGTCTCCTATTGTAAATACATTGCATCAAATGTTAAGTACTTTGGCCCCTAATAAATTTATAAATGGGCGTGGCAATGATTTTTTCAAACAGATATTGTTACGATCAACAACTTTGCTTCTATAATGCATTACAAAATCTTGATCGTTTTTAAGTTAATTGTAATAGACTTTACGTGGGTATTGGCCCCTAATTAAAGGGGCCATTCTCTTTTTGTTCATTTCATACGAAAGATCTTACAAATACTAACATTTTTTGATCTTACACCTATCTTCAATTGTTGTTCATTTTTGAGATACAAATGATTGAATATTTTAGGGGCCAGCCCTGTAGATCCTTAATGGGGACAGATATTGGTGTTTAAAATAATGGAATCGATTATAGTTATCAATACAAGCATTTTCTCTTCTACAATGCTTAACAAAATATGTCTCATTCTCTAGATTTATTGTGTCAAAGTTTGAGAACGTTGGCCCCTAAAAATCCCTAATGACGTCATAAATGGGCGTGGCAATGAGTTTTTTTAAATAGATATTGTTACGATCAACAACTTTGCTTCTATAATGCATTACAAAATCTTGATCGTTTTTAAGTTATTTGTAATATATTTTACTGGTCTATTGGCACCTAATTAAAGGGGCCAGCCCCTTTTTCTTGATTTTGTTGGAAAGAACTTTTGATATTCTACCACTTTTGTTTTATATGTCTTAACAAAATATGAACTGATAAAAAGATATAGATCAAAATGTATGAAAATTTTGATTTGAAATTCGTACTCAATTTTCGAGCCTTAGCTAGCTCAAAGAAATGGCGCCACTTGCGTAAAACGAAAACAATAGGCACAACTTCAAACTATGGACTACCTATCCTGAAAATTTCATATTCATATCTCTGATAGTCTTAGAGATCAATTGCTCACAAAATGGGTTGTAAAAGTTTACAAAATTAGCAATAAATCGGTACCGGAAGAGACGACGGCAAAAATTTTAAAAACAAAATAAATTCAGACCACTTGTAATCATCTGTGAAAAAATGGTCAAAATCGGTCAAATAGTTTTCGAGAAAACACTTGCACAAAATTTGTGGAAAAAAAAAATAATAATAAGAAACTGTACGAAAACTATAAGGTCTTCCGTTTCCAACGGAAGACCTTAATTAGTAATCCAAATAAAACGCCGTTCTTCTTACGTGCCGTTTTCCTCCTCTGTATATACATGTAACAATTCTCACTAGAATGATATCTTTTTAGGTCAACTACATCTATTTAATAACAGTGAAAAGAAGGTGAGTCAAATAACGTAACAGGAATGATGGAGCCATTAAAACAAGACCTTGGACGTTGGGTAGTTGTGTCAAACAGCAATTCGACGTCTGTTTCATTGTCGGCCATTCGGTCATGGCTCATTGAAATCCACAACAATTATTCAAACGCAGAAAACCTCTTCCATCGTTTTTTTTTCTTTTGAGACAGGTTCACATTTTCATTAAAAAAATCCAAGAGATTTTAATTGCGTATATACACATGTATCAAAATGTGTTAATAGAAACCTTACCTTATTGTATATAAATTATTTTGAATCTTTATTTTTATATATACAAATAACATTATATTTGCATGTGAAAAATTTGTCAATTATTGTAGGGAGAGGGCTACATAAGTTATAGAACTTGTGTCCCACCCCATTGTACATATAGATATATTACAATAAAATAAGTTCAAACCAACCATTAGCCCATGGTCTTATTAAAATGGCTCTAATAAACCCCTGACGCTACCTTGTTTGAAATAGATATTACCAAATCTGGCCTTTCAAACAATTTTTGTGACTAAATCATTTCAGTATACCTCTATGGCGTGTAAATTTGTTATTTTATTACAAGAGTATCGAACATACATCACACGATAATAGAATATAAATCAAAAGAATTTGAACACACATCACAAGATTATAGAACATACATCACAAGATTATAGAACATACATCACAAGATTATATAATATATCACAAGATTATATAATATATCACAAGATTATATAATATATCTCAAGATTATATAATATATCACAAGTTTATATAATATATCACAAGATTATAAAATATATCACAAGATTATAGAACATACATCACAAGATTATAGAACATACATCACAAGATTATATAATATATCACAAGATTATATATTATATCACAAGATTATATAATATATCTCAAGAATATATAATATATTACAAGTTTATATATAATATATCACAAGATTATAAAATATATCACAAGATTATAGAACATACATCACAAGATTATAGAAGATACATCACAAGATTATAGAACATACATCACAAGATTATAGAACATACATC
>WFKH01002636.1:10482516-10512675 GCA_016163765.1 Magallana hongkongensis | reverse complement strand
ACATCATTTTTAAAATTTGTGACACGCGATATAGACAGGATATACAGCGTTTCTAGATAATATAGCTAGGTTTTGTATATGCTTACTGAAGATCATTACAAGATTCTGGAAATATATACAGCTTTTTACAACTTCATCTCGTGTTGAAAAAAATGATAACCAAAGAAAGCGTTAAGTATTTAGCTCTCTTACTTATTTAGCTTGCCTTGTTTAGTTTTGAAAAACAAAGTGATGGAGAAAAGAAAATAATTAATGCTGTTAAAAAATATTTAAAATTTCTTGCTACATTCAACGGGAGTTTAACTTTAAATGGATTTAAACAAAAAGTATTCTTATAAAATTTTAATATCTGTAGGAAAACTAAATTTCTTATTTAGAAAAAACAACCTGCCTGCTTGAATCAAATTCTTGTAAGGAATAATTTTATCCTGTAGGAAGAAAAGTCCTATATATACATGTTCTATGTATATGTAGGCAGTGGTTTACCATTTAAAATGTTATACGGATTTTATTTATCAAGTAAAAAAATGCCATATTAGCAATCATTTAATAAACGGGAACACTCGCACCGAAAACATTTTTATCTTTCAGAGATTTTGATTAAGGTAGATGTAGTTAATTATATCCGGGAGTGTGATTTCAAAATTGGACCCATATGATTCAAGAATGTACTATCAAACGAAACGTTGAATCAGTAGTAAATCATGTAAAAAAATCCAAAAGTTAGAAAAGAAAAAAGAACCCCCCCCCCAAACATATAAGCTTTATTTGTTTTTGTCACATTATAAAGGCATCTAATTACAGAACGGCATTCCCTTGTGTCTACATGTTCATATATAAAATTTACAAATATTGCAAAGTTAGTGACGAGGTCTTAAATCTTTAAATATGATGTAAACGGGAGGAAATATAAAATTAATGTAAGATGTGTGTTTTCTTATAAATTTGAAAATTGTATATGTATATATATATATATGAGAGAGAGAGAGAGAGAGAGAGAGAGAGAGAGAGAGAGAGAGAGAGAGAGAGTTTAACAAGTTTAACATTTTTTACAAACCATGCATTGTCATAAAAGCCTCGGTCCAGCACCGTGAATTGATACGGAGGGTTTCCAGGCCAAGTAATGGAAGCATCATTTTGTTTATGGCTCAGATCAACAATTCTAGGAACAGCTTGGACTAAGCTAGCCCAGACAGCCAAGAAAAGAACACAACCATTACGAATATGAGACATCATGTTCAAATTCTTTCCCTCCGTTTATCCACGTACCGATATGTTGCTTCTTTTAATGTGTAATGTTGCTTATTGGATTATTTCAAACATGAATGATGTTTCTTTCATTTATCTTGAAATTTAACTTCAATTTTTTAAAATATGCTATTGACGTAGAAGCATTCCATTTAATACGCATATGAATGTTATTTTTATAGCTTTAACCATTAAGGAAACGTTTTAAAGTGCCTGTGTATAAAGACTGATTAGGAGTTGAAAATAAAATAATTAAATTTAAAGTACATATAAAATATTTCGATGCCTTTGAAAAGACTTCCACTACGCAGTTAGATAGACTTGCCTGACGTAAATTTACGCTTTAAAGTGCCCTTGTATAAAGACTGATTAGGAGTTGAAAATAAACTAATTAAATTTGGGGATATTGAAGAGGTGATTCAGATAAACAAAAATTGTTCTATTTTCTGGGTGATAAGTAGTATCCGTTTTAGCTAAATTTCAAGTACATATAAACTATTTCGATGCTTTTGAAAAGACTTCCACTACGCAGTTAGATAGACTTCCCTGACGTAAATTTAACATTCGTTGAATCATTAAACGGCATGGATACATTAGTAAGTGCTTTAAATTAGATAATCCAGTAAATAGTTCGTTTGAAAACCGTAATAATGGCATTATTGCGACAATTGGTGGAATAAAAAATTTTTTTCCCTATATTTGTGACAGGATTGTAAAACTTTTGCAAAGTATGATGAAGTTTTAAGTAATATACTATAGCAATAAAAAATCCTTTTTAATAGGACCATAGTCCATGAACATTGTCTGGACCATTTTAAGACTTGCATAGATCTTAAACTTACTTAATTATCCTCTTCGCACCTGGTGGCGCATAAGGCTGTAACCAGAGACCTCCAGTGACCACGGTCTTTAGCGATTCTCGCCATTAAAGTAAATCATAGACATAGATCTTGAACATTTTACTGAATTGCTATAGTTGGATCACTAAAGGAGCATTTTCAATTTGAGGTAGACATTTTCAAAATTCTATTTTTTCATTTTTAATGGTTAAGAGTTAATTTAGTTTTTCCTTATGGTAAATAAATATTTAAATTCCATTTGTAAAGTTTCTCAAGGTTCACATTTACTTTTGCAGACATTTCTTTAAATTGAACGTTTAAAGGTACAGTTAAAAAAATAAAATAAAAGAAGAGAAAATATAAGTTTAAAAAGGAAAATAATTTTATCTTTATTTTAAAGAGAAATACAGTCTAATGATTACCCATAAGAATGGTTGATTGTATGTCGAATAATTATCTAAGGCAAAAAATTGAGGAACCTAGCATACGCTTTATTCAGTTCATTAAAAGAAATATTTGTTGAGAACACAGTTTTATTAACCTTTATTAAAATATCATCACCAAGGGTAGGATAATGTCAAACTTCTTAACCGTAGCTTTTTGTCCATATTTTAAAAACCCGCACATACATCAGTTAAGACCAATGGGAATGGATTTAAAGAACATTAAGGCTTTCTTATTCGACAGGTCCCCTCTTTTTACCAAGAAAAAAAAATGAATGATACGAATAAAGACATATTTCTTTTTAGGACATTTTCGTTTCATTCAGATTTTAACACCTTGCATAAATTTGAATATTTTTCTTGGTAATTTAATGTTGAAAAATTTAAAAATTCATACGCCAGCTTTGTTAGAGAAACTATTGTAATAGAGAGGACGGTCAAATTTAAGGAGAAATCTTCAACCTTTTTTATTTTGAATAACGATATATCAGACTATTAAAATTGGAAAAAAATAACACATTGGAGAGATAATCAGGAATTAGGATATGTGTCCATAATCGGTGAAGGGGAGAATCCACCATTTCATAGTTGATTGTTTCCTTTTTGAACAGTAAATTTCAAGAGAGCTATTTCATATTAATATTTTTCTTTCCTTTGTATTCTGTCTAGAGACGTAAACACGCCAAAATAAAGTTAACGTATGATGTCATGATAATAAACACGCTAAAAAATATGAACAGTTGGATAAACATTTGAAATTTCTTCGTGATAAATGTACCTCGATGTTTTAGTGTAAACAGCAATCCCTCGGCTGTTAAAAGATTTTCTTATTCCATTATGTTCGTATCAGGGGTAGGTTGTATAGTGTTTGAGATTTTGAAAGGAGTCTATGTTGATTTTTTTTGGGTGGGGCACAAGCCCATAGGATTGGATCTAGTTGACATTGGAGTGAGTTATCTAAAGTAATCGCTGCGCTCGCCCAAACAGTCACACTGTAAAACATATTATTGTCGAGTTGGAATGCCCAAAACAAGGGCTGAAATTGTGTTACTTACTCGACTTCACCGTAAGTATAGCGTTTTGATGCATTTCTCCGAACATCTTCTCCCTTATCAATACGCCTTTCACGACAGGCAAAAAATTATGCAATTATAAAAAGGAACTACGGCTGGTCTTTAACCGTTAGATAAAAAGGATTCCTTTGATTTGCGTATTTGATATTTTGATCTTAGATAAAAAAAAATCATGTTTTTATTTTGCGACTCAAAATATCTGCCATACGATTTCTTCAATGTTGGATTTATGCACACAAACACTGTCGTCCAATTTGGTTCTTATTCGTCGGACATAATTTTCTTTACATGTAGGACACGTAATACATTAAAGTACATGTATGTCGAAACATAATATTTGTGTCTTATTACTATTTCACTGAAAGTTCCTTCTGAAATTTCAAATAGTGAAAGGACAATGCATTTTTATAAAGCTCAATTATTTTATATGAAGTTTTTGAATTTTTAATAGAAACTGGAAACATCGTTTATGGCTGCAACCAAAATATTTTAGAGCCAAAATATTTAGCATAAAGTGATGCACAATACAATTATCTATAAATACTAAAAGACGGCCAGAAAATTTTTACATTATTTTTGATAAAAAAATATTTATGAAAATAAAAATCAAGAATTGTAAATAGTTTTTAAACCTATGGATAAAATCTACAAATCAAGTGTCACTCGCATTAGAAAATTGCTATATAATCATAATTCAACAAGAAATTAAAACGAAATTGTGAAATTCAAGAAAAATTGGAAAATCTTATATTCAGGCCGATCCCGATTGTAATTAAACTGATCCCGAACGAAATCATATACAGTTGGAATATAACACAATTTTGCCAAAATTCTAGGTTGTTTAGCGATAAAATGGTTTGTTCCTTTATTGGTCTAATAATGCGTATCAATTTCTTAGAATAAACTGTAGTATTTTTGTAAAATTTCAACTTTAAAATACTTTTAATCGAGATCAGATTGTTCCAATCATAATGTTCAATTTGAAAAGATCGCAATTTTTCTAAAATTTTGCATTTTCGTTTAAATTTCTTTGTAAAATATCATTTCTGATAAGTGCTTTATTTGACTATCTGTTATTTATCAGATTTTATCCATCTATTAAAAAGATATAAAAGGATAACGATTTTAATTTTTAGAAATATTTTTTTAATTAAAAAATTAAAAATCTTGACCAGACCATTTTTGGGATGTTTTTATTAAAAATCATATTACGCATCAATTGAAACCAAATCTAAAGGTATAAAATGCCCTGTTTGCAGTCAAAACAATTTTTTAAATTTCACTGAAAGAATGCCAAAAATTCATATAAAATAATTAAAAGCCGATATCGGTCTCTGTTTTGTTAAATCATATTTGAAAAAAAGATTTTATATTAATTCATAAATAAAATATTGATGTATCTAGGAATCTTAATGCTGGACAACTAATTCGATTGAAGGCCAGATATCGGTCTGCAAATGTTTCATCGGAAACTTTTTGATATCTGCTATAATTGTAACAATCATACATCAGCTGGAATTGTTTGCTATCAATTTCGGCCAATCAAATTTGATTTAAATTCGAGGCGCCAGGCAAATGTGACTATTCGTGCATACATAAGGCTTTGCACTTCTTTGATAGGGGAGACATATTGTTGATCACGTGACTTTTATTGATCACATGACAGCTATTAAAGAATATATAGTGTAAGGTAATAAACATTGTGAACGTCAAGTTGTTTAAATCGTTTATATAATCTATAGCTAAGTAAAGAGGACATCTCCATTTTGATTTGTGTCCCCCAAAACCCCAAATATTCAGTTCGTTTTTTAGTATGGTGGCATATTTTGATCTGTTTTATAATGTAAATTTTCCTAATAAAAATTACGTAAGTTTTTTTAATTTTAGAAATGTAAATGTAGAAAATCATAAGGAGCTAATATAATAATAGATATATTCTGATTATTAATATGTTCTTCTTAATAAATAAATAAAAAGAATGTATTACTTTTTTGATGTTTCAAAACAGAAATTGACACAAAAAGTCATAATTCCAGAAATAGGGGTTGGGATGATTCCTACTGTAGGATCTCCATTGAACGCCAAGAAAGTTGCCATGAATTTATTATCTGTAATAAAACACATGCTAAGGTTGTTTTATGAAATTTTAAAGAAAATTTCATTGAGTATTTTTTATGTGCCATCACATTCCATCATCCAAACTTTGAAGTGTTGATTTTATCAGTATTTTCGTAAATTATGATATTGCTATGTAAAAAAGCCAATGTTGTTAATAATTTTTTAATTTGTTTCTTTTTTAAATTATTTAATAAAATTTGCAAATAAATTCCATCAAATTAATAAATTATTTTAGAAAATTAAAATTGTCAATAAAATTTATAATGCCAGAAAAGGGGGGGGGGTAGTTCCTATCAAAATATCTCCCTTACAAGGCAAGAAAGTGGCCTTGAAAATAATATATGTTGTAGAGAACATCTTAAGGAGGTTGGTATTTGAAAGACAAGTTATGTCAATCATTCGGAACATCTTAATGTTGATGTGTTCAAAAAAGCAAAGAAATTCATTGACAAATAATGCAACGTCCTGCTTCCCCTTAAATTTTCGCCGACAGCTTCATTTACATCAACAAAGACATACACAGTGTTACCTAAGGATCATTATAGTTACATGGTGATTAAACGTGCTATTTATTTATTCACATAAGAATTTATCTTCCGAAGCTCACTTTTCCAGAAAAACTTGTTTTCGTCTGCTGTGAAATCTGACAGAAAAGCTCCATACACTTACAGTAATACGAACTCTTTAACCAGTATAGCAAGGATAATATATCGATGGACGTGTTACATGTATGTATTCGATAAATATATGTTATTGTTTTTGATTCTGTTAATTGTATAGCCTCTTAGATATTTTTTTACATAGTTCTTACTAACAAAAAGTCATCAAAACGAAAGCACATTCAACCGGCATTCGATGTTGACCGGTCTATCTTAAGGTGGATCTCAACACCAAATAAGTGTAGGAGAATTTTAAAATGTCAGTCTTGTTCCAGATAACCCCTTATTATTACTGTAAATCCACATAAATATGAAACCAAAATATAAAAAAATTGTTTGAAGGAAAACTGCTGGTCGAAATTCCACAAAAATCTGAAAATATAAACAACATTCGTAGGTTAATGAGATGAAAAAAGAAATTGAATGAAATTGAAAAAATTAAAAGAAATACTGAATTATTTCAAAAATCTTGGTATGAAAGATCCTGTGTAAGAGTTGTCTTTCTTTATTTTACATGGTCTCAAATATCTTGGTACCATTTTTTTAATTAATAAAAATCACAAAGAAGGATTAAGAAAGAATACGTCCATGCTAAATATGTAGATATATGGTAAGTAGTAAGTAGTGCTTATAATGATGTTTGAACCTGACAAACTATATTTTTAATGAATGCATCATATATATTCAACACTTTAAAACAAAAGTTTAGTGGTTAAATTGCATTTTACTTTTTATTACAATAACAATTATAAACAATAACCATACGCATATAAATACATACGTTAGTTGTCCACAGTGATACACATGCACGTGTGGTATTTAAAAACATGCTCCTTCTAAAAATTCTGTCGTTCCCGCATTTGGCTAGCAAATCTTCCACTGCTATTGCTACCTATAACTTTTTAAATTAAAATATATTAGTTTAATGCCATACATATCCCTTATCTTTTGATTTACCTCCAATGCAAGTTCTACACTGCAAATGTTTTACATGTTGGGCAGTAAGGATCAATTCAAGAGATCGAACTATAGTTTTATATTCTTCATATAGTTAAAGTGAAAATATCATATCTGCTTACCTTTATCATCCGTCACGTATGTATGATCGTGTGCTGCAGATGACATGACAAAAATGTATTGCCAATAGCAGGAAAACGCTCAAAACAGTATATCATTTAGATTTCAAGTACACATCAGCTGATAATCAATGTTAGTTGAAGCTTAATGCACGAACACAATTGACATATTTTCTAAGCGTTTTTGTAATTTTATTCTTATCTCATCTCCTTTGTTAGAAGAGTTCAATTACACGGTGTATAGGTATTTTGTACCACGACATAATGTTATCAATCTGGAACAAAATAGCGTTTCAAAAGGATGTCAGACATGTTGGGACGATGTAGCAATCTACCTTAACAATCATTAGACCGCTACGCTACAGCTTATTAAAAGTTTAGGCAACATATGATTTGTTGGACCTCCAGCAACATCGGCCTTTGATGACATTTGTAACTGTATATTGTTATATCCTTACAGATTGTTCTTTGTAGTTCGCACTAACGTTACTAACAAAAAGTCTAACAACACGAAAGTTAATTCAACTAGCCTATTAATTTGGATGTTGAAAGGTCAAAGTGCCAGTACTACATAACAATGTAAACAGCTACGTCACAGCTTATTAATATTCGTCCGAATCCGTTGGAACAGAAATAGCATAAGATCAATGCAACAGGAATGGCTGGTTGCTACTTGAAATTATACTTGCATATGAAGTGAAGAGTATAATAAACATTTGTTTACTGATATTCGGGAAACATATAATTTGTTGGACCTTCAGACAGAAATGTTTCCCTTGGTCTTCTGCCTTTGGCAACATTTGTATTTTCAGGTTTAACAAATTAAATGTCGCCTCCTTCCTAGTTTATAACTATATGACATTTGCTTGTCAGTTTGAAAACAAATACTTCAAGAACACCGATTACTTTTTATTGCATATAATTCTGGGTACATAGTTACATAGAAGTTTTTTAGTCATACTTGTTGATATATTTTTCAGCTAATTGTAGTGATATAGAACATATATTATTGGTAATACCAGTATACACAAAGAAACTTGTTTTCGTGTATATACAGTTAGGAATAACGAAAATTATTAATCACATAATTTTGGTTAAGTATATATCTCTAATATTACAATACGTTACTGTTCAATAACGACCAGAAGCATTGAATGATGAATATTTAAACGTACTTCCTTAAAGTTTGTCTACACATTCGAATTTTGTTTAAAAACAAGATTTAGCTGCTGATATCACGAACAATTAAGTTAAGTTAATATTGTAAGAATGGATCGTCTAGATTGCTACATGTAAAATGCTAATTTCCATGCATATTGGTACACAGGTGAGAATTAATACTTTACTTCATGCTACGATTTCGTGTTTTTATTATTATTAAAAAACAACAAAAAGACAGAACTGATGAACTAGGAATATTAGCAGTAATACCATAATTCCTCTGTCAAAATTAAGGATAATGTTTACTCAGAATGAATAAAAAATCCACTGATGATAATGAAAAACTATTTATTGTATGTAATAGACCTTTGATTGTAGCATTATTTTTTTACTTTTAAAAACGTTTGTCAATGTTTATAACAATTTGAACTCATGACATTAAACTTTATAACAGTCCGAATTTGACAACTCAAACTCTAAGTAAACAACATCTTTAAATACATGTATAGTTCATTAGTTGATCCTAACGACATTAATACTTTTACGACCTATATGTTTGAGTTAACATATTGTAGATAATTACAAATCCGGATACCTTTATGAAAGGCAATATGGATACTGCTTGAGGTACGCTGGTAAGATGACAACTTTACAAGGAGCAGAACAATGAACAATTGATGAATGTCAACTCATCGAAAGAAAATATGTTTGTTAGTGGACAAGCTTGTAAGTAAAACACTACTGTGCAAGGTTCTGTTACTTTATAATTCTCGCAAATTTGTATTTACCAAGATATTGATCTCATGTAAAAAAAAAAAAAGAAAAAAGAAAAAGGAAATAAATGATTTTTTAAACATCAAAGTTATTGTCAAAACTTAGAAGGCAGATTTGCGATTAAATGTATATCATTTAGTATATATCTCATTTGAATATATATATCAAAAAGGGCCTTGATGTCAAACTCTTGACTTAATGTCATCAGAGCAAGTCAGTGTATATTGCCATAGCTAGGGGTTTTGTCAAGAGAACCCGATATTGTTAAATAAAAGTGCGCCATGGTCAATCTAGCTGCGCCTTAGTCAAAATCAACATTGTATTTCTGCAATAAGATGTTAAATGACAACGCCACTCCAATGAAATGAGAAGTAATTTTCTATACAATGTGACTAACTCACACTACAATAATTCGAAATGAGGCATTAATTGGGAGATGTTTAAATAAATTTATTTGATTATTATAATAAACTTGTTCGAGAGTCCCAAATATTAATGTGGCAAACAAATTTGATGTATGCTAAGACTTTATCATCATAAGAACATGGTTTTTATGAAGGTTCTATATTTTTGGACGCATTCTTTAAAATGCGATAATATTGAATAATTTATTTTAATTTTATTGTACGTACATGTTTTAATTTAAGGTAGAATGTATTCAAATCTTCATAATCATTGACTGGCTTATGTTAAATTTTTCAGCGACATTGCAATCATATGATATGAGATACATTTACTTGCAACTGCATGTAAAGGCGAGAGTCTGTCGTAGACGCATTGAAAATTTATGAAGATCCTTGATTGATAAACGATGATGAAGCGATTTTTTTTGCATCTCTAAAGTTCACTGTATCACAATGGAAACATAATGGAAAAAAGAGACATTCGTTGTAGGCATTCAAAGATTTCTGTTTGGCAAAATAAAATCATTTGATCTTATTTTCATCAGTTTCCAATTTTTGTTTTTCAGATTCATTTGTTAAAGAGACAAGCACCAGCCAGGCGATAATAGATGGGAGGTTTTCTAGTGGAAAGTGGGTCTCGCTTTTTGAGATCAATCTAGATTGATATAACACAACTATATAAACGGGGCCTCTGCATAGAAAAACGACCGGATAATCATAACTCCTCGTAACTATTCATACCTTGCCGAATATGAATGGCGCCCCCCCAAAAGGCACTGCTTATGTTCGTACCGTACTATGTCGGTATATTCCATAATTATTCGTGCATCCGTTATTATTCTATTCATCGACTAGGATCTTTCTGGTGTTACCTTTGCTACTTTGGCTACTGAACTGAGATTGAATAATTTATAATGAGTACATAGGAATGCATGTTAAAGTACTTTTCAATTGTAATCCTTAAGAGGAAAGTCAGAAAATAATTGACAAGGGAAAATTAAAAGGAAAAAAAAACAAGAACCTTGAGTTGGTTAATGGGGAAGCAACAGAGCCTATGCCGTTTCATGTTTAATATACCGTCAATGCCCAAACTTCAAAATGCTTAATACCTTTTTTGTTTAATGCTGATTTACTTGATACAATGTGCAATTTGATTTTTCTAAGAATAACTTTAAACTTGGCATCGCCAATATACGGGGATAAATATCAAAACACTATTATGTAAACTGTACACTATCAAATATCATAGAACATTATGGATAAATTATGCTTTTGTTTTAACCTAAGATGTAACTCTAGATATTATTAAAAGATGAAATTTGCATGAACATATAAGCTATAATATTTTTGGATAAATTTCAAAAGATAAGACATTTCTTGTTTTCTTATGTAAGCTTGTCTGCTGATTTAACATATTTTTAAAATTTCCCTTTAAGAGATTTGAACTTTTCGTACAAAATGAAAATGAGTAAGAATCCAATTTAATTAAACTTGAGTAGATACTTAAAAATATGATTTTGTTAAGTCAATAGAACGAATTTCTGATTTCAAGTCGGGGCCTGTGCTTGCTACAGCTTAACGTACTATACACAATAATGTCTGTGTATGTTTGCAATGTCACCTTTCTACTGTTAAGGTTATTTCAAAATTTTGAAAAAGAATGCAAATGCGAAAAAAACCCCTGATGATATGGTGTCAAAACAAGTCTTTGTGCGATATTATATTTTGGTTTTTTGTAAATATATACATGTGGTATAGCGGTTTACTAAATAACGTTAACCTACGATGAACGTATTATAGTATACCATAATAATATCTATCTCGATACGACCTGCTATTCCTCTCAAATGCACTGACACAGTGCAGTTATGATGTGACGAAGTACACAAATATGCTCCGTACAGGACGTATGAGTTGTCCTGCAGTTTAAAAATAAATAAATATAAATAAATAATAGACCACCGGTGTGCCAAGTCAGGTGACAACGGTACGTCTTTTGGTGGCCGGACGCATATATATGAAGCCATGTCAAAACTCAAAATTTCAATCATAATAAATAGTAATTTAATGATGCGAAAATAAATTCAGATTTTAAACTAAAATAGATAATAATATATTTAATTTAGGCCAATTAATTAAATATAACCTGATATAATTAAACACAATATATTGATGAAATTTTTTATATGCAATGAAATATGGTAGTTATTTTTAAATTGTCAACAAAGTTACAAACAATATGGATACTAGTATATCTGATATGTGTTAATGTATGTATATGCTTAAAAAAAGAAATAATAACGATAAGGAGCAAGGGGAAACCGCAAAAGAAGAATTTCATTATAAAGATCTACAATTTTAAATTTACATCACCAAATATAAATGTAACAGGAAAAGGTAAATTCAAGTAACAAAGAAAAGAAGAAAAATAACAATAAAACAATTTACTATATTATTTTATATTGATATTGAATTGTCTTTAAGTAATAATCAAATTGAATGAAATGTTCAATTATTTCAGCTTCATTTCTTTTCACAGTGAGGCGAAGGTTTTTGTTGATCAATTCGGGGTAGATGGTATTTTATTTAAGATTATGAGGTTATGTTCATTTTTTCTGAAACGGAGCACAAGACTGTTGGGTGGGATCTAGTTGACAATAGGGCGAATCATCTATAGTTCCTACGACGCTCGTCCCCAACGGTCACGCTGTAAAATATATTATTGATGAGTTTAGGGGAAATGACCAAAACAAGGGCTGAAATCGTGTTTCTTACTGGCCTTTATCATAAGTACATTACTCCGAATACCTTCTCACTTATCAATACGCTTTACACGACAGTCGTAAAATTATGCAATTATAAAACAGAACTTCAGGTTTGTCTTAAAACCGTTAAATAAAAATGGTTAATATTTTCTTCTTAGAGAAAAAAAAATTATCTTACGACTCAAAATATCTGCCACACGATTTTTTCAATGTTAGATTTATGCACATGAACACTGTCATCCGATTTGGTTCTTGTTCGTCGGATATGTAGGACACGTAGTGCATTAAAGTACATGTATATTGAAACATGATATTTGTGTTCTACTAGTACAATGTATATCACTGAAAATTACCTCTGAAATTTTAAATAGCGAAATGACAATGCATTTGTACATCGCTGAAGTCGTTGTATCAATCTTGTATTTATTTGGTTTTTTGCTTTGAACATGCAAAAAACCCTTTAACCTCGTGCTTGTGTTTCAGTCAATCTTTATTTTTCTCGAAGAATGATCAGAGGAAATATCAGCTTAATGCTGGACAATTAATTCGACTGAACGGCAGTATAATTTGTAAAAACTTCACCGGACAAAGTTTCCGATATCTGCTAATGTAAAAGTCATAAATCAGCTAGAAATTTTTGCCATTACCTTCGGCCAATCTCATTTGATTTTAATACGAGGCATAAGACAAATTTGAATTTTTCAGAATACATTAGGTTCTGCACTTCTCTGTTTATTGCGCACTGACAACGTCATTCAGATCTACAAAGACATGACTAGTACTATTTTAGGATCACTATAGTTACATAGCGAATAAACATGCTTTTTATTTATTTCCTAAGAATTTATATTTTAAAGGAATACTTTGTTTTCGTCTGCAGTGGGATCTGACGGGGAAGCTCCATTCACTAAGTAACATGAACTCTTTAACAGGTTTTAAAATAACACAAGGAAGGGATAACCTATCAATAAACATGTTCTGTATTTGATAATTTAAAGTTATTGTACTTAATATTGTAAATTGGTGTACCCTTATTAACATTATTCTATATTGTTATTACTAACAAAAAGTGCAACAAAACGAAGGTTATTTCAACCGGCCTAACAAACTCGATGTTGGCCAGTCAAAGTGTCGGTCCAACATAGAAAAATATGTTTGACCGCTACGTCAAAGCTATTTAATATTCGTCCGATCTCGGTGGAACAGAAATAGCCTTAGGTCTGTGCGACATAAATGGCTGGTTGGTTCTTGAAAATGTACTTGCATCTTTAGTGAAAGGTATAACAAATAAGTTGTTTACTGGGATTTGTGCAACATATAATTTGTTGGACCTTCAGACAGAAATGTTTCTCTTGGCCTTCTGCCTTTAGCAACATTTGTATTTTCAGGTCCAAAAAATAAATGTTGGCCTCATACCCAATTAATAAGTTGATAATATTTTCTTGTTTGTCTAAAAACAAATACTTAAAGAACATCGATTATTATTTATTGCATATAATTCTGTTTACTTACATGGAATTTTTTTTTTTCAAATATATTGTTTCAGCTAATTGTCTTAATGTAGAACATACAGTAATGGTAATGCCTGAATACACAAAGAAACTTGTTACCGTGTATGATTACAGAGCTAGGAAAAACGAAAATAATAAATTTGAATAAGTATGTATCTAATATTGCATGTACTATACATTACTGTTTAATAGCGACCACAAGTATTGAAAGATGAATACTTTTGTCAAATAAAATCTATTTTCTTCATGCTTATCTACACATTTGATTTCTTTAAAATAAGATTTAGCTGCAGATATCACGAATAATTTATTTTGGGGTATTTTAAAGAAGACATCAAATCCCTCAAAAAGCTTTTTTACAAGCAGGAAAATTGAACGTCTAGTCAGGACAATTTTTTATTATATTTTTTGAACTTTTTTCTTTGTTTTTCTATCTTTGAACATTGCAAATATGGCAAATATGCTGTTTATACTATCGATAATAAATGCATGTCACCTAATTAAAATCCTAGTGATTGAAGGTAAGCCAAATGGGTGGTTATCATGAAAATATCGACTACAGTCCAATTTCACACAAGAGAATCATTGAAAATAAGATGGCAATGCGCAAGAAGCTGGTTGGGATAGCAGCGGCGTTCGTTTTGTTTGGTTCGTCATCAAATGTCGCAAAAACGCGTGCAGGTCCTCCACTTCCGTCAAAAAGCTTCAGGACCGGCACGTAAATAGTACTTCCGTTTTCCGGAACTTTATCCAGATTGGCCACGAATTCGATGCCGACAACATTGTTTCTGCCTAGAGTTACGTGACATGGGTAGCTGGCACCTACGGACGTCTGTCCATAGTCTGTGGAAGGCGTGTCTACACCGACAGCGTTGATTTGGCGCTTGTTCATCAACCACGTGACCGCGTCCACATGCCAGCTTGGGAAGTGAAACGAGGATGTATTGGTGTGTTGGGTGGTGCCAAATATAAGGGTCCTATTAGGGTACTTGTCCGACCAACCAGAATTCATGATAACTATAGCGTGTCGAGGCATTTCTCCGAATTTCTTCTCCCACATCATTAGGTCATCGACCGTGATCCTTAAAGAAAGAAAAAAGACCAGTGATAAGAAATGAAACTTTTTTCGGATTCAATAATATAATAATGCCTATAGATGATATTTTTTTTCTCGAAAAAAATTTGTAAGATAGCATTTCAAAAAGTGTTTTAATGCTTGATTGTTTATTTATTTTTTTGTGAAATTCATTTTTTGTAATGAAGTACCTGTAATCCGGATCGCTCTTGACCTTTTCTTTGACATTTATGATGACTCCTGGTCCATACAGTTTTTCAATTGGTATTTGATCGGTTTTCCACATTCCTTCTACTGTGTGAACGGGTGCGTCTATATGGGTACCCATGTGTTCCGGCATCGCAAAGTGATTGTTTTCATACCGTTTAATAAAAAAATAGAAATTACAATTAATATATAGAGAAACATAAAAAAAACTAGAAAATTTTCGGAAGTAACATCAATGTGTCTGTTAGAATGACAAGAAATCTACAAGCGAATGTGCTTGCTTTGTTAAAATGAAAATATGTATTAAAATGAAAATTATTGCAGATACATGAAAATATTCTTACATATATATGTCATCCTAATATAGGTGTTACGTTGATTTGGCAATTATTTATTTTGTATGATTTGCTTGACTAGTACATTTGTATTTAAAAAAAACCCGCAATGGCATTACAAATTTGCTTTAAAGAGATTCGTTTATTTAGGGAATACATTATCATAGAATCTTTCAAATCAGAGTTATCCTTCCTGTTGACCTCTTGTCCCTGATATTACATTGAGATCCCTTCTGTTACCTATCAATGATCATATCTTTCAAAATTGGTCTTATTATAATAAATTTGGATTATTATGTGTGATATAAATATTTTTGCATCATTTGTCGTTGAATGGCCTTCATTGCAAAATACTATAAAGTAAGATTTTACATTTTACAAGCCTAAGTCTCCCCTTGGTATAAAAAGTCTAAAATACTTAAACGTTTCGGATATGTTTTATTTTTAATTTGTTTGACATAATGGTGTCATAAAATGAAGAAAAAAGATATCCAATTCTAAAATATGTTTAATGTTGTCGTAACAACAGAAACAGACTTATCAGTCACCCAATGTGAAATCGTACGTATTGTTTGTCCTTCGAATTTTTTTTGTTTGATTCAGTTTTGAAATCAGTGTTTACTATCAATCATGTTTAAGGGGGTTGTAATTGGCAATCAAAAGCCTCAAAGTTTTTTTTTCTAAAGTATTTTCTTTAATCTACATACATGCATCACCAACAATCAACACAAAATAATAAGAATCAATATGCTTCTTTCGGCGCCATGGTGCATTGAACATGACCTTTCTTCACTGAAGGTCAACATACAAATACATCTTTTTTTCAAATTTATTTTTTTATCCAAATAAACCATGGTACCAAATAAACAATTATTCTATATTAATAAATACACTGAAAATAACTATAAAGAAAATGTTCACAATTCCATCACCTAATTAAAATTATTTACCTTTTTGCACTAATAAAACGGTGTTTTCAAACATTATAAATTCTACATGCAATTAAAGTCTCAAACTTTTACTCAAATTAAAACAAATTGGTCAGAAAAATCTTGTAAATTCAAAAGTATGGGTCAATGATATAAAATTTTAGATAAGCGATAAACAAGCTATTTTTATGCAAAACTTGAAGTTAAATTTTTCTTAACTTTTTAAAGATCTATTTGTTAAGTATGCCAAAATCTGTCGATAGAAATCATAAAAAATTGTTAGAATATGTTCTTTGGAACAAAATAAAGATTTTCCAATGTAAAAAAAATCTGGATGTTTGGTCTGCACTGAAAATTAGGAAGCTAAAGTTTCAATTACTGTACTCTAAATATATTGAGATAAGAAAAGTGTTAATTTTCTTCTTGAAAACCTTCCACAACAAAATACTGTTCCTTACTAATTTAATATTGTATAATTAACATGTAGAAATTTAAATGTTTATGTACAGTGTACATACACGTATATAGATACACTATAATTTAAAAAAAAATAATATTTGGTGTGTTATATTTTTTTTTATTCCGTTGGGTTTCATCGTAGAGTACGTACATGTACATATATAAATATATTTTTATTTTACTACCGTGAAGTCACGTGTTTAGTGCACCCTTTCTTCAAAATTAGATCAAAAATTTGAACTGCGAATTATACATGAATATACATAAAGGAACAAAGTTTCCTCCGTTTTTATTCGGGATGTGTTTCTTGATACCGCGGAAGTAAGACAGTCGATATCGTGTGTAATGCGAATTGTAGAGATATACAATAAAAGATTTCATCTTTTTTAATCAAAAGTGCATTCTTTATTAAATTCCCATAAATCTGAAATTTTACCCAGCGTTCATTACATCAAAAGAGTTCTCAGCAGTGTGTTGGCCATTTCGTAATCTGCCACCTCTGGACTAGTCACGTGGTCCATGTTTGTTTCAGAATTCCCGGGGAAGCATCCATTTATCTCGTGTCGTACTTCACAATTTAATTAAGTGCAGGAAAATTTAACAATTATCAGGAATTCATTAAAAAAAACTCTTTAAATTTTCTCTTGTGTACTATTATTATTCAAATGAAGTCATTGCTTAGATAATTCGATCATTGTTTGATTCGAAAATGACTATATACGACATACATGTAAACACGTTTCTTGTGATTGTTTTTTCTTTTTCAACGAACGGAGAATTGTACAATGAAAAATGTTGTTGCTTTAGATTAGTTTCGCAAACGAAATTACTTATAAGCGCCTGGAATACATTTTCAACACGTGTGAATCGGCGACTTTATAAAATTTTCAATTGAAAATTTCAATCTTTCGCTGTACGCGTGGTCGTACATGTATGGGCAAATTCGAGTAATTAATTTACATCCTCAATTTCGTTATTTAAGTAATTGCTTACTGAACGATCGCATCTCAAAGATGATCAAATGTCTATACATCTGTATTTGGATCATACAAGGTGCGGGGCTTTCAGGCGGTAGGATAAAAGGCGGGATTGCTTTACACTTCAGTGCGTAAAGCGGATCCCAAAAGCAGACCCGAGTATATCCAGAAATGACGCCGAGTAAACTCATATGAAACTTCGAGCAGACGCAAATTTTCAAAAAGCAGACACCAACCATACCCGAAAGCAGACCCGGGGTTTAGTTGTGGCCTGCTCTGGTGTTAGGTTGGGTCTGGTCGACACTGTAAGTGCAAGACAATGAGAGAAAGGGGAATGAGAGAGAGAGAGAGAGAGAGAGAGAGAGAGAGAGAGAGAGATTTCATACACACAATGAATTGTCATAGAACCCTCTGACTAGTTCAGTGAATTGATAGGGTGGATTTCGGGTCAAGTAATGGAAGCATTATTTTGTTTATGGCTTGTATCAAAAGTTGATGTTAACGTTTATGCTTACCAGAATCCAAACTGCTCAGCAAATCCTCGGAACAGTTGCGTGAAGTTATAAGATGGGTTCCCGGGCCAAGTAAGGGAGTCCCTATTTTGCTTATGGCTGAGATCAATAATTCTCGGTACGGCCTGAACCAGAGTGACTGATATTGCCATAAATAAAACGTAGAGATCAGCAAACACTGCCATCTTGTTCTGATTGCTCTATGTCGACTTGGTGGTCTTGCTCTATTAATCATGAACTTTAAAAACGATTCCAGTTTTTAAAAAAATACTTTAAACTACACAAGGTAACAAGGGCCAAGAATAACGACCTCAGAAATATAAAAACTTGAAATAGCAAAATTAATACTTTGAATATTAGAGTTTAGGCTGAATTGGAGAATCGCTGTAGAGATCTCATGAAATGAAATTAAAAAAAAAAAAAAATATCTTTTTAAATCTATTTTAAAGTATGAAACCTATAATAAAATTATGCTATACCTAGCATCACATGAGAACGCACAATTAAGTTAGATTTGCAATTGCAATGAACAAAACTTACTTGTTTTGTTAACTGATAAATTTAAACGATATATTATTCGATAATGTTTTTATTGATGCAATCCACAGCTCAAATAGTTTTTAAATGCTAACTAAAAAAATTGAACTGATAGATAATGAAAATCGTTATATATTCCAACTTCAGGTCTGACACTGTTTTGACTTTTCGGGGGCACATCTCCTGCTATCTGTTACAGAAATATCATCTACTGGATAGAAAAAGTTACAAGACTGTCTTCTAGTGATGAGATAGATCTTTGGGATTTCTTTTTGAAAACGAAAGACGCTATCTTGCAAACTTTATACTTGACTTAACATATAAGGATAATAATTTTAGGTGTTCAAGGACGCTTTGCGATCATATCAACCCATCACAATAAATTGCACAACTCATATTTTTCCTAAGGTGCATCAAACCGGCTTAACTGGCTATATTTTTCCTCTGTTCGTTTCGCCCTGTGAACAAATTGAAAAGCATTACCTTTAAGTACCAAAAGTAAATCATTCAGCACTTGAATCTTGTTTCTTCTGTCGACAAAATTATGTCATCTGAATATCCCTTTCTCAACTACCGCTTTCTAAATTTTATCCGATTACACGTGAATGCAAGATTAATAAACACAATACGATTTCATTTATAGTCGCCATAGTTCTTTTTTATGTAATATTAAAAAAAATCATTAAATAATCTCTAAACTTAATATGAGGGGTGGAGGGAGGGGTTCTATGAAAATTTTCTTGCTACGTAATTACGACATGCGATAGTCACGTGAATATGCAATAACTATGACAGGCTTTGTCAATGTAGACGCCATTTTTAAAAGCCAGAGAGCCGATAAACGCGCACGAAAATTGAAGATAATGTAATAGAAATAAATTTGGATGATCACTAATGGCACATCACTTACTTTACTTAATTTATTGCACTGCATATGTAATGTTCCTTTTCGGTTTTGCACTGGTGAAATTTTCAGAATTTTATTTTTCGATATTGTATTCGATGTTTTATCAATAAAAAACGTTTTATTTAAATTGTTTTTATTTTTTTATTTTTGTAACGAGTATCTCGCAACAAAACATTAAATTGTAATGGTTAATTAAAAAATATATTTGTCAAAAACAAATTATCAGCAATTCTATCTGAAATGGTTGAATAGAAAAAGAAATATATTTTGTAGGAAGTGTAAAATAGTGAAAGCGTTATCAATTTTTGAAACTTTCAAAGATTGTTGTCAGTTAAAATTTCAATGTGAATACAGGCTAGCTAATTATTTTCAATTTTTTGAATCAACTTGTTTGTGTTGGATGCCTCCTGGCGAAGACCTCGATATTCCCTCTGGAAAATACAGGCAACGAAACTGTTAAGCATTGCAAGAAATGAGGATATGGTTGCCATGTTCCAATACCAAACGTTTGCATTCAGTTTGACAGCATATATCACGATTCCAACAGAGATAAAAGTACCTATGGAAACAAACATAAAATAGATAAATTATTGTATTTATTTTAAAACACATCTGTTATAAGTGCATTTGATTTTCATTACGACTGTTATTTCCGATACTCTGACTTTATTTATAAAAAAAACGTTAAAGAAATGTTGATGATAGATCCCTTTTTTTTTTAATGTATCTCTAATAAAATATTCTTATTATCCTAAATGATGTTCCTGTTTTATATACAAGAATTTTTTGCCGACATTAATATATACAAATTGTTTTCAGACCATACATTATATTGCATAAAAAGTGCTTTTTGATCTATTGATAGTGTTGTGAAAATTAAATAAAAAGTGCACAGTATTATCTATCGAATTAAATGTCAGAAATGCGAAAATAAAAATCTGAAGCGTTTTCAACAGTAAAATATAGTTGAATGGGAATAATATAGTTCTTACGTTTACATAATTAATTAAAAAAAATTATAACCCTTCAAAAATAGGAATTAAGCAAAATTTCATCTATATTAGGTAGAAGTTTTCGTGGATGTCCAATGTTTAGAAAATGTCTTAGATTTTGAGACCGAAGAGATTAGCATCAGCAGTAGCAATAGCTTTGTATGTATTCTTCAACATGAAACAGCTTAGAAATCCAGCAGATCGTTTCTTCTCTAGAGAGACGAAGAATGTCATTATGAGTTCTGTAACCTAAAAGGTTTTGCTATTCATTACGTTGTGAAAATTTATAAAGGTAGGACAATAAGACACAAACCATAAAGTTTTGTTTTATGACTTGTCATTGCATAGAAGAAAAACAGGTACCACATTGACGGCAATTAACTTAGCCCACGCTTCGGCATATTTGTTTGCATGTGGATACTTAAGTTATCGGTTAAATAAGATCGTAGACGATTGGGTTTTTTAAGATTGATTTATCCTAACATTGCTAGCTTAGCGTCAGTTGTTACAGGTAATCTGATGAGAGAGTCTCTGAGATACATGTATTCTCATAAAACTCTATCAGCTACTTTATTCTTCAAATGGTTTATCTTTTTATGTGTAGGAAATAGCAAATATTCAGGGAAACCCTAGAAATTGCCTACTGATTTAATTAAAGGGTACCTGCAGCCAAACCCATGTGAAACTTATGTTATAGAATTTATTTACCAGAATTTAATGCAAAAAACCGCATCGAAATCGATGCAAAAATAACGGAGTTACGCCGCTTCAAAGTGGCTATTTTTACCTGCTTTGAGAAACCCAATGAAGAGAAAATAGAATTAGGCGATAACGAGGCTTCAGCGGAAGTGACGTCACGAGGTCAACAGGAGGAAAATTTCCATACAAAGCTATACAAAATAAATTCGATTTTACAGCCAAAATTATTGATATAGGTCTGATGTTTTGACGTATTAAGTTATTTTAAGTATTGTAGATTTAGAAATTTGTATCCGTATATATTTGTTACAGTCAGATTTATTTTTAAAGGATTTTAAAATTTGCTATCCTTCTCGCCTCTTTACCGATGATTACGATATCTTAAAACACTTGCATGGGCAGAATATGTTCATTATTCAGTTTGATTATAATAATAATATCGCTTCACACGCGAATGATCCGAGACAATGACACAGGTAAACAGGTAAACTAACGGAGCTACTGCTCCAGACACGTGTATATCTGGGGTATGTATACACATGGTACACATGCGTGTCTGGTGAACAAAGGGGGGTTTCACACCTCTAGACTGGTAAATTGATTTGTGTATAATAAGCTACTCAAAACCGAAAAATAAATTAGACTGTGTAAAATCAGGCGTTCATAAGCTAATACATGAGTATAGTCTGTCAATCGGACTATCAAAACGTAACCACTAACCTGCTAACGTTCAAAATAAATGCCCCGACTGTTCCTTATTTACTCACATTTAAAATGACAAAATTTACCATTCAGCCGTTTTAATCTTTTTAAAAATGTAATTAAGTAATTATTTCGGAAGTAATTACGTTGATCATTAATTTAGTCTCAATTTCTTATCTAATATTAATAAAGTGCAACTTTCTTTCAAGCTCTATGGTCAGCAGTTAAATACTCCAAATAGCTTAATTAAGTTGTTATACTGACTCCAAATCATTATAAAATCTAAAATTATGACAAAGGATGTAAATAAGTCTAAAGTAAAATTCCACTATCGTATTTTTAAAGAATACAAGACAGACTTCATCATGCAGCCATCTTGCATGGACTTTCGCCCTGATCCGTTTATAATTAATCCTGTGTTTATTTTATATATATGCTAATTTGATTGTTATTGGTTTGAAATTAGTATAAATGAATAATCGGGCGACACAGTGGTAATTTTATGTCTCATACGAGGAATAGACCCCGCGTTATAATACCTTATACAAAATATGTACTATTATCAATATTATTAATAATGTCATGGAAAAATCATCCCAGAAAAATACGAAAATATGTTTCTTATAACAATAGTGCTTTGATTGATTGTTATTTTGCTACATAGACTGTGAATTTATATGGAAAGTGTGTTACAAATTTGACTTAATTCATCAATCAAACAATTTTCCGAATTCGGCATTTTTGTACGGTAAAATACGAGTTTAAATTTAAACAAAATTTTATTTAGTCATCCTCGGTTGAAAAGGAAATAAAAATACAGAACAACTGTTCATATATCGATAAAACAATGCAAGAAAACGAACAGTTTTCATACGATTTTCTTGTTTCTCATGTAGCGGCGTTGACCCCGTGACGTCACAGTTCATCTCGCGCCAAATCGGCTTGATTCAAAACCCGTTCAGGTGTGAAATTGGGTTTTCCCCAAATATCTCGAAAAGTACTTATGCGATCGCAGTAAAATTTTCAGGATGATGTTTTTTGACATGGATCTTCATAATATCAAAAAATGACCGGCACTGCAGGTACCCTTTAATGGATAAATAATCTGCTGGAATACATTGTTGTCACCAATACAGAAACGTCGACCTTATTTATGTATTTCCCATTCAAATCGGACAATACAAGTACATTCACTACTCGTATATAAGATTGGTAAACTTACCCTCATTCAAGTCATTTTATCTTATGCATATCATTGTTTTATACATGTTGTTTTGTTAAAGGTTTAAAACTCTTTGTTATAAAGTGTGTTAATGTGAGCTTTGTTTTAAATTAAAGCTCTAAAGATTTTTGCTGTAAACATTTCTTTTATTCATATTTTTCATTTTTCCATAATTTTTCTTTTTTTTCACCACAATTTGAATACCTATAATTTAGGTTTAAGTAAATAACAGTCAGTATTTTTTTTCTTTAAAGTACTTTTTATGCTGCGGATTCGTTAATCCAATAAGCGCACATGTCCTTTCCACTACCGGGGTGCAACCGACTGCAGGGAGGAGATGAATTACTAATCAATGCCAAAAAGTAGAAGAAATTAAAGTCTAAAATTTATCAGAGACAATTTTGGCCTAAATGAATTATATTAAACCTGAATACGTCTACCTTTCATAACACCTGTGTAAAACACACTTTAGAATGTAAATATTAACTTACAAGATGTAAAGTGAAGAAGCACAATCACATGGTAGCAGTTAATTTTACATCGGCCTCTACAAAGAATGACCAGGGCAAAACAAAAGCCTTTCAGCAGACAAAGAAACACTTCCACGACAAAGGCAAGGCAGAATAGGGCTAAAGTTCCTTTCAGCGAACAAGCTGTAATGAACAAGAAATATATTTTCATATGAAGGACAAACAAGTAGGTAATAATAATAATAAAAACTACATAAGAAATGAACCAGATGTTACCAAAAAAGTAGCTTATATGTTTTGAGTGGAAATTTCGATTTTTCAAATATGTAAATGGCGTTTACTTTATTAAATATTGTCTTTCATAAAGACTTGTACCAAATTTTGTGTTAATCAACTAAATAGAATGTTCGTTAAAGAGAGTGGAATATTTAATAACATATTAAATTGATAGAATCATTGGCCACGACATAAAACAGTAAACCAAAGAAAATTGATGCCCATGCATATGGATGCTAATGAAATCACAGTGTTGAATTTTGGAAACGCACATAAATCAAAGGAATATTTCACTGCTGTTATAATAAAACCGGTATATATAGATATCAAAAAAAACATATTTCATAAAGAAATAAAGTATCTCTTACATGTTTCCAGATCGTTAAATATCGTTGGATTGTCAATATAGACGTTAACAATGATAGGAGCAGCTGTTCCAAGTGTAGCTATTGATAAGATAATTCCAAAAATCTCTCGAAAGTAGAAAAATCCGGTCTTCTTCCCCATTGTGATGCTTTAACAAGGCGGCGAGTGATTATTTTAATGTTCTTGTAAAAAGGAAACCACCTCTCCGGATATGTTCATTGCTACACGCAGGATGCAATTTTAAAGTTGCTTTACTTTGAAGTTTTGAATAAACATGTGTGTTTTTTATTTGTCATATTTATCATAGGTATTATTAATGCATTGTGAATGAAGTTTTCTGACGTATTAGTATTATAAATACATGGCATTTGTGCATTTAATTTTTAAGGAGGCTGAGTGGTCAACAAATTAACCATCAGATCTGCCTTAAACTTTTAAACATGATACTTTTGGTCTTACACTATCATTTAATAAGGAAAAAATCCTAATATTTTAGCTGTAAAAGTTGAACATAATCATATATCTTTATACAGAGCTCTTCGTCTAAAGGAGGAAAATACAACCTAAAATGGCTACGACCATTCAGCCCTCTTAAAGTTTGGTGTCATTAATAAGTAGTGAGTGTTTTGCCACAGATTAAAATGACTTTTTAATATTAAAGAAATCTTATCATTTGATTGACTTCTATACTCCAAAGACAGCTAGTAGCAATTTATAGACGGCAACCTTATTATAGTGGCTGTAACGTATCTCGATAGAACAAAACACTTTTTGTTTTGTTATTATCTCTTTTCGGAAAATGTCAACTTCGCATCCATAGACTCGGACAACCTGATGGAAAGTCATTTACAAAACTTGTAACATTGTAGTAATACTAAGGCCGACGATACTTGATTTTTTTTATTGTCGTTGGTTTGACACGTCTGCCATTGTCTTTTACAAAAAGCTTTATTGATATATCAAATTACTAAAGCCAGAACAGACGTGGTGACTTTTGATTCTTGTTTTTTCATAAATTCGACATAGGATTCACTGGATTTCTGAAGAAATGAATAAAGTTCATAGTTCAAGACCAAAACTGAGTACTGTCATTCAATATAATTTTCTAACTTTAAAGTTTTAGGATCAAAGTTTATTTCTTTCTGTCTTATTTATTCGGTGAATTCCTTTTTGTGTATTTTTTTCATCTATATATTCAAATATTGAAAGTTAGCTTATAAAATTGCCATACAATGGATTAAAATCAAGAAAATTGTTTACGAAATTCAAATATCTTTATTCAAAGGGAAAAAATAAAATAAAATCGGAAGATATTAAATACCGTGTTTGTTTTTGTTTACATTTGGACGGAAAAAGAGATTTCTATTTATCTCGTCATATTAAAATTTTATTATTTCAAGCAGTACAAATTAAATCTTGCAGATTGACGTCATTTATTTTTAGTTATTTCGACAAAAATGGCCAGTAATGGGGATTTCGAATCATATTCACTGTTGCAGATACCATCTAAATATGTGTTCTTTTCATTTAATATATACCTAAACGCAAAACTGAATTATCTTGGGTTGCTGGAAACTCGTTGTATAATGTCGGGTAAATGTAATGAAGCAGAACGATTGTAAAAGCTTTTCATAATCATTGAAATATTTAAAATAAGTTATAAACCGAAAACTGTCCATTCTGTCAGAATTTATTTGGTTTTCATAACCCAGAAGAAACAGAGTTAAATTGGCTACAGTTAGTAAATTATTCAACCTTCAATTATAAAACTTATTCAATATATTAGTTTTTCTCATGTCTTACATTGCTGGCAGCATTATGGGTCAATCCCAAGGGACACTGTTTAATTTTCACCTACTGCTTTGAGTGAACACCTTTTATCGATCTACACTGTAAATTATTCATATTTGATTTTTCAAGTTCTGATTATTTGGAAAGAAATAAGACGACGCTAATTTAACTTGCTTTGAATGTCATGTTTAAAAAGACGTAATAAAGGACAATTATATTCTAGTTCATAGTCTTAACGAAATGGAAGCATGGGCTTCCTGAAGTCAAGCGAACTCGTCTTTTTGGCCATGATTATCATCCCCACTTTTGTTGGAAAAAGTTTAGCTGAAAAGTCTTTGTTCCGTTTACAGACAAGTTTAAATAACTTGTTGTTCCAGCACGGTCTTTTGGTTCAGTTGAATGCCAATACTGTTTCAGAATGCTCACTGAAATGTTTGATGATGGACAATTGTGTCTCGTTTCAAAATCAGGACGATCTTGAACTGTGTCGGCTGTACTGGACACACTTCCTGCTATCTTCAACAGGAACGCCATCTACCGGCTGGAAAACTTACTCTTCTACTGGTTTGTTGAAAGACGATTTCAGTGTTGTAATTGGCAACTTTTAAGCAATTTTTTTCTTCCTAATAGTGATAAAAAAAAGTTTCAAAATTTAGTGAACGCACTTTTAAATAGCGTTCTAAGCTAAAAAATAAAAACTAAGCACAACAGAGCAAAACCCTTATTGTACAAAAAATGTTATACCTAAAAAAGCTTCATCAGAACCTTAAAAAATGCAGTATCAAAGTTTGAAAATAGAAAAATAGTATTGTATAGAGTTAATAAATGGCATTCAGGTTAAAATAATCAAACTCAGAACTATTGCACTACAGTAAAATTCGGTTAAATATGTTTGATATACTTGATACAGTTTATGACCGGAATCAACATAAAGTAGCGAAATAATAAGCATTATAGGGTTGATATCTGTAGCCAATCAATTACAAGTTCTTCGTATGATCTGGATATATTTACATTTTCCAGTGTCTTTGTCTATGAAAACAGCACGAATCAAATTTGTAACTTATAGTCAAATACATGTCATCAATGATGCAAATAACTACTGTTGAGATATGCATGCTTATAAAAAAAAAAACCCACCCCCCCCAAAAAAAAACAACAAAAAAACAAACAAACAAAAAAAAAAAAAAAAAAAAAAAAAAAAACTACTGAAAATTTTATAAATACAAGTATTCAGCAATCATTCTTTGAATATTATGAAGTGATCTAATACTGTCGGGCGTCATCAAATCTATCATAAAGGCCTTCTGACGTTGTTGTATTTAATCACCTTATTATAATAAACGAATGATTCCTTGTTACCTAAATTAAACTATATTTACAATTTTCTTTCGTGTGATTTTATTAAGAAACCTCCTCTCCCTCATGTTTTAATACTTTTTCACGACATTGGAAGCGTAATACATGTAAAGTAAAAATTAGTTGTCATCATTATGAACATTCAACTTTTAAAAAAAAATGTTACTGAATCAACTTAAATTTAAATTATGAATAAAAATGATTCAGGTTCATGCAAGAAAGGATACCTATATGCAAGACAATATGGATATTGCTTACACTATGTCGGTCAATTTAACGGTATTCAAGGGGAAGATGTATGCAGAGACAACGGTGAGGAACTCCTTAAAGTCAATTCACAAGAAGAAAGTATCTTTGTTAGTGGACTAGCATGTAAGTAAAAAAAAATATATTAGTAATTAAATCTTAGTTTAAGGTTATTTATATACATGTATTACAATCGGAAATTTCAACATATATGGCATAATGCATTAAATTAAACATTTAACGTGCATAAATGTTACATATAATGTTATGAACAACGCTGAGCTACTCTCATTTTTTGTGCATTGTGGTATGGACTTCTTTTTATCTTACAAATTTGGATACTGCAATTGAAAAATGAAGTGACAAAGAGGCTTAATGTTAAAAAAATGTTTTATGAGGCACCTAATTCATGTAATTTAATGAACAATAAGAGTTTACTTTTATCTACTAATGAACACAGATGATACATGTACTAACTGATATTATAGTGAAACAAAGGCAAACTCAATTTAATGTATTATGACTGACTCCTTGTCAACAGTTTGCAGGTATTGAAGATACATCACGTGACTTAAAAATCTTTTGCCATACAAATATAACATTTATGACGAATATACACTTTTTCTCAATCGAACAAGAAACACATTTTGACTCTTTATTTTTCTTCAAATGTTTTAAATATATTTTTAGTATCTTGTCAACCCCAGGATATTGTCTCCTTTGGAACCGCATAATATAATTAAAAAGCAACCAGATTTTATTTTTCTTTAGATTCATTTGTGAACAATACGGAAGGCAGAGGGAGCAATAAACTCATTATCGATGGGGTATTTTCTGATGGAGCTTGGGTCTCGTTGTTTGGCGATCAATCTAGTTTAATATACACAAATTTCTTTGAAGACGAAGCGCTTGGTTCAGAAAATGACAGGGTCAACATCCGTCCGAGTAACTCCACTCACCTCGCTGAATATGATTGGACCTCTCAGCCGGGAATGTTTAATGCGCGAACCATTCTCTGTCGGTATTTTCCGTAATTGTCGAAAAGTCAAATCTTAAGGAAAAATAATTCTAAATGAGTATCACCTTGGACACCATTTTTCTATATTGTGCAAATGCTATGAATATCTTATTAATTTATGAATGTGTATGGCTATATCAGAACATAAAAAGTCTATAAAACGAATTGAATTAAATGAATAAGTACTGCCGCTGATAACAAATTCCTTAAGATTATCTGATAATGTTTATTGAGGTGTTTTATTTGGTTATAGCCTTAGAAAACTACGAAAATATCATTTTTTTTTTCTTAAGCAATATAGCAACGGTGATGATTAAACTATACAACGAAATGATAGGTATCGGTTATACTATGTATATATCATAAACTTGAAATGTCTTTCGTGTGGTTTTGGAATGCAGAATACAATCTTATTTTATGTTCATAGATATGTTTTTATTTATTAATGAACACTTTTGCTCAGTACATCTATGTAGCCGATAATTCTAACAACCAATTGATGACTCTGCAAATGTTTAAGATTGGGTTACGGTTTGATTTTTTTTTTGTGGAAATGCATTATGTATAATACTTTTACTTGATAAAACAGGACAAACGACGTACAGATGAATAATTTTCGACATACCTTTTTTTCTCATCTTTCTCTGAAAGCAATACATTTTCATTGTATCTCTTTATTTTTTACGCCTTTTCATAAATAAAAAGTAAAGTTTTTCATTATATATTACAAAATCGACACTTGGAGATTGCTTACAGCAATTGCTTACAATTCTTCGAAAATTTTAACAAAGTCCTTCATCTATTATAGTAACCTAATTACTTTTGCAAGAAAAATTCTGCAGAACACCTTTGTGAATATTTGTGTTATTTTACATATGCATGATTGAAAATAAAACGGTTGGGCAATGGGATAGCAGGGTTTCTTAATGTTGATTGTTTTTAGTTTTTTCTTGTTTTTTGTTTCCTAAATGGAAATATTGCTAACAATAGCGAAATATAAAAAAAAAAC
>WFKH01002636.1:10468113-10477516 GCA_016163765.1 Magallana hongkongensis | reverse complement strand
ACACACACACACACACACACACACACACACACACACACACACCGTAAACTCGAAGTCAGATTAACTCAAGCACATCAGAGCACTCAGTGGGAGCGCAGTCATTTGTTAAAAGTAGAAGCTGAGTAGAAATCCCTTGGTTGCTCTCACATTTTCATCTTAATTGTAAACATTCAAAATACAACTGCACAATATGGTTTTGAATTTCTCTGCGATCCCACAGCAATTCCAGAAATATAACAATGTCGTGAAACTCTGGGGGAACGCAATCTGGTGTAACAGGGCCTATGCTTTGAGAAATCAATCAGGTAGCCAAAAATTTGCATTCTTTGAGCTGGATGATAATAATTGAACAAACATTAGGATGTAAAATGTTGACTTGCTGCAAGTTCTCATATGAACTGCAATCATTATATTAATACACATGTAAATTTTATCTTACACTAGCCAACAATTTCATTGTACCCCCCCCACCCTCTTCCTAATAAAATCACAACATACACGAGCTAAAATTCAATAGTGTATTCATAGTTTTGATAAATCCACAAGTCTACCTCTGGTATTAAGGAGGAAATTTTAGGTTAAAAAAAAACAAACTCACTTTTTGGTTGTCTGGTTGGAGTACTTCATGTTTATCAAATAGGAAATATCTAATTTTACTCCAGTATATCCTGTAAATAACTTGTCAGCATGGTCAATAGAAATGTCATGACCTAAAGACTATGCACATGCTAAGGTCTTCTAACAGATGTCAACCACTAACTGGATGCTGATAAGATGTTGGGGGTGTGCTAATAATAGTAACTGTGTGAACTTTGAGATCCACTGCTTTAGGAACAGATGCAAAATGTGGTCGCAAATTTTATTTAAGATTAACACTGCATGTGTACTTTATGAAGCAGAACGGAAATAGTGTTTGGAAATTGCAGTTGCAAATATCGCAAGATGCATCAAGGTAATTAATACTTTTATTATATGTAAACGTTTAAAATACATAACTGATTATCTTTTGCTCTTCTGCTAATTCACTACAATCAATGTAATTGCAAACATAAAGCATATAAATTAATTTGATACAAAATCCTTGATTATCTTATATTTAAACTATTTATTGTAATCATCAAATTTTGAAAATAATGTGCAAATTAAATCAAAATATAATGATAATACAATGTAATGTTATAGGTTATGGTGATTGGAAGTGACAAAATATTGCGCCTGGTGGATTTTGATTTGAAATCACTGCATGCGACCTTTTTGCTGCTCTAGTAATTTGGACAGAGCTTGATCGAGATGGGAGATGCTTAAAGATTCAGGTTTGTTATTCTTAATTTTGAATTAATCTCAAACTAGAGCTGTCCTTCTGGGACTAGTACTCCCACAAGACTCTTTCAGTGAAACAGAATAATCTGCTGGCCACTTCTCATTTTACAGATTATCAATTTCCCCTACAAATGCTTATCTAAACCATTCCTAGGAAAATGGCCCTCTTGGGACAAATGAACTCAGTAACACTATTAACTCCATTTACATGATGTGAGTTTTAGATCTTACAAATCAGACTTTGTAAATAGGAAAATCATAAACAGATGTTAAGTCATATGGAATAGAAACATGCTCTATTTAAGAAAAAGTTAATCATGAAATACTATATATCATTAATCTGCCAAAATGAATTGTCACACAGTTGTAACATGTACAAATGTGAAAGGATTAATCTAATGAGTGCACAGGGGCCCATTTCACAAAGCATACTTAAGACTAAGTTATATCTTAGGAAATAACTTTTTCCTAAGTTCAATACTTTTAACATTAAGACAGGTAAATTATGTTTTAGGAACAAACTTAACATGGTGACTGTTATGTTATATTGAAATGAATGATATGCACAATGAAGTAGAACAAAAATACTGCGCATCATTAAGACTTTTTCACTTTACTTCTAATTAATTTAAATATATTTTATTGAATAAATTCAATAGGATTAAACAACAGGCATAGCCTATGTATATCCTCTCCTTGTAATATATCCACTTTACTTCTAAACTGAAAACAATAGAACTATCAAATTACACATATATTTCTTCAATTAATTTCTTTGGTGTGGACTTTTAATTTTTACAATTTTCTTTAGATTATCTTGCATGTGCAGATGAATTACGGGCATATAGTTTTAGCTAGTGCACTGATGATAATTAAATTATTCATGCCCAAGAGTTACTGATATCTTAAAAAGGAATAAATACTTAATAAATACTCAATTACAGAATGCCGAATGACTGGATGATTTGTCATATCCTTCCACTTCCACGAAATAAGCTTTTCTTTTACGGGAGAAATGTTAGGTGTTTTCTTCATTTGATTTTGTTTTGTGGGGAGGTGGGGGGAGAAGGAGTAGGAGTGACCACAAATTCATCCATGGGTATGCTGTTTCATTCAGAAATTTGCCTTTTATCCTCGCTTCTTCTATCAGCCAAGATGCATTTATTTGCAGTATTTTCTTTAAAAAAACACACATCATTTTTAAATCAACCCTTACAAGCAGGCATGCAGCATCAGGGTTGAAAGGGGGGGGGGGGGGGGAAAGGATTAAGCATATCTGTATATGTTAACATGGGCTATTTATAATGGACCAACTAGACAAAAAATGCACTGGATCATTTATAAAGAGAACAATTGAAATTCTAGCAGCGACCAATGTTTTCAATTGATTCATGTGGTCATATCCAGATAATAAGGAAATATATGTATGTGTAGCAAAAAACAAGAAAGATACAATGATCAATTCATTCTCTCTGAAATTAAAAAAATACCGTTTTCAAAGAATATAAGGGTTTATTGCGTTATTCTTATCTACTCCTGTATGTGTGAATGTAAAATATTATACAAACAAATAAGTTATAACTCAGGCATATCTTAAGTTCTGTCCTAAGAAACATCGTAGGAAATCTGTCAAACGGGCTCCAGGTCCACAATACTTCCAGTGCAACTAGTGATTACATAGAGTTGATTTACAAATCATCTCCGAAAGGAGAGACACAAAGACAGCCTGACATTTGTACAGGTGGTCAGTCACTGAGAATGATCCCACACAAACATCTGATTCATATGATTTGAGCCTGAATGATTTTGTTTAGCTTAACATAGGTATGGCACACAGGTAACTGAGACTTTTGATGAAACAAACATAAAGTCCTTAGTATGACAAGTCCAAATTTATGATGAGCAAATATTCTGAATATTTCATGCTTTTAAATTAATTCAAACAAAAATAAGTTTGACCAAGATCATCAAGCTTAATTTACTGAATTCTAGTATTTCCTTGCTGCAACATTAAATTGATAGGATGAACAGAATCTGAATTATACAATTTTTTTGTTTGATGTGGCTAATAATTCCTGCTTTAATTAAGTGATGCAAATCCCATCTGCTCAGTTGTCTGGCTTAAAACAAATAATTTACAGCTGTGAACCATTCTCATACTCACAAGAATGACCGGCGATAACAATAGCTTTGGGATTTGATGTGAAGTGTTAAGATCTGCCGCCATCCCCCCAAAATTGCAATGATACCACTGTTTTAAGATTAGAGCAGAAATTTAAGAGTATTTTGATGTTTGGTAGATTCAAATCAAATTCAGGCTTAATTATTAGCTTGGATTCTGTAAATGTTTAAACATATTTAGGTATATACATGTATATCCTAAGAGAAATATTTGTTGAACAAATTTCTCTCTCTCTCTCAAGTTAAGCTGGGAGAAACTTATGTGACCTTATATATATACTGCCTACTGGGTATTTTTTCTTATAGAATGTCAATACTTATTAAATGTATGTTTTGAGAATTTGTGTGTAATTAACAAAAAAAAAGCATCACAGCCAGATCTTTATTATGAAATGAAATAACAGAAAGTTATTAAGCAATTATGAATTTAAATGCAAATATGTACATGTATCATACATAGATTCTATAGAAGATCTGGACATCCCCCCTGGAAGGAAATCAATGGGGCCACAGAAAAGTTAAGAAGCCATCCAGCCAGTCAAACAGCATGAACAGAAGATAAACAGAACAGAAGATAAACCTTGGTTCTTGTCAACCATGTATCAAAGACCACATTAAGTGAAAGTGCTTTCGGGAAAATGCAGCTCTACTTGGGAACTCAATCCTGAATTTCATGGATTCATGGATGCGAGCTTTATGTTTTTAATAATTATAAAACCATATGCACTGAGACAATTATTAAGATAGTTATATTTTTAATTATATAAACATCTAATTTAAGTACTAAATAAACTTGATATTGAATATTAAAAGAAATATTAAATTGGTTTTCTTAACTACATGCCTAATATGTACTTTTATTGAAAACAATTATAATTTGATCTAGAATACAAGATCAATGTTTGACATCTATTAATTAATATACATGTATTTGCCGCTTAAAAAAACCCACAAGGGGCACCGATAGAACAGACCGACCAAAAATGATTCATAAAGCCAACCGTTATTTTGATTTGTAACCCAAAAATGCCGCGATAAAAAATAATAAAAATTCAAACTCTTTTTACTTTTTATAGAGTAATCGACTAAGAAAATTTAGGCAAATCATCATCGAGACTGAGCGATAGTCAAGTACTCGAGTACTTGTTTACATCCTTAATATTTACGTAAATTTAAATTTAAAATTAAAATTAAAATTTTAAAGTTAATTTTATTTAAAGAGAAAAGAGGAACGTTCCTCAGATTCTTAGTGAAAATTTCAGTTATAGTGAAAGAGGAACGTTCCTCAGATTATTTGTGAAGATTTCAGTTGTAGTGAAAGAGGAACGTTCCTTAGATGACTTGTCAAGATTTCTGTTGAAGTGAAAAGGGGAACGTTCCTCAGATGAATTGTCAAGATTTCTGTTGAAGTGAAAAGAGGAACGTTCCTCAGATGACTTGTCATTGACAAGATTTTAAGTCAGGTGAAAAGAGGAACTTTCCTCAGCTGCTTTGTGAACATTTTAGTTGGAAAAAAGAGGAACGTTCCTCTGATGCTTCATGAGTTTTTAAATGGATAAGAGGAATATACTTCACTTTAAATGTCTGTGTAATGCATTTAAATGTCAATGATTCAGGAAAATTTAATGAACTTTGACTTGTAAAGGCTTATTTTTGGCAAAAAGGGTTGTAAATGGATGCAGATATGAAAAACAGGGTCAAAAAAAAAAGAAAAGGAATTTTGATTTTCCCTTTTTGATTTGGATTGTGTTAAAAGTTAATTTTAACAGTGGAAATATAATAAAGAAAATATATTGAATGATTTTCACTGTGAAGATGTTTTGTCTGATTGTATATCATATTTTACGTTTGTATCAAACATTTACTTTTTTCCGTTTGTTTACACAAATTTTTGTGCATTTTCTTACAATTATAAATATTGGAATATTTGTTTTGATTTGGCTAATTATTATTTTTGTCCGCATTTTGTTTCTCAGAGCTATTCTTCATTTTTACATTGCTACAAGATTCATTTTGTCTTCTGATTGTATGAAAGTAAATATGTACGTAAATAACACTTTGCCTACTATCATTTTATCAACGAATGCTGGAAAACTATCAACACGCAATGGGATTGACTACCGTTGAAACATTGTAGGTTGACACCATCTAGTCAACAGTCAATCAAGGGGGTCTTAGAAATTAAAGCTGATCTTCTGTAACAGTAAAGTTTTGAGCTTTGAGATACCTGTGCTCACTTAAACCACGCAATCCAAAAGCATTTGGATAATTAAAACACAATTTCTTTATAACTTTTCATGTTTTCAGAATGGTTTACAAAGCAAATGAGATGTTCTTTTTTACCTGGCAGCTTTGAAATTAAGGGGCGTGATGGTCGTAGCCATTTTCAGAAGAATGTATTGATATCCTTTCAAAGAAGAGCTCTGTAGAAAGATATAGAAAAATATTTCAATTTAAAAGCAAAACTCTATGCAATATTTTAACTGAATAATAGTTTAATCATACCTAGACATTTAAGGTAGATCTGGTGGATAATGTATTGATCACCCACAGCCTCCTGAACCCAAGAATATCTAAAATCAGTGTCACTGAAAAGATTTATCTAAGTTCAGCTTCTTTTTCAATTTTATGTGTATCTTTAAATTCCTATTACAATGTTTTTAAAGGGTATATACCAAATGGATAATCATTCTACAAATTACGTAATAAAAGAATGAATATTAAGATGTTTCCTCTCTCCCCTTTTTATCTTATTCCTTATCTGCCACGGCCATTGCAGCTTTATTGCTATAGATATACAATAAGTGATAAAGAATGGAATTATAAATATACTTCTTGTTTTGCCACCGAGATTCTTTAACAAATGAACAGTCAGAAATCTATTTCATATGAAATATATTTACAAGACATAGGGATTTAAATCAATCAGAAACTGTGTTAGCTCCGTGTACTGTCAAGGGTTCGGAAACATGAAATATTTTAGACTTAAGTCAAAATTGTCATTCCTCAGATACTTATCAATCAAACATTGAGACTATAGATGTGCAAAGTTCAACAAAATCGGGATACAATTTTTTAACATTGCATTTTAAAATTTGTAGATATTGCATGATAAGTATATGGTGTGATGAACAAATTTTGACTTTAGTCTAAGACTGCTTCATGATCTTGGGGCATGATAGAACAGGATACACGCATGATACGAAAGAATATGTATATGTTTATGCATAATAGTGAATTGGCTCGTTATATATTACGGTATATTATAACACTATCCATCTCGATACCTATCAGCTGCAACTCTTGCTACATCTCTTAAATGTACTGGAAAAGTAAAATAAAAGATGGGATCAACTTATAGTTATTGTATTGAAAAATTTAAATAATTATAAAGGACAATATAATCTGGTGATGGTATCAATTTATTCAAATTCTATCATTTTTTTGTAGCAAGATCTTATTCATCTTATTTCACAGTATTTTTCACACTATTTCTATTGGATAAAATTTTTACCTAGTTACTCCTCGAATTTAGCCATCTGACATATCAATTTGTTTTGATTTTCAGTAGTTTATTTGTATATCTAATAACGTTTTAATATTATTTTTTCAAGTTTTGCTTTTTATCACATATATATATATCTGTTGACTGACAGCGGGGAAACCATTCAAAATATTCACCCATTGTTTAGCAATGCGAACACATTGTATTGAATGGCTTATATTAAGATAATTGAAAATTTTAAGACCCCAAGTTGTTATGAATATGCATATCTGTTTCAATTGTACTTAAACTGGTTTGCTTTAACATTTGATTAGAAAAATTATTGAATATTAAGTTTTCAAGAAGTTCTCTTTGTGGGTCGACTGTTCTGAAAAACATAATACTTCAACTAAATAAACATCAAATTCTTCAAAAGATCTTTCTGCTGATTCACTATTTTTTTTTCCTCATTTGCTGATCCTAAACTTCTTTCTTACACATATGAAATATTTGTTATCCTTGGCTCACTGAGGCGACACAAGTTAACTGATAGTGTTTAGTTTTTTGTTTTTTTTTTTAATTTTTATGTAGGTATATTATGGGTTTCCTCTATACCACCGATACCAGATGATCGATTGGCAATACCAAATGTGTTTGATTTATCTTGTACCTTAACATAACAAATAAAAATATCTGTGCTCAATAATCTTACTTCTTCTTCTGTCTTAAAATGTTATATTTTTTTTCTAACTATACTATAAAGGAGTGCCACAGAATGCTTTGAAAACTACCAATTTCATTGACTAAATGAAATTGGCATTGGCTGTCATAAATTTCCATTAATTTTCTTAAATGTTTAAGATTTTTTTTCCATTTTATATGGTCCAAACATTGAAAATTATCCTATATTTACATATGATGAAGACTCTACGTAGGAACATAAATTAACAGAAAGGAAACATTGTATTGATGAAATACTTAAAAAAATTGACAATTCTTGAATTATTTAAACAATCATATTTCAGTAACACATCCTGAAATTTTATACATTAACTTTCAATTTTATGTATGCTTTTAAAACAAAATATAACAGAACTTAACCAATTCCCAAATTTCGTGAATGTTTAACATGTACAAACATTCCTGTATGGAATGAAACCTGTCAGGGACATTATGTATACATGTATTAAGGCAAGCCCTCGTTAACAAACCAATAGGTCCTCGAGATCTTATCAATTTTCGTGCAGTGTCTAAAGTTCCCAATGACCCCTACTGGACACTCGTCACGGTAGGTACTTGTATATATATAACCTCACGACGGACAAAGCATTACCTCTCTGGTCGGATCCCATTAGTAAGGTAAGTAAGTCCAGGCACTACGAAAATAACAGTGCCCCTATTTGCCAAAAATTAAACTCTTTCATCATTTGTGTTTTAACACTACAACACATAGTTGATAAAAGGTTTTCGTGCATTTAAATTTTTAAGTGACCTCACGTCTTACTTTTTGTTCATTTGAATCTGTTTTGAGAGGACATGTTGTAGTTTGAATAAGCTTACACATAAATCTGATTAGAAAAGTGAATTTTATAAATAAAACTAAGAACTAGTAACTACGTTTTTTTTTTCAAATAGATTTATTTGGATGTGATATTGGATAATAACAATTCGAAGTATATGTCTTTAAAACGTTGTTTTTTACCAAAAATAAAGATAAAAAAACCAAAATTTACAATTATTGATGTTTTCCCTGTCTATTACATGAATTAATTTCATATTTGTGGAAAGATTATTTTGAAATATACAGTGTATACACCGAAAAAGGAAAATATCGTTTGTTAATTTCTTGTACAATGTATGATAGACTTTCGATACCATACAAATCGGGTTCTCTCGTTTACTTTATTGATTATACAATATATGGAATCTTAATGGGGACAGTTTGCCAATACTTTTTATTGACCAAAACTTATCAATGAAATTTGTTTGCAGTGAATATTTCTGATTTTTGAAAATAAAAAAAACTTTATCGTTTCCAAATGCAAACGTTTGAAAAACAAAATATTTGAATGGAGAGCGAGTGATTTACACTAATATTTCCCTGAAAAATTCGTAGTAAATAGCGTTTGGTAGCTTGTCCAATTATATTTTGTTCAAGTATGTCACGTGTCTTGATTTCGAGGTTGTGCTCTAGCAAATTTAGGGGCCTTGCACCGTTTTACTACATGCGGTATAATTCATTTTTGTCATCGTAAATGAATGTTCTAAAGAGCGCATTTTAAATAAGGTTAAAGATATTTAGAGTCATGAATATTGTGAATTTGACGTCACAGGATTTCTCTTTTTTTTCCTTCAAATTAATGTTTATGGGTAAACATTGTTTTTCTGTTTGTTTTTGACAAACAAACATCGAACGTA
>WFKH01002636.1:10445327-10465513 GCA_016163765.1 Magallana hongkongensis | reverse complement strand
GAACGTTTGCTTCTCAATATTTTTTTTGATGTTTGCAAAATAAATATATATATACTTTAACGTCGTAAGAAATGCCAGACCAACATTTAAACAAATCATATTATGAATAATTTATTTGACTACAGTCTTTTTTTGTCTTCAGGAGCCATGAAGTTTCTGTGTGTTCTTCTCATCCCAGCTGTTCTTGCTGCTGGTATGCACTCAATTACTTTAAAATGTATATTCATCCTGTTTAAGTGATAGTCATTTCCCTTACTATTACACGAGCATGCATGTGCTGACATGTTCAAACATAACTTGTACGCCATGTTTAAAAAAAAACTTGACTATTAATATATTGTGAAAAAATTAATTTAAAGTTGTCTTTTTTGTCAGAGGGTCATCGTACCTTAAGTTGAAAAATTTCATTTACGAATTATTTTTGTTTTTATGTAAATGGATTTCTGATTATTTTGAAATGTTTCATTTTAGTTCCCAGCAAAAGAGTTCTTTTTGACAGTGAGTATATCATTCTTACCAAAACATAATAATAGTTTTAAGATATCTAAAATTAATTTTGTGTAAAGAAAACAAAATCCAAGGTACCAACAAAGAAAACAATAGGTATTGGTACTCATAACTTTTGATTCTTATGTTGATCAGTTTTCTTTAGAGCTATCCTTGAAAAAATATCCCAATTATAAAAAAAAATTCAAAGTGTACATGTATGCTATATATCAAATTGTATCTTATTCGATTTTTTTCTGAGATCATGTATTTGACAATCGAATGTTATCTATGTTTTTATATATTTAGCATTTCTGAACAGTCAAGAGGCTACACATTTGATTGACCAGCTTGTTGAAACTTTGGCAACAAATGACAACGAGGCTAAATGTGAGCAGGAATGTCACGTTTTGATTACAAACCAGGACTCCGTCTTCCAGCATCTGTGCCCCTTCATGTGCCATTCGTACGTTTTTTTTAATACTTTTAAAAAAATCTCGCTTTGTTTAATAAAACAAGGCAAAACCAAATATCTTGGAAAAAACAAATGAATTACTTTGCTATATTCGTTATCCGTTATATCTATATCTTCGTGCGAATTCTTCACAAATCCTTATGAAATATTACAAGACGTTGTGAATAATTTGCCCAGAAACACTACAAAAGTTTGCTTTTCCGAGATTTCTCTATTTTCGTGTTCGCACTAAACGAGTATTAAGGAGGCTGTGTGATCGACAAAATAGCCGTCAGGTCTACCATGAATTTTTAAATATGATCCTTAAATCTTTATTTATTATTTATTAAAAAAAGTCATACAATTTAGATTTAAAAGTTTTCTTATATCTTTACATAGAGCTCTTCTTAAGGAGATGAATATAGCCTAAAAATGGCCACGATCATCAAGCTCTAAAAACTTTTGCATGCGTTTTTCCAATTTCATTTTTCTTTAAAATCGCTCCCCGTGATCGACACATATTGTTTTGATTTAAATATATACTATTGTAAGCATTTTCGTCTTCAGAGCTATGCAGGCCCTTAATCATCTACACAGTCCTAACACTGATCCAACAGCCGGCAAGCGCATGCTCCTCGACAGTAAGGTTTTCATGCATAATAATTTTACGAAATGCTACCTCTTGGCATGTAATTTATATTTTTCCGATTGTAAAAAAAATTTTGTGTTAAAGTCTTTAATGTACAGTGTAATCTAAGCTAAAAAGCAACTTATATATGTGTTGTTTATAAATTATATTTTAACGTTTCATTGCTAAGCTCAAAAGGTGAAATATAAATATGCAATAGTGTTTTAAAGCATGAATCAAAGTTAAAATTATACACATGTATCACTAGGCTTCCTGAACACACAGGAAACATCTAAAATTATTGATCAACTTGTAACTACACTGAGCTCTGATGCCACAGAAGCCTCATGCGAGAAGGAGTGTCATATTCTGATCACTGATTCTACCTCTGTATTCCAACACATGTGCCCATTCCTTTGCCACTCGTGAGTCTTTTTTCACACCAATCATAAAACAAAAGCATTGTATGAACATAGTGACGGTTTCTAAAATCAGAACATTGATATTAAGACCTTGCTAGAATATATTCATTCTTATATCACCCACTTTTCTTAAATATGTTTTTCATCAAAAGACAAACCTTGTGTTGATTGAACTTAATCATTTAAAATAGTCTTGCTTAAAGCTAACTAAACGTGTGCACCCTATGGTATTTCTCAAATGAAATCACGATTTGAGAGGGGTGGATGGTTGTGGTCATTTTTAGTCTATGTTAACCTCCGTAAAAAAGAAAAGATTAGTTTGGTATCAAGATAATGGAAAATAATTAAATAGTAAAGCTCAAATATAAGCAATTTTTCGTTAATGATAGTTTCTGGCTAAGAAAATCGTGACTAAAATTGAAAAAAAGATCTGTTTAGTTATTCGCTGACAATCTAGACTCTTTAAATAATAAAGCATACAAATGACCCTTTATTACATTCAAAGCCCCCTTTAGTACTAAATTACACCTTACAAATGATCCTTTATTACACACAGAGCCCAGGCTATCATCGGAAATCTCCACCATGCCCCAGCTCCCGCTTCACCAGCAAAACGTCTTGTTCTTGGAAGTAAGTAATTTATTTTTGAAAGCAAGGGTATATGCAGACTTGAGACTTTTCCCGTTTTCATAGATTTTAATTGTATTTCTTAGACAGAAAAACGCGTTATATTCGTTAAAGATCCTCAAAATGTAGCAGGTGTAGTAGCCTTGAGACAGCCCATAGTTTGTTGACGATTGGTTTCTACTTGTAGATTTCATCAACACACAAGAGACCTCCAATATCATTGACCAGCTTGTTGCCACTCTGAGCTCCGATTCATCAGAAGTTGCATGTGAGAAGGAGTGTCATATTCTGATCACCGACTCTACCTCAGTCTTCCAGCACATGTGCCCATTCCTCTGCCACTCGTAAGAGAAATATAATTATTCAAGTTTTATTTTCAATACAGATAGCCTTAATCTATTTTTATTCAATATGAATTGTATACTTATAGAACATAAACTCTTTTCCGCCCTGTGGAATTTACAAATCATTCGCCTATCCCTGTGAAATAAACCTTAAGGGTGTTATAAAAAATCAATATTACATCCCTTTCCTGCAATCTTCAGTTATTTCACATTGTTAATCATCGGATATTATGACGTAGAAATGGTGACGTTTAATGGTGTCGTTTAATTTCCCGAGTATGACGACAAATGATTACGTCGACGTCCTCGGTCGCAAATTGACAGAAAAAGTTTGTAAGAATTCCAACTTGAAAAGACACCGATCAAATATTATTCATCATAGGATATTGCTTTATGATATTTTCTAGAAGTGTATGATTTAAAATTATGACATTGCATTTTTCTATTGCATCCTTTGTTAGGCTCGGTCACTGTGCATCAGCCCTTGAGTCTAACGGCTCTAACCTCGGGCTAATATAAAATGCCAAGTCATAATCTATAAATGTTTCAATGTTTAGTGCCCAGGCCATCATTGGAAATCTCCACCATACATCTGCTGCTCCTGTCCAGAAAAAAAGATTTTTGGTTGACAGTACGTACTTTGTTTTCGTATTGTTTAATTTTCTCTCTGATACACTTGTACAATGTAGTTATTGAAATAATATCATTTTGATGATTTGATATGGTATAAGTATCATATTTGGATCTGTATACTATTTAGCATTTTTTTTGGCGGTAAACAGTTTCCACTAAAACAAGTACATCATTCAACGCCATTTATTTCTGTTTAAGAAGGCTGGATGGTCGTGGCCATTTTTAGACTGTCTTGATCTCCTTTAGAAGAAGAGCTCTATATCAAGATATAAGAGAATACTCAAAATTAAAAGCTAAAATTTATTATTTTTTTCTTGACTAAATAATAGTTTATAGCTTAACAAATCCTATCTAAAAATTTAAGGTATATTTTATTGTGCAATGTTGAATGTTTTTATTGCATCCAAACCCCCGGAGAGGGTGAAAAACTACAAACAAAAAATACAAAATGTAAACAATATCTCAATATAAAACATACACAATAAAAATATGACAAGAGTGGGTTTCCATAGTTTTGAATTTTAACAGATCTCAAAGAAGAGCTATTCCATCGAAATCATTTCCATGAGTTAATAAACAGACATTAAAATAGTTTATCCCTAACATGTTTACAGATGTATTAATAATGCAATAATCAATCAATTATTGCAAGCAAAATTAACGACCAAAACAAAGACAGGCGAAAACGCGCCAAATGCTCATTGACTCAATATAAAAGTTAAAAAATTACATATGACTTGAAAACGAGTGTTATGCATTGGTTACACATCGTAATAAATGAAAAGGCACAAAACTTACTTCATAGGTGGCCTTAAAGACAATAAAAAAAGCTGGGTTCTGGAACCCACGAGGTTGGCACTGATGCCTTAGATCCCATCCGGAATACAGTTAATAAAAGTAAGGTGAAAACCCAACAAATCCGGAAAGAATAATTCCGGGACACTACATTTATTGTTAATTTTGTTGAGCATTTAACCTCCTTAAAATAGGTACAATAAAAGTTACGCTTATTCATTTCCACGCTTGTATTATGAAAAATCAATTTTAGTTAAAATATTGCTCAATATGATGCGTTTACTGTAATTCAGAGTGTAAAATGAATATACGTTTTCATTTTTTAGCCTTGTTGGCCAACCCAGAAGTAAACATTTTGGTGACCAGCTTAGTGGCTGTCCTTGGATCAGATCCTACAGAGCAAACCTGTGAGAAGGAATGTGTGGTTCTGATGCACGCTGACAGTGTTATGCATCATTTGTGCCCCTTTGTGTGCCATTCGTAAGTTTTTTTTTTTATTAAAAATAAATATATCATAAAAAACTTTTAAAATATTTCGAAAATTCTATTTATTAATACTCACCAAAAATATGTATTGTTTCATTGATTAATTAATTCATAGGTAAGACAAAAAATCTATGTTTTTTCTTTCTAACTTGTATGAATTATTCTTATATGAACTAAAGCAATCATTAAAACAACTATGATGGTGTATTTCCCGAAAAAATCTAAAAAAGCAAATGTATGAAATATAAAGAAACACCAAATTATATACTCAATATTGGTTAAATATAGATGTTATTTCGTATTTTTCGGTCAGTAACGTATAAGTGTCTTTACGTTTTTAATGCCACCAAATTTCAAGAAATGCATAAGCTGCAAAACTTTTTAACATCTAATGGGATTCGGAAATATATCAGAATATTCCGTAATACAAATTTGGCTGCAATAATTCGCACATGTTAAAAGTTTTTTTCCGCATTTTCTGAAAAAACTTAACTAATTATTTATGCCTTTCTACCTAGCTTCCAGCAGTTGGTTTCAAAAGTTCATTTGACAAGCTCTCCATCAAATCCATCAAAGAGATTCCTTGTTGACAGTAAGTTAATTTTACATCTAAATGCCAAACTTTCACATACTGATTTTATGAGGAAAATGCATTAATCTCTATTTTTTTTATTAAAAAAAATTCATATTTTATATATCATCAATGAGATTAATGCATTTATGAAATATATGCACAGAAGTGAGTTCAGTTTTGTTTATAAACTTATCTATTTTTTTTTTTTATAGTTTTCCTTACAATTATATATAGTTTCAAAAATATAGATTTTAAACCGATCAACTTGAAGCACCTTGATAAATAAACATTGTATTGAAACTTTTCTTTTATTTGTTAGCCCTAATGAGTAACCCAGAAATCAGTATATTGGTCAGTGGGCTTGTGGCTACTTTGGGCTCTGACCCCACAGAGCAGGCTTGTGAATCTCAGTGTGTTACCATGATCCACGCTGATAACTTCCTCCACCACCTGTGTCCATTTGTCTGCCACTCGTAAGTTATATTTTATACCTAACCTATCTGCTATCAAAACATGAGTTTATTTCATTATGAATTGCAATACTGTGTACAAGGTTATTTTCGCCCTGTGTAACTTTCACCCTTCTACACTTGCAAACAGTTTCGCCCTGTTTGGAATTTGCCCAGACACAGTTTTGTTTAAAGAAAGATAAATTGAGACATTAGAATTTGCCCAGTCTTAAAATCGCCCCCTGATAACGATTTTGAAAGGGGCGAAAATAAAACGGGGGGGGGGGGGGGGGGGGGGGTATATCCTTGTATATATTAATATTATATTATAAATATTATACATTATATGACAAATTGATATAACTATGATGAAAAAAAACCCATTAAATAAAATACATTACACATAGAAAAAAATTGTTTTCACATGATTTGTTAGTACGAGGGTTGTTAGAAAAGTTCGCGGACAAAGTAATTTACGGAAAAATTACTGTGTACGTATCTTTTATTAATGAATATCAATTAAAAATAAGTATGCAAAACATCATATGATTTTAACAATTTTTTTAAAAACATACAGCGATTTTTACTTTGCATGAATTGGATTTATGGAGCACCATTTCATATTTTCACGACGTCGGGTGACGTCAAACAACGGAAAGGCAAAACTGTCACTCTTTTTCAAAGTAAACACCTTTCAGTTCCACACAATTTCCACGTCATTTAACCCATTTATAAAATTCACCTTCATACCGTTATTTGTCAAGTTTTTGTATATTGTCTTTTGTGGCATATCGTAGATCATTTAGGTCCGAAAATCTCTGTTCACGCAGTTCCGAATTTTGATAAGGAAATAAGGCGAAATCCATAGGTGCAAGATCCGGGCTGTATGGGGGTGGGGTGCTCAAAATTTCAGTTCTTCCATCTTTAAACCTCTGATTCCAATTGTAAACCTTTGTTCTATAAAAATAGACACATGTGGGCCATCTCCGGTAGCATCTAAGAACCTTTTGATCTCCATCGGAGATGTTCCTGCTTGCACACAAAATTTAATGACGGCCCGCTGCTCCAAGATGTCCATTGACGTTAACGTTTTTGACTCGATATTCAAGCATTGGTCGTCCATATTCGGCGATAAAACGGTCTGAAATTCTTACATTTAATTAAAACACAAACTGACCTTTATAATTTATTGTGACGTGATATGAAATATCGTGCATTTTCATACGCTTAAACGGTACATTTTTCAATGAGGAAAATTGCGTACAAAATAAAAAAAATAAAAAACTGACATGCTTCGTGAAGCATATCTTATCATAATGATTAAGCTGTATATTTTTATGGTGCAGTTAACAAAACTAAATCTTTACATATTTCTTAGAAAATACCTCGTTTAAATCTGAAAAGTTTCGCTGGTATCATGCGAATAGTCCGCTCACAATCGAACTTGTCCCCGAACTTTTCTAACAACCCTCGTACATGTACATGTGCTTGTTAAACGAGATAGTGAATGTACGCATAGGATACAGCTCTTCCACTCAGTTAACTGCGACTACAAGGTATATTATTATACCTCAATATGATTATTCTTTATAACGCGTCATCTGATTGGTCTAGAAAGTCACGTTGCAGGGGGAACAAAACGTCGTGTCTCCCGGGAAATAAATATCGTGTCTCACCTCTTCGGAAATCTCGGGATTTTTCATTCCGATTGTATGCAAAATCCGAAAAAAGCATACGACTTTACTAAAAGTAGATCAAATCTAAATCTTTAAAAGTTTTAAGTCTTCTTACATCGAACAATAAATTCAAATATATATGATTCGAATCTATCCCAAAACAGGAAGAAATTAACATAGAAAGCCAAACACTCACGACGTTTTTGCCTATTAGAAATGAAAAAGTATTAAAGATCGACCTAATTTGTATTATAGTATGTCGTTCGGTATAATGAACAATTTATTGCATGAATGTTCGGGGGATATGAAGATTTATTCCCCCAGAAAAATCATATTTCCCCCGGGCGATGCCCTCGGGAAATATGATTTTTCTTGGGGGAATAAATCTTCATATCTCCCTCATCATCATGCAATATATGTATACTGTCATTTAAACGTTATTGATTGACATTGTTCTGACATTCAGTTACTTTTTTAGACCTTTTATTTGACATATAGGAACACTTAATTAACTTGCAGAGCTTCACCCTTTTTTTCACTGGTTGTGTTTATTCATGCTTATTCTAAATTTAATTTGAAACTGACTGTGCATGTATTACACTCCTCCTGAGATATTTTATTCACATAACCAGTATGCTATCAGTACATTAGTTTCATGAAATGAAGATAAAGCAGCGATATGACTTGTTATTCATTTATATCGCAAAGACAAGCGATGGTACATTTCATATAGAAAAAAGAGTCTAAACATCATGTGATAACACTGTTTAACATTACAGCGATTGTAAAACGACCGTCATAACAACGCTTTATTGTAACCTATTGACCATGTATGTATTGGTATTTCATCAATTCCTATCATGAATAATATATACTATAATTTCAGATTCCAGGAGTTGGTTCACAAAGTGCACCTCACACCATCTGTGTCCAACCCCGTTCATAAAAGATTTTTGATTGACTGTAAGCTTGTTTTTTTTTGGTTCTAGAATTTTAAAAAGATCGAATTGATAGGGATTATCTTTATTGAATACTTTTTAACATTTCATGTTGTTATATAGACAATGTCATTTATAAATGTTGTCCCCTAACTTTTTTGCTTTGAACCATATCCTTAAAAACGTTGAATTTCTAAATGGAAGATGCAAATATATCCATAGTATATATTTCGTATTGCTGCAAACCATTGGCAAACTATTTAAAATTGACTTTAACACAACCGCTGATATGTGTAGATATGGATAACAATTCATTTTTTTTACATCTTCTCACCCAATTCTATCTTGTAGCTCTCCTCAACAATCCTGAGGTCAGTGTCATTGTTAACAGCCTGGTCAGCACCCTGGGGTCCGATCCCACAGAGGCCGCCTGCGAGTCTCAATGTACCAACATTGTCCATGCCGACAACGTCATTCACTTCCTCTGCCCTCTTGTCTGCCATTCGTAAGACCAAGCTATTTCTTCTAGTTGTTAAATTTTTTGGGCGGGGGTTAACATATTTTTTTTCTGCATGTCATGATTAAATTTACATGGAACAAAAATTCAGAACTTTTGCGGTTTTCACTATACAAAATTATATGATTAATGCTTTTTTTTATATTCATACAAAACTGTTAGATATTTGAGTATGAGGTCAATGCGTACTGTCTTTGAATTGCCATTACTTTTTTTATTGATAGGTTCCAGTCTTTAGTACAGAAGGTTCACCTTAGTTCTCCGATGAGTAACCCGGCTCAGTAGAGACAATATCTATATTTTTTTACACAATTAAAGTTTATTCTTGACATGACATAAAAGAATATTATGTTATATTATAATAATATAATACATGTTATTGAACCTTAATTTTTGTGCTGCTTGTTTCTCCTCTTTAGTATCGACAATATAAAGTCTATTTAATTGCTTAGACGAAGGTTTTAGAATTTTATCTAAGTTTAATAAACTTGACGCTGTAAATTTTAAGCAGGATAATTGAAAACAATTAAACATTATAAAGGCAATGAATGAAAAAAAAATAAAAAATAAAAAAAACCCCGAAACTTAAGATTAAAAAAAATGATTGTAAAAACTAAACCAACCAAGACGTAAAAAGAAATTCTATTAAACGTTGTTCTTATAGTACAATAAGTAAGACGTAGTTATCTAGAATTCGTAGATACCGTAAGGTTAGGTTCAAAGGCACATAGAATACTCACGACAATTCTGGCTGCACCTTATCATTAGTGACGTTACATTTCGTGATATGGAATAAACCAGCAAGACATGTTCAAATTCACTCCCAAATCTGAACTTTCAATAAAGGAAAATTATTATGCCAAAAATTATCAATTAATCAAAGTTACATTTCTTGATATGGAATGAACCAGCAAGTCATGTTCAAATTCATTCCCAATTCTGAACTTTCAATAAAGGAAAATAGAATAAACTTTAAAACGCATACATTCATAACCTGCTATTTAAACGTCTGATCTGGTTTGGTTGATATTTACGTTTTCTGTTTTCATGAAATTCAAGATTTGAAGTGGTACAGTGGTAACAACGTTATTGTTCACAAACGACACGCACGATTCTGATACACGAACGAGCTCGCACGATACACGAACGATTACGCAGGATACACGGATGATCACTAACTTACTGAATTTTCACGATACACGAACGATAACGATAAAAAACGTAAACGAACGATTCTACACCATTAAACACGCAAAATCAAAGATAATTTTTAAGTTTAGAATTTAGAAAACGTATTGCTTTAATTTTTATTACAATGCTTGTGTTTTAATGAAAAGCGACATGTACAGTACCAATGCACTGTTTCATTCTTACAAGATAAACGATAGGATAGGATCTACACACCTAATAAAATTGTTTTGTCTCCACAACGAATATTTAGTTCTATCATAACTAAGTTACAGAAAATTTGGTGTAAAGAAATGAAAATAATGCATCATCTACACGAATTTATTTTCATACGAGTTGATGTTTATGTAATCCAATTCCCTACGTACGATTTAATTGTGCGAGATACAGGTAAATTTGTTACCTTGTTCCAAAGAATTTCAATTTACACATTCCATATTTCCGTAATATACCGTGCATAATTAATTTAATACCATTTATTCAAAATTTTAATGAGTCTTAATAAATTAAAATTGTAATGAATGTTTATACAATTTAACGGAGAGGAATGCGTATCCTATATTGATTTCATTTGAAAGAAAACTAAGGGAATAATTGTTTAATTTTAATCGGGGAACAGGTAACCTTGACCGCTTTCATTCAACGTGCCTATCTTGCTCGACGCTAATATGATTATAATTATGTGTCAAGATACGACAGATGGTTGATATAGACTGCCTACAAAATCATGCTAACTAACTCGACCGATCAAAGGATTAAATAAGTTGATGAAATACTTACTATTTAACGACAAAAGACGGAAAATTTCAAAAAGAATCGCGCTGACATGATCCATGAATGTAAACAATTGTGAATATTCTTCTATAAAAAGCTTTAAAGTCACATATTTGTCGTTATTTTAAAAACTACTTGTTGTTTTAGAATAAATCCTGGCATTCCGTAAGAAAGTTATAAAACGAAAAAAAAAACCCACCCGATCACGCACGATCACGCACGGTAAAAAACGCAAACTAATTTTTCTGGTACACGCACGATCCCGCACGTTACACGAATGATCACCCACGGTAAACGAACTATTTAACACGATTGGCTTGTCAACAATAACGTTGTTACCACTGTAGCTGCAAAATAATGAACATGTATGTGAATAATATTTCCCCATTCATCTTTATAATAAAGCATTGCATGTTGTTGAGTCACGTTTTGTCCGCCGTCACATTATATCCACCGCCACAAAATCTCACAAAATCGTCACGTTATGTCTGCCGTCACGAAATGGCCGCTTTTATTTCGGCAAAATCGTCACATTAGGTCCGCCGCCGCAACATGTCCGCCTTTTCCATTATATTATGTCCGCCGCTTCGAAATATCCGCACTTTTGAAAAATCTTCACATAATTTGTCCGCCACTACAAAATGTCCGACAATATCTCGGATCAAAATATCGTCACATTATGTCCGTCGTCATGAAATATCCGCCTTTTCTTTAAAAATATCACCTTTTTAAAGCGCTAAGCATAGCTCAGAGCTTTATTGTTGTTAGACTTCTACTTCCGGTGCATCGAATAACTGCCCTCTATGAGCAGAAATATACATCATTTAAACTGGTTAGAGAACCAGTTTCAGGGGTTTACGCACATATTTGCACGGGGTATTATGTATCTAAATAATTTACGGGCTCTTGTGAATCTAATATGCAGGGCTTACATACATCATTGCAAGGGCTGCCACGGAGTGATTAGGAAATATAGTGCGCATACAGAAGCTGAAATTTAGAAAAATCGAATCGATTCTTTTTAACTAAGCCTGCACAAAGTAAATCTCCTTTAGAACCAAGCTAAGTTAGCGCTTTTCAGTACTATCAGTACTTTGATTTCAACTGTCGTCCCAATTTTTTGCTAAAAAAGTAATACCTGATCAAATTGTTTTAGTCAAGATTTGTCGGTTAATTCAAATGTTAAGTCTTTAAGACGAGAATCATTATAGTTATTAAGTATGGAATCCGGATATGGCCATGTAGTTCACTATCAGATCATCGACGTTTGGGTCGATAGTGCGAGACGCGATAAAGCGATGACGATGAAACGATGGTGCGATAGCGCGATGACGATGGTGCTATGGCACGACGAAGCGATAGCGCGATAATGCGATAGCGATTACGTGATGGTGCGATAGTGAAGACGCGATTTTCTATCGGGTCATCATTAGTTCTTATCGCGCTGTCGTCATTATTTCATCGCACCATCACGCTATAAACTGTATTGCATATGCGCAATTGGAAAGAGAAATGGCGTCAGGCAGTGAATGAATAAACGGATTACATATCAGAAATCTACCTTACTTGGTTGATAAACTTGACTCTCTAATAATAATTAGGTATTACACAATTAATTAATCATGCCCTTCTTGCCAGACATATAATTATTTAGAAGAGCTAAATTATAGTTTAATATATATAAAGGTAACAAAACAACAAAAGAAAATCGCCTGATCAAGGCATGGTTTTTAAACGGGGAGGGCGATAATTCACATTTTCATATATTTGAGCAAAGTAAGAGCTAATTCCCGTAAAATTGTGAGCTATATTAGATTTAATAAATAATGTGTCTACAGTGGTTGCAACCCCCCCTTTCTGAAAGTGCGGAGAGAGAGAGAGAGAGAGAGAGAGAGAGAGAGAGAGAGAGAGACAGAGAGAGAGAAAGAGAGAGAGAGAGAGACAGAGAGAGAGAGAGAGAGAGAGTATTCTAATTCATCTGTTACAATATTACTGTAATACAGTTGTGAATATTTTGTGTAATAAAAAAGGGCGGTGGAGAGAGTATGAACGTATTTACTTACATTATCAATTTTTGAATGGTCTGGTAAAAAATAAACAATTTTTAAAGCCAGTTCGCCTAAGAATTAAATTTTATATAGGTAAATGTAAAAAAAAAAATGGTTGACAACAACCCCCTGTACATGTGTTTATGTATTCGTTAAAAACTGAACTAATATTTTATAGCATATTTATGAAAAAAGATGTATAGCTTTTCAGATATTTATTTTATTGAACTTTTATATATCAGAATAAACATTACAAATAAGTATTTAATTACAGTTCATTTATATACATTATCAGTATTCATTTGATTTATACATTAGATTTGTTTGATATATGTAATTATTACTCCCTAGAAAGCATATGTTGTAGTTTTACAACAAAACTGGTGGTATACGTGAAAGTGCTTTTATGACGGAGGGAAATAAATTAAACAGCAGAAATAGGCAAGAATGGATATTGAGGAGAGACAACAGATGGTTGGTGATTAATGATCCAAACATTAAAATATGGCTTTCCATAAAGTATCATATAGATAATAATTGCAATTTCTCAGAAATACATTTTTTTCTATAAACAGTCTTTTGGTTATTGCTTTCTGAATGACATTTTCATTGATCCTTGGTGTTTCTATTTTACTCTGCAGGATATATTGTTTTGATAATTAAATGATTGAATTTTCATACTTAATATGTACTGTCAAATAATGCAAAATAGAGAAATGAAAATACTTTATTTTCAATGTGTTCATCTACGAAAAAAGATTGGGATATGAATTTGGTTGGTTGCGTGTTCAAATCCTCTGAAGCCCCACGAGCTTGTTAGCATACTCTTGATCTTGATCACGCGCATAGTTTGTATCCATGGTAACTTTTTAGCATTGTTTATTTTTATATTTACGATTGAAAATGACTATTATAATCATTATTAACTGTGTATTTTATAAACGAAATGTCATCAGTAAAACCATAAACTCTTTAGATGACTATATTACAGTGATGTATATGATTGCTTTTCCCCCTTAATATTAACAACAAAATCAAGGTTTTAACTCTCTAGAACACAAGATGTCAATCATATTACATTATTGAAAACTACGGATGGATGGACTAATTACGTTAACAGTTAGATTAAAAAAAGGTTTTAAGCAACATAGATACTGTTAATCGTTGACGATAAATAATATATTTCCTAACTATTCAATTTAAAAGTCAATTACCTTAATAAAATTTTAATCATTGTGTTAATTATGTCAATTTTTAATATCCACAATTCTATATATCTAGTGAAACTTCAAAATTTTTAAACATACGAAATTCAGTCCAGGAATATAATGTTAATGTGTGCACAGTATCGAAAAATTGTCATTTTCACCACACTAAAACTGATATAGTTGGTTCTCTTGTAATATTTTACCGACAATCCTAGTGTTGTTTTATCAGATAACAGCTTTTAAAGAGAAAATGCACTCAAATGCCTACTTGTAATATGATTAGATAATATATATTCGAAATGAATCTTTGTGATCTGTGTTAAGAGTCGGCTTTTACAATGTATCTTTGCATTAGACTATCCCACTAAGCTCATGATAAGCATACATAAGTACTATTCTTTTAAAAAGTAGATATTTCATATAGGCACTAATCTTGCTCATACAAGGTGTTGGAAATGATAGATTTATAATAATTTTATCAATAATAGACATTTTTGTCTAAGCAATAGCAAATATTGAAACATATAAGATGTTCAATAAAGGGTGACGTAATAATTGCCCTGTTGTAGCACTCTGCTCTCAATATCGCTAAACATAACAACAAGGATATCACATAGGGCAAACTACTGTTAACCAAATTTTTTCGCGACGACTTTATTTTGTGATTTGAAGGAGATAAACTGGCGATGAAGGTATGCATTGTCTTAAAAATAATGTACCAGAGACATTTTAGAACTGATTCGCAGCAAGAAATATTCGCGAGGACGAGGCTGTCGCGAACCTGGCTGAAGTTTCTCGTAAGCTAATAAAAGTTGGTTTACAGTATCTGTAAACGTACTACATTTGGCTGTGTATTCTATTTAGCGCTTTTGGCGGAATGCGGCTTCCGCTAAATCAAGTACATCGCTAAATGTCATATATATATCTATAAGAATAGTCACATTCAGGAATACGCTAATTCAAATCCACGCCAACTCCTTCAAAAACTAATTTCCGCCAAATACCGTACACGCCAAATATAATACATTTACAGTAATCGCCTGGAAAGAGAAGTGAAATATATTACTAGACATTTGCATAATCAATTTAGGGATAAGGACGTTTCTCTATCCTCGTAAATGCTGTTCACTTGTTTTTTTTTTCAAATGCAAATCCGACAGACACAGTCATCAATAGGCAGCGAACTCGGACATAAACATTTCAACGTCTCATAGATATGATGTTTGAAGTTATATCTACAATTTAAATCTTAAATCTCAATTTCAATTAAGCATCACCTTTAAATTTTAAGCTAAGACATAGATTATCTATCAATAAAATTATTGGATTACTTGTAACAAAGACTGTTTCCTTATTGAAGGTTTGTAAATACAAATTTAGAATATTTTTTGTTCTTAAAGTTTGCGTTTTATATCTCAAATAATTAAAATGATTACTGTAATTAATATAAATTAGTGAATATAACATTACGTTTATACCTGTTATTAATTTCCATTGAAAGAAATGCCTTATTTCAGATTGAGTGATAACTGATACACATATTCATTTCATTTGTTTCTTTAAAAGCTGATGGATGATACGTCTGTAATGAAAACATAGGTAACTATACAACTAAGGCAAATTAAAACTCATCTTCTGGCAAAATCCTTTTGCCAATATGTACTCTAGTGGTATATTTTTTGGAAAAAATAAACACGGATAAGACACTTTTATAGATAAAAAGAAGCACTTATTTGTTTCTAGACGCCAAAGTAAAATTGATGTTAAGTCTTACTAGCTCATCACAAAACAATAACAAATAGATTTTCTATGAGTTTTGGAAATATATGTTAGAGGGAGCTGAACATGTGTGTTTTTTTTTATAAAGACAATCTTTTTACATGTTTGTAATATGTATGCATCCAATCGTAAAGTAAAACACCATATATTTATTTACATTGTATACAAGATGTGGTTTAATTTGGGAATCATTACATTCGATACATTTATACTTAAAATTGTATTTCAAATTTAATTTTAATGTGCACTAATATATATAGCGATCTTTTCTAAAATCTAAAAAGCACGCTCGACTTTTAGTGAAATTTTAGGGTTTCAGGAAGTGACATACCAAAACTAGAAAGAAATAAAGTGTACAGTATACCCCGAATCAGCTGGAATACAATAAAAACAACACAAGCAATTGACTGACACTCCCAGTAGTTGAACTTTTACCGATTATGACTTCATCCAGTACTATTTTGTCGGCCCAAAAGGTTTGTAAAAGTTCCATATCTTTCATACGACATTTCGCAAGACAACTTGCAGTTTAATAACCAGTGTTGAAACATATTCAAACTCTTATCAAAGCGTGTGACCTTGCAAGCGTTATGATTACAACACGTAATCGGCATACTCTCTCGCATATAAAAACACAGGAATCGTTACCATTGTCCTTACAGCTTGGAGGACGCCTGAAGTAAGAACACAGACTTTTTTGAATGATAGGATTGGGAATGTAATAATACTCCTATAATAACCTGCTCATTCTTTTAGTTTGGTTCTCTTTTTCTTATACTAGATACAAGATGGGTACTAGATAGTAGTGTCCAAATTTTGTCCTAATTGTTCTTCATAATTATTTTTTTTAAAATTGAAATCATAAAGTAACAGTCTAGATATTTAAAGGAGCGGGAAGGAATTAAAATCTAAACTTGAATGGATTATATGTGGGCTAAATTCTTTTTGTTCCAGCTGAATGGAAAAATTGCAATTTGTTTGGCTTTCGACTGTTTCTTCCATATGCAGTTTATTGTTGCTATTGAAAATATTTCCATTTTTTGCATTATCTATTGTATCAAATGTCAACCCTAAATGGCAAATACATGCCAAAGAAGTTTTGTTTCAAAACGGGGATGGAGTTGTAGTGCGTCGTATATCTTTTCTAAATTTTATTCATTATTAGTTCAAATTTCACGATAGTTTTAAAACTGTCCAAAATAGGTTTTCTATATGTAAATCTCAGATAACTGAATTGTTGGGGTTTTTTTTAAATGGTGGAGGGGGTTACCCCCCCCCCCCCCCTTCTAAAGCAACGTCCCCGTTTTATGCGTACATCATTTCATATATACAGAAGAATTGTCAACACAATCTGTTCATGTTTCACAAATTAATATTTAAGACTACGTCTGTCAGTGGTATAAAAAATGCATGTCATCTAAAAACGCGAGCGCATGCAAATTTATTTGTATATTGTTTTAAACCAAAGGTAAGTGCCCGATGCTTAAAGAATTCGCCCTCCACTTTCCGCCATGATGTTAATTAGTCCTTGCTTACCCCATTCTGGAAAGTTCAAAATTTCAAAACTAAAATCGCGCATTCAAAAAACAAATAAGCTCATTTTACTTTTTCCAGCTTTGTCAAATCCGAATTTCTATGTATAATAAATAAATTCAGTTACATATACATGTACTCACTTTTTACGTAATTATTCAATATTATTACATTAGAAGTATATATTTTGATACAAAATCTTACTGACTTTGATCAGTCAAAACGTGTCTACTACCTTACTCTCAGTTTTGCTATTTTGCTGGTTTATCGATAATAAAAGTCGATTTTTTAGTAGTTACTCTGGTGTAGGCACATCGTAGTTTATAGACAAAATGTCTTCATTTATAACTATAGGTTTTACATTGAATAACCAGATATTTGTTTTAACTTTCACATCACTTAATCTGGTTAAAATTGTCATTTTTGGGGTTTTTAAAGTTGTTACAAAGTTTTAAACAGTTAAAAGTGTTTCGCCCTTTTTGGTGTGGTATTGAGCAGATTATGTGTCATTCAGTGAACTTAAAGGTGACTGAAAGATAGCTAATATCTTTCCAGACTTTTCAGTTAACATTCAGTCTGCTGAATGGCAGGGCTCCATCCTGTGATTTAATGACTGAAAATGGTATAGAAACTTTAAAATAGCCAACACATTTTTAAAGCAATATTTTTTTTATATTACAGTCAATATGAAGTTTTTAATCATATTTCTTTTACCCGTGGCCTTTGCTGCCTCAGGTACGTTTTTTTATGTTAAGAAACGCAGAATTGTTTTGCAAGCTATTAATGTTATAGTTATTCCTTCATATATTGAAAACATTCTATAAATAAAAAGTCGAATCATCTTGAAATAAAAATTACATACGATTTTAAATGTTTAAGATATGTTTAAGATATTACTTTCAATTTTAGTGCAACAAAAGAGAGTTCTGATTGACAGTAAGTGTTGGATATCTTACATCATTACATCAAAATTTTAGCTAGAAAATAAACAGCAAGTTAGAAAATTCACCGGGATATAAACTTGGTTGGTCACCTGATAAATTCCTGTGAAGCCCTGTCAGCTTTTTAACGTTGCTGTTTATTAATTATATTTAGGTTTGAGAATAGCAAGATGTTCAGAATAACTGTATTCTTACATATGTAATAATACAACAATATAAACCATAAGCTCGTGCAGTGAAAACTATGACATTTTAAAGAGGTTCGCTCCTTAGGTTTTGGGTAGCCATTTTGGGTCACCTCTAGTCTGAAAATTCTGCATCACATATTAATTCTAGTAGTATATTTATATTTTACAATGCCAAATAAACTATATTGAATAAATTTGTTTTTAAAAAATTACATTTTTACAGAGTTTAGTAAGGGACTATATTTTGTGGCGGAAGGTTTTCAAGAAGGAAATGAACAATTTTCATAACTCACTAGTTTTAGAGTACTGTTACTTTAGCTTCCTAATTTTCAGCGCAGACCAAACTTCTAGATAGTTTGTGTATTACGATATATTCATGATATTCTGAAAAATATATTTAAACAATATTTTGATATTTCTATCGATATTTTTGGCATATTTAGCTTATATTTCATAGAAGTTAAGAAAAAATTAACTCCAATTTTGGCCTAAAATTAGCTTATTTCATGCTATATCTCAAATTTTTGGAATGTGACCCCTACTTATTTTACTTTTAAATGAGACATTAAATGTATGTCTAATTGTATGCAAAGTTTTGGAAAGATGACATTACTATAATTTTTTTTATTTGCGTTATAATTTGATTACTCCAAAATGTTGTAACATCTGTTGTTGTGTTCATTGTGTACTGGCCTTTGAAGCCACCAGTAAAGCAAGAATTTTTAAACTTTGACTTAGATTTTACTTTTATAGTCACTACCTGTGTTCAACTTCATACTGTATTAAAATCATAATTATATAATTGTTCAAACTATAAATATTTGTTTGATTTCTTCAAATTATCAATTTCTATGTCAAATTTTAGCAAATATGTCAGAAAAATTATCATTTCTGTTTGGGGCCCTATATTTCCAAAAAATGGCATGTGACATGGGTCACAAATAAAATAAATGAACATTTTAGGTCCCCATCTTTATATCTAAGTGGTTTTCGGATGATTGACATTACTATTATTTCGGGAGCCAACCTCCTTAAGGCGTTAAACAGTTTACACAAAAATAACGTTGTTTAATTTCCTCTAAGGTCAGAGTAGAAAATTTATTTGCAATTGTAAATAATTTACTATAACACATTATAAAAACAGAAATTTCATAGATTTATAGGTTTTTCGTATCGCTATACATGTATTTATGTGACCTAACCATATTTAAAACACTCTAAACAAACTTATATTCATGTGTTTTTCTTATAATCATATATTAAGTCTAAAATGTTCTAATTTTAGCACTGCTGAACGGCCAAGAAGCTCAAAATTTAATGGCTCAACTGACTACATTTTTAACATCTGAACCCAGCGAGGCCAAATGTGAATCTGAATGCCACATCTTAATTGCAAACCCCCAGTCTACACTGCAACACCTTTGCCCATTTATGTGTCGCCTGTAAGATATTATCTATCTATCTATCTATCTATCTATCTATCTATCTATCTATCTAT
>WFKH01002636.1:10422885-10442652 GCA_016163765.1 Magallana hongkongensis | reverse complement strand
ATGTTTTCCTATTTGTTTATATAGAGCTCTCCCTATTAAGGAGATTAATATAGTATAAAAATGGCCACGACCATCCATCCTTTAATTTGAAAAAAAAAACTTTATTGGAGCCGTTTTACCGATTTGCATAGTAAATGCTTGAAACAGAAATTCATTTGTTATATAAAACAATTGACTTCAGCAAAAATAACGATATCCCTGACAGATATTTAGACATAAGTTAAGAAACTTTTGTGTGTCTATCATAAGTAAATGGCTATTTTTATTGCATTGAACAAAAAGTAGCATTTAATTAGATAGTCTTAGCAAGTTTGACGTGATTCACAGGCTGTACATGGATCACATTCATTTTAGCTTTATTGCATAGTAAATCAAATTATTCACTAAAATGTATTACTTGTAGCTCGTATAATACTCTTGGTATATACTATGAATATGTTCAAAATTAGTTATTGTGATCAGAATCAATGATCAGTATTTAAAATAATTATTAAACAAGGCATTTTCATATCATAAGGAATGAACGTCAACACAGCCAAAAATATTGAAATATTGAATTATAAAACAGGGCCGAGTCTCTTATCAATGGAATTCACCATCATTCAACAACGCCACCTCCGGGAAACCCAGCCAAAAGAATCCTTATCGACAGTACGCTTTCTTTTTTTATTCGTATTTGACTTAGTTTTTTTTCTGAAATATGATTTTAAAATTTTAAGAGCTCGATTACAAGTAGCCTTAGTTAAGTAAATCATATCCTTGTTGTTGGGTTTTCTTGGTAACAATTCTTTGCAAAATTATCATCTTAGTTTTGCCAATTTCAAAGAAAAGAATACGAAATCCACAAGGAACATTTTTTGTTAAATGGTTGACAGTTTAACTATTATGGTTATTAGACTATCAGTAAACATTTACAATTTTCAGTGCCTTTGCCTGTGATAACACTACATAATGATTTTGTACTATACAGTCCAATAAATTTAAATGGTGTCTAATTGGGCACAAGCGGGGTTTTCTTATACATACTGGAATATTTAATCGTACAATTGCTGAAGATTATAATGAATCATTATTTGAATTGTATGAGGTGATAATTTCGATCGGGGTGATCAAATCTATCATAAAGGCCTTTGAGGCTTAATTGGATTTGATCACGTCCTGAAACAAATAATCACCTCATTATACTTAAAGAATGATTACTTATTCCTTAAATCTTTTGCGAAGCTATCGGCCCATACGGAACTGCTGGCTGTAAATAAACATCATATGGTCAATTACAACATAACATCATTTTTTAACCAACCGCTTTTGTTCAAATGTCAAACAGTACACTAAACTAGTAAACATGTAAGTCAAGTCCTAATATGCAACAATCCTGAACCGTTTAAAGAAATTACATTATATGTATCGAATATTGATGCTAAAATACTCACGAATTGATGTTTTCTGTACTGACTACGCATGGAATAGAAATTATATCCACCTACATAAAGTAAATCAATAATCACAACGCAAATTGGTATGAAGAAATATAAAATTCATTTAAATCATTTCATTCATTTAAATATGTGATCTATAAATTACATATGACATACATCATTATGATTATTATTCCTTGAAATAGTTACTATAACTGTTTATGAATATGCTTTGTATTTCTGTGCTAATCGTGATATTGTAGATCTCGTGAATAACCAAGAAATAACTAACGTTGTCGACCAGCTGGCAACCATGCTTACTTCCGGTACAGCATACAGCACCTGCGAAAAGGAATGCCATGTTTTGATCAGAGATCAAACATCTGTTGTCCAGCATTTGTGCCCCTTCATGTGTCACTCGTATGTATTCATAATGACTACAAACCATGAAGTTAAACATATATGAAAATAATATATAGAGTATTTTTTAAATTAATATATGAAAATTGATATTTGTTGATTTTCTATTTCTATTTTGCACTTAGTTTAAAAGGTATAATCGAAGGCAATTTATGGACAAAAGTTGACCAACTTTAGGTGTATAACAAGCTTCTAATTCATATTTTAGAGCTCAGGCCCTTATAAACAACTTTCACCATACAACAACAGCTGCATAGAAATATCGAACGTAAGTAAATTACCACTGGGATTTTGAAAATTAAATGAAAAATGGATATAAACGATTTGGTCATTAAATAAAAATTCGATCATTATTTACGATGTTACTTTAGGACACTCTATAAAATACAAACTGATTTCAGTGTACACTTAGTAGTAGCTGCACGTCTGTAGCTCCCGGACTGAAAAAAATTCGGATGGATGACCTGGGAGCTACAGTTCCGTGCGTGTTAAAAAGTTGTAATTTACAACGCACAAACACTTGCACTAGTTTTGAACTGATTAACCTTATTTACACACAAGTTCTGTGGATACAATTAGTACCATTAAATTATTCATGCAATTTACTACTGATATCGTCTCTTTACTTGCCTCTAATATTCTTTTAAACACCATCACCAGCCCCTTAAAGTAAATTAGCGCAGTTTGTTTACATGTAAAAATGGCGACTCTCGATCTCGATGTGAATTTGATATACTTCATTTTCTGAGGTCGGTTAGCGTGTTTTGGAGAATGTCTGAGGCAAGTTAAGAGACGATATCAGTAGTAAATTGAATGAATAATTAAATGGTACTAATTTTTTCCACAGAATTTGTGTTAAGATAAGGTTAATCAGTCCAAAACTAGCGCACTTTTTTGTGCGCCATAAATTGTAAATTGCGCTGTAGCTCCAAGGTCATCCATCTGCATTTTTTCAGACCGGGAGCTATATGAACTGTCACAATATACGTTTTCTGTTGTATAATTTCCCCGAAATTAAAAAAAAACCCCAAACTAACAACAAGCAAAGAGGGTCTATAATTTTACTTTCTAAGTCGCTAAGGGTCTTTATTATTCCTGAAAATAGTTACCATAACTGTTTTATGAATCAGTTTTGTACTTTAATGTTTAAAATACATGTATATTTACATTTTATGTAATGTATCCTATCAATGGAAAAGAGAGTTATAATGTTTTGTAAAACTTCTTTGTTTTTTTTTTAATAATGTGTTTATATGTAGTATTAAACAGCTGTACTGTCGTGGGTCTCCAAGCATTTTTTTTTCTGTTTTCGAACACTTGTTAATCCCACCTTTAACATAGAAAAAAAAAAAAAAAAAACTTATGTCAATATAAAAAGAAAATTGTCAAAAAAGACGAATTCTGTTAATACCTACTATTAATTTACAATTAAGTTTAGTTTCCTCGTAATTTAGGTCCAAGACTGGTACTTATATTTTCCCAATACGCAAAGATATTTCAAGATTCTGTTTTTTCAATACTATTTAGATTTCTTATGCAGAATTATAATGACATAACAACGCCTTATAACAGTATTTTAAATAATCTAGAAAAAAATACATTACACATTTAAAGGAGATCAATACAGTATAAAAATGGCCACCCAGTCCACTTAAGTTCAGATTTGGTGGGTTGTTTTTTTGCTCTTTATTGTGTTCATTGATGATATTCATTTCAGTTGATCACATATTTCATAACTTATCTTTCCTTTTTTTCAGTGTCCATTCTGTGAATGTAATTCAAAAAATCCAAATATGAGATCTACTGAAACTACAAAATAAAAATTAAGTCCAGGGAAGCAACGATGGTTATTGTTTACAAAGTATATAAGTATTCTATATGTGTATATTGGATCACATCATGGTCCATTTTTTTTTTTAAAATTCACTGTTTGGTACTTATGTTTTGTTTTAAGTTATCAATTGTAACTATACCTCTTATAACAAAGTCACTATAAAATTACTTTTGTTGCAAAACAAAGTATGTATGGATTGCTCACAGCATAAATTTTGGGAAACTTATATCATATAAATTGACATTTTACCTGATAGTCCTACTAATATATATGTTTACTATTTTTCTTCGCAAATAAAGAAGTTAAGCAAAACTAAAAGGATAAAAATACATACCAACAAAATCAAAACTGAAAAACAAATAAACATAAAAGAAAAGAAAAGTACTATACTAACTGTAGGGATCTATTTCGAGAGGGTCATAGATCGAATTTTGATTAGGTAAAAAAAGAGTTAATGGCGCAAGATTATGCATACGTCAATTAAATCACGTTTCATTATTATTTCTTTTTTTTCTTAAAACCTGCTATCTAAATTGCCTCCACAATCACGTTGGCAAAAAAAAAGTCGACAGACCTCATGAGGAGTACAAACTTAAAAAAAAACTTGTTAATCAACACGCAGAAGAATGAAAGGGTAAAAAAACCCCCGATTGTTGATCCTTTAAGCGTTCATAATTCGTTAATCGTTAAATCATTATTTAATTAAAAGAGTACATTAACTTAGTTATATGCGATGCTGAAATACACACATTCACAAAATTCATGGCATCTATCGAGTGTACAGTGCAATCATTAAATTTCGTGGGGGCCAATTTTCGTGGATTGCATAAATTTTTCAGGTTTGTGGGGTCGCAATTTCGTTTATTCTCTTATACCTACAAAAGGAAAAATGACTTAGTAATCTATTACAAATTTATTAATTCCTGGAGGATGTTAATTCGTGGATGAAAGGTTCCCACGAATTCCACGAAAATTGAGCCACCACGAATTATAATGATTCCACAGAAATTCTACATGACAATTTGTGAAGAAGAGTAAGACTTAGACTAACGAATGTTTAAATGGGAAGGTCCATTTCAAATGAATATTTCGTTTTCTTAATGGAGACGAAGTAATTCTTGTAAAAAGACATGTAAATATGCGCTTAACCGATTTGTAGCTATTTGTAGCGATTTGTAGCGGACGATTTGTAGCTAGCTTTAGATCTCTGGAGAAAATTCAGGTAAACAGGTCGTATATTTACATTTTGTAGCTGGTGGTAGTGTTTGAAAGAAAAGTGCCAAATTTATTTAAGTGTCAGATGATATTTTGGTATCAAAGAAGGAGTTGCAGTTTCCATGCTATTTTTACCTACATGTGTTGCAGATAAAATGGAATAAAAGTGAAAGAGTTAAATTTATTTTTTTTTATGCATCGTTGTACATAAATCAGTGTAGAATTCTATCTGGAAAGTTTGTACTAACTTTTATAAGACTATGAAATAATTTTTAAATGGTTACACAGACAAATGTGCCAAATTTCATGATTTATAAAAGGGTAATCCTCATTATTGTGAAAAACTGATTCCTTGAAACAAAATTAATATAATCTTAACGTTAAGAGTCAGAAAAATTCTTGAAATCTGCTATTTTCGATTTTTTTTCAATGAGGCATATTTTTTTTTTTAAATCTAACTTTTGGAAAAAAATCATTATTATCTTTAAAATTTAAGAACGCTGTGTTAAATTTCCTCGATAATAGTCATATCTAGATAAGTCTAGTGGTTAAGCAGTTAGAATTGGTTGTAACCGACTTCGTTTTTGTTGACTTGGGTCGAATCCTAAAAACAGTTGGAAATTTTTTTAATAATATTTCTTTTAATCGCATGAAAAGTTAATGTATATAGATAATTTAAGAATGTCAGAATAAAGTTATATAAACGCTTGTCAATGTAATTTTGTGCATGCGTGCTGGTTTTTTTTTAAACATTACTTACTGAGTGAAGTCTCCATTATAAACTTAAATTATGAACGTTTTCTTCTGAATAAGGTATAATTCAAAACAATGTACGCATCAATGTAGAAAGTTGATTTTACCTTTTTTATGAAATAACCGGGTATGCCGGGTATGTTTTCAAAGATACATGTACAGGTTGTTAAAAGCAAAAAACAAAAAACAAAAAAACAAAAAAAACATTAAAAAGGTATGAATCTGTGATGAAGCAATAGGTAGATGAAAATATGTACAGAAAAATATTTCCACCTTTTCATCTAGACTAGGCGTTTACCTAGACACTATAGAAAAATGCGATGATTATAATTACAACTCTGACGGTTTTGAATCAGATTTATTCATATAGCTCATATAGCTCCAAAGAATAATATCTTTAACTCTCTGGACAGTAGAAATCAAATGATATATGTTAACATCAAAATACAGAATAAGTGGTCATCTTCCTAGCTGTATTTCTTTTAGGTCAAATGGTGGTTGCCGTTTTCGATAAAATTACGCGTAAAATGTTCGTGTATTTTGCCTACATAACGGAACATACTCGCAATGTAAATATAGTCGTCTACGTAATGTGTCTACATTTAGATATGACTCTTCAAGCGTTACGGGTATTTAAAGGTCCTTTCCACGTTAGGGAATAATCCTGCTTTTCTGTAACACCCTTTTTTGTACAAAATGTTGAAATAAGACTTGTTTGTTCGGAACTAGTGCATTATTATATATTGTGCGTGTAAATTTAAAGTATTTTTAAATTTCAGGAACTGTAGCTTTACAGTACGTCAACCCGAATTTTCTCCTTAGAGGTACCGATCTGCTGGTACGCATAAACCTCGGTGGCTTTGCAATTTATCTAAGAACCTTTTCTCTACTCATTTGAATATCATAATACGCCATGCAGTCTACGGCTGCCGTTTTATGTTGAAATATATCCTCAATGAAAGCTCGTGAAATATCCACACAATTGGTGTGCAAATATAATTCAAACACTGCAGTTATACAATAATTGATTTTTGGAAACCTGGGTACCACTCAATTGTCTGAGTAAATCTTCGTGCATATTGCGTAATAAAATTAAATCGTCCACTGGTTCTCTATGCAAAATAATTAAGCTTATTATGAAAATATCGGTGATTTTATGATGAAAATATGCATACCCGATGATTCATAGTACAATTTTTATGCGCTCCATTGTTAGCAGACCTATTTCTATATTCATATGAAGCAGAATTTATTTAAAGATTTTTACATAAAAAAAACCACTCGCTGTGGCCTTCAACTCGACATTTAGACATTTAGGTACAACGACGACGTATTATCAATTAACAATTGTTACTTCCATTCTTAAATCGACTCGATATATCCCAGTGAACTTGAAATAACAGATACCACAGAATCTGAGTCATCTGTTTCATAATTAGATATTTTACTAGAAGAAGACATTAATGGTAACTTATTAACAAAACTTTATGATAAACGTGATGACTTCAATTTTTCTATCGTCAACTTTCCTTACTTATGTAGCAATCTATCATCATCACCTGCATGTAGAGTTTTTGTCTCTCAGTTGATTCGATACGCAAGGGCATGCTCTATCTATGAACAATATCTAAAACGAGGCAAGCTACTGACAAACAAGTTGATAAAACAAGATTATCAACAGTCTCGATTGAAAGTCATCATTTCGTAAGTTCTATGGTCGATACAACGACCTTGTCAGCAAATACAATCTTCCGCTAGGTTAAATGCTGACTGACGTTTTTTCATACTTATTGTTAGGTCATTATTAATCACCGAATTGTCTACGGATTTTTCCGTTTTCCCGATGACGACATAGAACACATGGTGGGTGTGACCGGTCAGCAGAGGATGCTCACTCCTCCATGGCACCTGATCCTACGTCTTATTTTTGTAGAGGTCCGTGTTTGCTTTTCTTCCGTTTCGTATTTTTACTTTGGCCTTTTGATTTTGAACACTGTTCGTTATCACCACATTTCATAGAAAAAAAAATCCTAAATATAACTTCTTAACTAACAAATGTGTGATTGCCAGTTGTAGACAGTACCATTACCTTCTTACATTTTTATTAAATGCGATTAATGGTGTTTATTTACACGTGACTTTTTTAATTAAGCGTAACATTTTTTTTTTACTTGCAGGATGATGGAATTCCCGCTATGTAAACCGACTTGAAACATGATTTGATTAATTTCATATGTATTCCTATACTCGACACAAATTGAATTCAAACACCTGTTTTTATAAATCATTTATGCACATCGTAACTATTAGTAGACATTAGAAAAATTAATGTTTTAATTTGTTATTATTTCAAATCATTTTATGTAGATAAATTTAAAGATGAAACGCATTGGTATTCCAAGAAAGTGAGGATATTGACTTGTCTTACACAAAAATTTATTCTTTTACGGGCTTGTGTTACATTAAAGGTATTTCTAAACTTAACTAGATTTTAGATTTAAAATGCACTAGCTGCTATGAGAACATAAGTGGTTAGATAAACGTGCGTAATAGTTTGTATAAAACAAAACCCCAAAACGCTTTCATGAGGCAAAAATGTTAACCGTACCGAACCTTCTCTATGAATCAGATATCCTCTTAACTTAATCTTCCGGCAAATTAAATAATTGCTGTACAATAGATGTTTGAACTTATCGCACAGTAGTGGAGTGTGTGATGCCGGTCTAACTGTGTTGGACTTCTGCACTTTGGTATCGATTTTGTGATTAGAACTACATCAGACTGTACGTGCTGTAACTTCCGCACGTTATCATGTTGTCTCACCCCGAGACTCGGTTTACATTGGAATACCATGACTGCACCGTTTTTAAATACAACGTGTTAATTTGTTCATTCGTTTTGGAGTTTTTATTGAGCGTTTACCCCAACTTCACGATAAAAACTCTATAGTGCCCCAAAATGAAATCTTTCAGAGGCATGGTCACGGTTTTGGTCAAACTTTATTTTTCAGTTTTAATAACTAAAGACATTTCTAATAGTCAACCAAAATTTGAGTGTCAGTCGTCAAGTTATAAGCGAGATACATAACTCACATTTTTTTTTTATGTAAACAAAGCTCAGGTGATGTTTTTGTTAATATTTAGAATTTTGAATAAAAAATGCCTAGTTTAGACCTGAAATGAATGTTACAAACGCTAGGAACTCTTTATTTATGTTCGAGATGAATTAGCAGATAGAAAAATCAGCTTAAAGAAGTGCTTTTACCGGTATACTGAACCAATGTAAACAAAAACATGGCACGAGCCTTGATTAAATAACAAAAGAATTGTTGACTATGTATTTTGCCTTTAACTCTACGACAGACACTCAAATTTTGGTTGATCATTAGAAATGCATTATTAAAGCATTGTAAACAATAAAAACAGAAAAATAAAATTTGACCAAAATCGTGACCATGCCCCTTAAACGCATGTATTCCCAACAACATAAAAACAAGCCTGCTAGCCGCTTTTCAGTACTTTTAATACTTTGATTCTTTCTATTTTAATTGAATACATGTTCATGTAAGTGACAAATTGTAGAAGCTTTTCTGTAAATGTAAGATTACCGCATATACCGTTCGTCCACGCGCGATGGTTTTCCTTGGCCATGAGCAAGGGATAAGCTAATCAGTAATTATTTACACATAAAATTTTGAGGCTAGGGAAAATTTAATATATTTACTTTTATTTACTTATTATCATTGAAAGCTTATTTTTTTATTCATTTTATGTATGTGGTTTAATATTATTTAATTATAAATATAAAAAAAGTTCTTTTCAATTTAATAAGTTTGAACTATACTTAACAGGTTAAAAGATTGATAAAAATATCACAAACGACCAGAAAGAAAGCACGAACCAGTAAAAACCCAATTTAATGAAGTTGTAGCATATGGTGAAACAAGCCAATTATTCTATGCATAACAGCTTTTTGCACTAGGCGTTATTTCACATACTTTCCAAAATGAAAACAAGTGCAAATGTTTAAATATTTAGCTTTTCACTCTTTAACTTCGCTATGTCCGCACAAAAACAAATTTCAAAAGATCAAACAAATTCAAAAGGTTTATATATCTGAGTGCTTGTGTCTATTTATGACTCGTGTTCAGGTTTATCTTTAAGCAACAATATTGGTAAAAGTAAAAAAAAAAAAAAAAAAAAAAAAAAAAAGTTGATGTAAACAGGAACGTTATTGTGAAAAAAAAAATTAATTCTTGATCGTTAGGAGTAAAATTGTTGTAAATCTTCACTGTCCATAGTTTAAAAAGTGCATAATTGCTGCGACTAGAAGACTTTCTAAATAATATAAATTTCTTCCGTCTGACTTCCCCCAGTAAAGTTTTGTTCGTATATTTTTTACAGATGTATTTGATGCTGTTTTATGATGGCAGATAATGAAAAGTAAAGAGAAGTATTTTTGTCTTACACACGGACAAACACTCGCTGGGTTTTTGATACAAGAATGATCATGAAGTTCAATCAGAAAGCATGCACTTGCAGAACTATAAAAAAATTCGTAATTCTTATCTATTCGTGAGAACTTCCACATGTTGCATTTATAATTTAATTACGTAACCTGCACACCCTCATATATAAAAACAAGGAACTCAGACCTGTTTCTCTGTACTTTGGAAGACTCTTAAAGTAAGAACATTTTCAATTTTAATGAAAGGAGAATGGGAACAATTCCAATTTTGCGACTTTTAGAAAATTTCGACAGACTTTTCTTCTTTTCTAAGTTTGAATAGTTTTGCATCTTAATATCAAAGCTTCAGAATTATATTCAGTAAACTGCGATTGGCTTTTAAGAATAATTTCAGACTCTATTTTATCATTTTTTGTAGATTACTAAATGAATCTATCCAAGGAACAAATTTAATTTTTACCTATGTTATACGACATATCTAATATGGGAAATATTATATATGTATTTTTTTACTGTAATTTGATTAATATTCGAGGGCATCAATTTCAAATTCACGGGTTCGAGGGCTGTGGACAAAATTCAAATCATTAACATTTAATATCAAAATTATACATTTATTTCATGATGGTGAGGGAAATGTGAAGATATATTCCCCCTAGAAATATCATATTTCCCGAAAGGATCGCATGAGGGAAATTTGATTCTTTTCAGGGAATAAATGTTCATATTTCACAAACAATAATGCAATTAACTTTTTATTACACCGAACAAAATATGATTCTACATAATATATCAAGCTCGAGTTCTAAACTTTTTTTCGATTCTTCGAAAGCAATAAGATCGTGCATGATTGATTTTCTGTTATTTTCTCCATTTATCTTCATAAACTCGAATCTTAGTTAAATTGATTTTGTTATACTGTCATTAAAAATATATAATATGATAATATATTAGATTTCACCATATCTGTCGTATGTTCATATTGGTTTTTTCATACCATCGAAATGAAAAATCGCAAGGTTTCCGAAGAGGAGGAATATGATATGTATTCCCCAGGAGACACACCGTTTTGTTCACAATGTCACTTGACTTTCTAGACCAAGAAGGCACATTGTATTGCTTATCATATTCAGGTATCATAGTACGCTTTGTAATAGTTTATAAAGCGGTCTATAAAAAGTATAAACTGTCCCAAGTTACGTTATACTTATAGGTAGAAATGAAATTTACGTGTATTTCCTTGTATTTTTTTTTCACTACCCCTGTACGACGAAAATGAGAAAATAATGTTCATTATTTATTTAAATGATGTTAATATGTTCAACATTTACATGCAATGTCAAGCGGGTTGACTTGATTTGCACGCGTGTCATATTGTGACGTAGACAATTAAGTTATGTTATAAATATAATATAGATGAATTTGTTTTGCCAATTGGATAAGGTGTACATGTCCAAGGAGGATTGAATTATCACTTAATTCTTATCACTTTTTTGTATTTTACACAACCTTTTAGAATTAATATTCATGCATGCTAACATGTAAATTTATCGGACATTATGTTTTTTTTACAGACAACATGAAGTTTTTGGTCACCATTCTGTTACCTCTTGTCTTTGTTGCCTCGGGTAATTGTTGTATATGAGAAGTAAATCATATCCGAGATAATAACTATTCCAACAAAAATAAACCATAGTTGTATTTCGGGCATAAAAGAATTTATTGTAAATATAGTGTTTAAAAGGCTTCTTTTCTTCGTTTTAGATTACAGCAATGATAGCTGTATTTTCATAATGTTATTCTGTTGCAAAAACTTGCCTTAATGTTAACCATGGAACTTTGATATAGTGTAATTCAAAATGATAAGCGTTCTACTATTCTTTACTTAGCATCCCTAGATGTAGAAAAAGGGAGACGATTCATTGACCCAAATGATGTAAATGAACTTCAGAAAAGTAGGCGGCTCCTATTTGATAGTAAGTTATATGACATTTAGTATTGAGAAGCTTGAATACTGTGGTTCCATCAATATTCGTTGGCGTCAAATTTTGCGGATCAAATGGATATAACTGTTTCAAAAATTCGTAAATTCGTGGATAGTAAAGAAATAAACATCAGAATATTTTGACAACAACGAAAGCCTGTTGCAACAAAGAAGATTTTAGTAAACAGTGCAAAAATAATGACAATTACGCATTGCTTTTCAATGCAGGACTGCCAGGATAGAAGATATAATTTTTTAAGGTGGTAAGGGACAATTGTCGATATTAATGTGGATTAAAGTATGTTGTTATCAAAATACTTTCACCGTTTTAAAATTTTACAATAATTGGTAAGAAAAAAAAAAAATAATATTTTTTTTAAATACTGGGAAAGTTAAGGTATATCAATGCAATTATTATGTTATTGTGTTATTAGATATTGAGCTACAATGGACATTAAATTTCGTTGATCAACTCAACAACAAAATCCACGAAAGGTGATATTCAACGAATATTGCTGAAACCACAGTAGCGTATGTACCAGGTGTTTAATTAAACAACAACATCACCAATCACACCTTGTGGATTCATCTACTTAATATATAAACCAAAACTAACAATCCCAAACTGGAAAATTACAAGAGTATATTAAAAGAAAACAAGTATTTAACTTTGCATATATATTAACACCAGAAATATCCACTGTTCGAGGTGCAAAACATGTTATTTAATGGTAAGCTTTCAACTGTACTTTACTTAGCGTTTCTCAACGGAGAGGAAGGGAGACGAATAATCGATATACTCGTGGAAAAGCTCGGAACAGACGAAAATGAGGCGAAGTGCGAACAGGAATGTCATATTCTAATTCGAAATCAAAACTCAGTGATGCAACATCTATGTCCTTTCCTTTGTCACGTGTACGTTTATTATTTTTTATATTTACTTTCTTCACGTTATTAAGCATTCTTTGATGCTTAGCTTTATTCTTGACATTTTAAATTTATATGCAGTCTCGTGCCATTACGGTGCCAAATAGAATTAAAAGGTGTGATTGCGTATTATCAATATATGCACTGACATTAATTAAACGAATCCATTATGTATCATTATTAAAACAAAACGAGCGTTTTAGAGAGGATATATTATCTATATAGTTTTTGTGAGAGACAATGCTTGGCCGAGTTAGAAAGGTAACTTTTATAATAACATAAAAAAGAACAGTAAGAACTTTTATGAATCTTAAAATTCCCTTTATTAAGTGATTAAAATTAGAGTAAAATTGACTTTATAAAATCGGTATTTAGTCATTTGAAAGGTTATCTTGATAAGTAAGCGTGCCTTCACTTTAATAATCAAATATTTAAAAGAAGCCTTTGGATGGTCCAGAAATTGAGCAGTGTCAATTTAATAAGCATTCAAATCAGAATCTATCTTCAACAAGATAGATTTATTGAACAATATTAATTACTAGAGAAGTCTGTGACAATTTCCTCAAAGATGATTTTCAGATCAAGAGCAAAAATAATGTAATTAGATGAAGTATCGATAAATTCATTTTTGAAGAAATCTTAATTACACCAAAAGATCACTTACATCCAGCGTTCGAGTTCAGCGGTTAATTTATTTCTTCATTTACAAAGGGAATTAAAGCTAAATGCACTGTAATGAACAAATATCCGTGATAACAACAAACGGTTAATTAAACAAAAGAAGATATAAAATTTCTGCAAATGAAACAAATCCCTTTAATCACATTTGAAAGGCAATCAAGATTAATACGACTATAAAGTTTAACTATTTTGTTTTAAATTTTTACCATTTAAAAGAAATATTCACTTATATAAATTAGATATTAAATACTGTATTTTATGAAATATCCATAGTCCGTGATATTGCAAGGTTCATCAACTCCTTCATCAAAAGAATCTCAACTCAGAGGCCTGCCGAGGGTGTGTAAATCCACATTATTCATAAACATTGTTTTTGTCCCTACATTACAAAAATCGTAGTGCTCTGTTAATCAACTACTACCGATTATTTGTCTGTCAGAAAATTCACTTTCATATGTATATATACCTTAATAGTACATATATACTGACATAATGTTGGTCGTCTTTAGCTTAGGAAAATACAGTTTAAAATGGCATATATACTGTACCGTGATTTTTACTCCATGATAGACAATGAAGCAAGTAATATTTTATTCTAAGTTCGTCTTTTTCATATTTTTTTCCTTATTGATATGGCAAAATGTTGAACGTAAAAATCAGCTTGCTCAGTTTCTATTAAGTAAAACTGAGTACGAAAATGAAAAGATTTTCAAATTGTAGATTATCTTTAATAACGGAAGTATACAACTGCGATGAAAAATTAACCATTGTGTTTAAAGTAATGTGTACTACATTAATGTACATGTATTTGAATTCCAAATTTTATAAACATGACGTGTATAATGTATGTTAATGTATGAACAGGTCAATCGAAGGTCTGAATCATCTTCATAGCCAGACTACAGCTGCCCCGGTTCCTGGGAAGTAACGGATGTAAAACAGACGTAAACCAGGTTGTTAAATGACATTGCCATTCACAAAATAAACTATATTTGTGAGAATCAAATTACAGATAGATTTCTTCAATATATAGATTTTAATTTCTAAATGAATTGATTTAAACATCAGATCATGAGTAAATTTCGGTGATACAGACGTTTGGTGATATGTTTTAAACAGCATTATCCTTTTATATTTGTTAAACGCCTACAATCACCTAATCTAGAACTTTTCTCGTTTATTCGATTCGTTTTGAAGACAAAAGCATAAACTCACACAAATAGAATGTAAAGCAGACGTTGAAATTTTCACATTAAGCGTTAGGCGTGGTAAAAAGCTAGAAATGAGGAAATGAATACGCGATTTCGTTAAACGTCTTTAATTTTACTGAAATACAAGCGGTGTAAAAGTTTAGAAAACCTTTTCAGTAATAATCAAATAATAAAGATTAAGCAGTAATATATGTCTCCTCTAATGAGCAATACAGCACTAACTAGAGACGAGCTCGTTGCAAGCAACGAGGAGGTCTTCCGTTACAGCTTCCAGTCAAGAAAGGATTGTCAATCAGTCTTAATAAAACCATCCCCCCTTTCCCCTTACACTTGTCAGGGTCTGACAGGTATTGATAGGAGGTCATCTTCACACGACCTCAACTTCTGACCAATCAGGGCTTTAGAAAATCAATTTGAACTCTTCAAAAGGAGACAGAAAAAGTAATTCATGCCTATTTCTATGTATTAATGCAACCTCCAGACTGCAGAGTTTTAAAGAGTTACACTTCTCATAAAACAAATAAAGGCATGTCTGTAATAAGTTATGGCTATATTTAGATTGTAGGCAAATGTAGAGGTCATGGGAAGATGACCTCTTATCGATACCTATCAGACCCGGTGAGTGTAAGAAGAAGGGCGTGGTTTTCAATAAACTGGATTGTCAATATGATAATTGTAAGTTCAGAAAATCAAAAACGAGGCTCACTTTCAAAGTATTATTTTCATACCAGCCTAATTCTCCGTTTGACTTACTTCACGGTTATATCAATTTATGATAACTTAAAAACACACATCTTATGTGTACATGTGTTTAATTATTCCAACCAGAAAATCAAAACGATAAATACGTTTGTGTAAAACTGATGACAGGATACAAACTACCGGTATGCCAATATCATAGAGTAATAAACACAAAATCCACTGCACTGATGCATGGAAAACAGTGTTATGTTTCATAAACATTTCGATTCCCTGTACTCATACTTACAACTCTACCGCTAACACATGGAATAGTTTATGTAAAGTGCAGTGTTAAAATTAAACTATTGAAAAGAACACCAACTGTAAATAAACGATAACGTCTTCTCCCACCTGAGGGTGCGCTACTAGTACACGAGACTGAGATGCGCATTGGTAGGGATAATTCTCCGTATAATGTTTTGCCATGCAGGCACTCGGCTTTGTTTTTGAAAGGATAAGCATATTTATCCGAAATCCTGACAAGCAAATGGTAGAAATTCTCAAATCTTCAAAATCATAATCCGCGGTGGTGGTAGGAGTTGTGAGGCAGCTCTAACTCTTTTTTAAAAAAAATATGATTTCGTTTTAAATATGCCAATATTTTTTTGCCTTGAGCGCTCATCTAAAAAGTGTGTGTGGGGTGGGGTGTGTCAATACCCCAAAATTTAATTTTCTAAATGTAAATTTAAGGAAAGGTTTGGCTGCAAGCAGAACTCCCACTGAATCAAAAATCCTTTTTGCCACTTTAGTGCGACACTTAGAGAGACCTCTGGTTTACAAGTTTTAGTTATAATATTTTGGAATGTTTTAAGATACAATGTCATTTATTTAAAGGTATATGTGGCGTATGTTCAGTGAATAACAATAATAAGATCTGATTATTTGCTTCATTTCAATACTTAAATATAGGACTTTCACACAAATTACGCTTTAAAAGTCAATCGCATAACATAAAGATACAAGCACTCAAAAACATATTTTTTAATTTTCTACCGGCACAGTAAAAATACAAAAGATTTGAAAAACCCCGCCTTAAATGGGTAACGTGACATCCATCTCGGTATATCAACAACTATGGCGAGGACGAGAAGATAGGTATACCGTTAAGTTTGACAGATTTGGCAAGGAAAGAGAAAAGGAGACAGACTGACAAGGATAGGAACAAAGGGAAGATTGTCATCGGAGACCATATAGATTGATGGAATACGAATTAAAGCCGAATTAAACTTAAGTCTCTATCATGAAGTTGTAGGGGTTTTGCTAGTCAGATTCGTGCTCCCTGTGCTCCGTGTCTTTACTTTATATATAAAGTTATAAACCACAAGTGGATTTTCGTTTAGTGGAATTTCTAATAAAGAATAAATAAACACTCTCAGTACATGCATCCCTCAGGAAGAGGGGTATTTATTCCGTTTACCGTGTTGATGATGCTAAAATCGTGTTTTATCTTTATTACACGTGATTAACAATTTATATCGTTCTACATTAATAAATATCGTAATAATACTGCTTTGAGTATCATCTGTAAATAAGAATCATCTAATTTAAGACATGAAAAACGTGATTATAATTTGTAAACAAACTGTTCTTCCATCGTGTTTTAATGCTAGGTTTTCCCGCACTCATGCGCAGTGGCGTTATTAATGGCGGATCACATTAATATTCATCAGACATGTAGCAAAGATTAGAGACAAATAACTAAAGACAGAACATGTTTTATGGGCCTAGATTTTGTGAAACGTCTAATTATAAGAAGCATGATGTATAATACTACTCAAACTCATGTCAAAAATTTAACTCCAAATTCGCCACATATACCTTTATTATCAATTTTGTTCAGTCGTTTACTTGAGTATTAGAAAGGCATAAAACAGCGTTTTATCCAGAGCACTGTGTACATTGTATATGTAAACCAAACCGGAAATGGTGTGACGTCAAAATAATTATTTTTTTTTAATACAAAAGAGATCTACATAATGTCAGCCTCCAGTAAATACGATTTCTCTAACTTTAACATATAACAATAAAGAAAACCACTTGAAGAACACATATCTTTATCACTTAATTATAACTTTGAGAAGTGCATATATTTTTGGGAGGCAAAGGTGTCGCAACTCTGTCTAAGTCAACTGAATGATGTTTTAAGGTCTTTTAAAGAAATAAGAAAACTGTCGAACTTGCATCACTCTGAGGATTTCTATGGCGACCGACTGCATTGCATAACGTATTTCATAACATCTAAGCATGAGAACAAATAATAATTATTTAAGTTCTTTCACTAAAAACTTTAAACTTATATTCAACAATTTACCACTGCAGTGAAAGCTCCCTTCCAAGTGTATTTCAATTACATAACAATTGATGATCTGCAACCAAAAATTACCTACGGCTATCTGTGTCCAGGGCTGTGTGCACTAAAGCGACACGAGATTTTCGGTCGCACGGGTCATTAAATTAACAAAGACTGGCCGAATAAACAAAGAGATTGCAAAGTGAAACACATTAAACAGAACTTTAACAGATAAGGAGTCACCAAAAATTGATTTTCGACACATTTCAATTTTCGATTTCTGTTCGCCAATTTTGAAAAAAAAAATATCAGCTCGAGCACTGGGGGAGGGGGGTGTTACAGCGACGAGCTAGTTTTTCCAATAAAACAAACCACAATACAAAAGAACAAGTGACCGCTAGAATCAAAACAAAACTTGTTTAAAAATTCATGTGATTATTTTTAAAAATTATTACTGAATCCCTCAACTCCGCAAAATTCTTTTAGCGTGCCAGCACCTACCGCATACATGTAATATTGTAACAAGGAACTTTGATTTGATTTTTATCGATAAACTGCCTTGAACGCTTGGAGAATGTATGATTTTTACTATGTAAACCCTGCTAAACGTTTGTACCGCTCTTAAGAAAACTTCTTTTACTTTCTACACTATTTAATTTTTGTGTGGGTCGAATATTAATTCCCACAGCAGTATATACATGCATACATGTACATATAGACTCGTTGGCCAGGTAAAGTTTGAATATTGTCTTAACAGTGTTGAAGTCTGTAAAAAGTCTAAGCTTTATTTAACGGAAATAATCATCAGTAACTAAAATATATTCATCGTCGGAACCCACGGGTTTTCTATCCGTTACACTGCTTGAAAGCAGTGTAACGGATAGAAAAAACGTGGTTTCCAACGATGCAGTATATTAATATTAAGTTTAACACATGTCAATTTTACAAATGGCGGTAAATATCTCGGCGTTGCATTATATTTAATCATTTAAATATACAATTGGCCTTGCATATTTAGAATCGGAATGATAGATTACTTTTATTCAATTGATGGGAGGTTTCTATCTGATTTTCCGCACTATATCAACTGTACAAGTAAGATAAATTTATCTTTTCATCTTAAACTAATTTAAATGAAAATAAACAAATAGTTGTGTTCGTATAAAATATCAATAAACATATACGCGTGATAAGGTACATATAGAAGAACACGAACTTCAAGCAACCGCGGATCACTTGTCCACTTGCGCGCGATCTCCTCGGCCATGTGCGAGAGTGCGATGGATGATCATCATATAGAGGTTTAATCTTTGTGGTTTTTTTGTTATGGATCTAAAACATTATTAGTATAGTCTGTACATTTTTAGAACATTTTAAACTTACAAAATCGCCATTGATTTATGTCTGACGATGTTTTTGATTTGAAATAATATCGCTTTTATTAATATTCAGATCTTCTCACAAATATTTATAGCATAAAATTAAAACAGTTCTTATATTTGCGGCTATATAAACTCAAACAAGTACATGAAAGACGCGAATGATGTGTATTAGAGAACCGCTGACCGCGCGGTCGATCTCCTCGGCCATCGGCCGTGGGCGAGGATTAGCACATGATAAAGCTTTGCCATTCAGTCAACTGAATGTTAACTGAAAGGTCTGGAAAGGTGACTGAATGGCAGGGCTATGCCATTTAGTGACCTTTAAGTTACCTTTCAGTCACATTTCAATTGACTGAATGGCACAGTTTTATCCTGTGTAGGTTACGTAAAGGTACAACGCACGCACGCACGCACGCACGCACGCACGCACGCACGCACGCACGC
>WFKH01002636.1:10404777-10422485 GCA_016163765.1 Magallana hongkongensis | reverse complement strand
ACACACACACACACACACACACACACACACACACACACACACACAGAGCTCAGAACCCAGGAAGATTTTAAATATTCGCAGTATAACGTATTGACTAAAATCTCTCAAACAGAAGTTATTTTTTTTAACTTAAAACCCACAATTGAGATTTGCCTGATATTACTTCAGATTGAGAATGACATTGCTTTTATTAATTAATAGAACGATTTCTTACTTGACATTCTATCATTTAATTCAAATTGAGAAAAATAAACTTATGTGTGATCAAAACTACAACAACTCTTGTGCTTGCGGCTAAATAAACTCTAAATAAGAGAAGGGACTCTTGCATATTAGATAACCCCTGGCCGCTAGGTAGTCCAGCAGCGACCATGGCGACCGATTTTCTCGGAGAGCTTGCGTAATGGTACACACACGCAGCTCTAATTCCAGATAAATTTTAAATGCATGCAGTGTGATAACTCGAATGTATTACATAGATTTTTTTAATCCGTATTTTGTGTTTTACTAAAAGAAAAAGAATGCTTATATTTTCTGTTTCTCGTTTTTAAGGGTTGTGCACTGTAAGAACTTAACAAAAATGACTTAAACTCCCCACATAAAAGCATGTATACTCAAAAATATTTTCCTTATAAATTAAAGCCTCCTTTATAAACCGGCATACTGTCTGTGTGTATAATTTTATGTCAGTTGTACGCACAGAGACTTTCGTTAACTTGCCAAATGAAAACAGGTACATGTTAACATGTAAAGCTTTTTACAGTCATATTACACAAAACATTAACAAAAGAAACATTGTAACGACATTTATAAGATTCCAACAAACAACTTTTCCAGCGACAGCTATATCGAAATCCTAACCGTTTTGGAGTTATTAAGCAAAAACTTTCAAAGGCTATTGGCCCTTAATTTTAGGGGCCAGCTTTTTTTTATTGGTGTCAAATGAAAGATCTTAACATTCTGCACAACGTTTATTCTACACGTCTTAACAAAATATTTTTCGTTTAAAAGATACAAAGAAAAATATGTCAAAATTTTCCCACTTTTTGGAATCCTGTTTTTCGACCCCTACCTTTTTCAAAATAAAAAACGTAATCCAAAAACAAAAATTGATGTGCATAACTTCAATGTATCTGTTATTCAAATTCGTTAGATTCCCATTCCCTGGTATCATAGTCTCGGAGCTCGTAGCCTTTGTCTGGAAACCAAAGGCCCTAAAATTTTTTCAAAGGGGAATAACTCGTTAGCGGTAGAGGGATTTTAAAGTTCATGAAACGTTTTAGATAGTGTTTTGTAAAGTCTATTAGCCCTCAAAATTTGAGCAAATACCGTTCAGAATTGAGCAAGATATGAAGCCTCAAAGTTCGCGTCTAGGAAGAAAAAAAGGAAAAGAAAATTTTTTCCCCGCACAATAATAGTAAGGTCTTCCGTTGGAAACGGAAGACCTTAATTATAAGATAGTAAGTGGAACCAAGACTTTAGAACCGTGACATTGATTTTGCAACGATAGTTACAAACAAAACAAATTCAGGTAGCTTACGCCGACTAATGCTAAGCATGATTAGGAAGAATTTCGCATGTTCAAATACAATGATAACCAATTCCTTTTGCGTCGTCTAGGAATTGTCTGGTTATGGCATCAATAAAACTACAGATAGAAAATATTGTGATTTCTAAAACGACACAGCAAAAATGTGTGCTTTATCACAAAACCTAATCATGAAGAAATCAAATATATTTTTTATAAATAAATAAGAAAATAAAAAGATGGATAATATATAAAATACACAATTTATTCTTTTCTTGGTAAATAGAATCAAAATATATCCTTTAAAAAGTTTAAAGGGGAGATACAATAATTTCAAAGTTCATTATCAGATTTCGAGGCAAAACAATATTGAGCTAGGACGTGGTCTATAATTTGGTCGGTGATACTGGCGGTCTGATGTTATTCATGCCTATTAATTCCCTTCCAGTCTTGCTCCGTCTTTTTGCAAACTTCTTGAACAAGGATTCTAAAAACAGCCTCGTTCTTCTTGAGTATATAAAGTATACAACAGGGTTAATGGACGCATTTAATAACCACATAATTCTAGCGATGATCAAGATATGTTTACACTCTCGTTCCTCCTCACATATTTTGTTGTAGATAAGAATAAAGCAAATTGGGAAAAGAAGAGCAGATAAGATATAAATAAACAATATGACAGTGAGCATGCGCGACATACGGCGGATCTGGCGATTCAGATCCAAGATATTTATAGAATGATGCAATTCGTGTACTTTTTGAACATGGAAATACACCATAAAACACACAGGTAAGAATAACAGATATCCTCGAAAACTTAGAACAACGGCTTGGACATCGATATTTGGAATTTCAAACCGTAGGACGAAGTACAATGTTCCAAACACAATACTGGACGCCCATATTGCCCAAGACCATTTGATGATTGTCTTATTCTGTAAAAGGCGTGCTCTTATAGGTGCTCTTACGTAAAAGTATCGAAGACCAAGAAACAAAATCACATGGGCCGCCGACGCATGCGTAGTTGCGTATGTAATCGCCATAAAAACTTCTCCATTCTCGTTTGCAAATTCTTGGTCCTCGTGTTCAATGACAGCTTGGACAATGTACTGTATCAAACATATCAAGTCGGAGAGCCCCAACGTCAGTAGCACGATGTAGGTAGGTCTGTGGAACGCTGGATCACAGAGAATTTTGAGTATGACAATGATATTCCCTATTAATCCCAATACTGTTATAAATAGAACCACAATGGCGTATTCCAATGTCTCCAATTCCAAGTAGACAGGAATAATGAGTTCCGGACGAGTTACTGATGAGTTCATTATCAGCCAACTCCTCTCTTGTCAATCCTTAAAGCTACAAAGATAATACATGTAATGTACATTAGTTATCATATTCACTTTTATTTTTTTTAAAGATTAATTCTGCACATTATTATATATGTAAACCATACAAGTGTTACATCAAGTCATGCAATATATACGATTGATCATTACAGATACAAAGAACAGAAAAGGTTAGTAGGTAAAACAGAAAAGCATAAACAACGTCAGCAAGATATCTATTTTTTTTTTAGTTTTTTGTTTTTTGTTTGTTTTTTTTGTTTGTTTTTTTGTTTTTTTTTTTACAAAGATTGCTACCTTCGAAGCTCACATAAACCATCAAAGTAAATATTACATTTTTGTTCTTTGATTAGCTATTGAACTAATAACATGAGGCGGGTTAATTACTTGAGTATAATTGACGTATTTTAAGATCAGAAAGTTATAAAGACAGAAAAGCCAAAAGAATGGGGATATACTTCAAAAGCAAAAAAAAAAAAAAAAAAGAAAAAAAAGAAAAAGTATTACTTTTCACTCCCAACGTTAATTATCGGCCTGAAGCAACTATGCATAACGAATACGTTATACAATTTAGTAAGAATTCTATGCAGACGTGCTCCTTTGCAGTGGTTAATTAATATCAATGTTTTTTAGAACAACACGTTTGGAAATATATTGCACTGCTTGCTTATTATACATATATAAATGTTAATAGTTATACGCAATATTCTTAGATTTAGATAAGAACAGTTAAATGAACAGATTAATAATCAGAACCTTAATGCTACTAAGAATTTTGTGGGTTTTTTTGTGATTTCTTATCAAGCTACAAAGAACTTTCCTAAAGAAAACCCATCCTTTGCATTATTTTTCATTGAGAATTAAACGTAGGTAACATCACAGAAAATTTAAAACCGATACTCTACACCTTTGTATGATTCAAAATCTATTTATTTTTAATACCAAAGGGATGTACTGCACTTGCATACTGAAATATGAAACTTAAAATCAAAAAGCCAACGGGATTTTAGTTGGTGAAGGATCTACAATACAGGTAATAAAACATTTAAGTAGTACAGAAAAGCAAAGAAACGTTTTTCTTTGATGTGCAGAGTTTGAATTTCTACCTTTAAATAAAAAGGAATTATTAATTTCAGTGAATAATACATCATATAATGTATCATACAGAACATGACCCCGATTACTAAATATTATATTATAGACGTGTCGTTAAAAGTCTATAGATAAAATAAATACTTTTACGTTTCTTGTTTGTGACATTTGTGTCAACGTTCAGTACTCTTATTTCTCATCTTTTATTACTAGATCACCGAGATATGAACTTGGTTGGTACGTGATCAAATCTTCTGAGAAGTCATTCGGGTTTCACAGGACGTGATTACGTGACCAACGAAGTTCATATCCTGGTGAACTTTTTAACTTGCTGTTTATTTCTTAATTATATTTACATTGTAACGATATATACACTTATTTTTCTATGATCGAGAACTATTCTTACAAATGTTCGACTCTAATTTATGACAAAATCTGATGACTATTTTTTGAAACACTCCTTTCAGTACCATCATTACGTCTAATGTGTCAAACCATCGCATCCCACTAAGCAATAGGTTGAAAATAAGTGATTTCACTTTCACTCCATTAGTTTTATACAATGACGTAACGAAAAAAAAAAATCAAGGATAGGGACAACTTCTTTTACTCCTAGTCTGCTACGTTTCCCTAGAGTGGATACATTTTTTATTACATAAAGATCAATGAAAACGAAATACAGCTCGGCAAATAAACAATTTTTTTTTTCATGCCTAACTTGTTTTATCAAGAGTTATACATTATATATCTTGTATTTTCGGCGTGTGGTGTCGAGTAACAAAACTAAATGTAGAAAATAAATGAAAAAAAACCCCGCAATTTTATTCAATGATTATTTGAAAGACCAAAACACATAATGCAACTATGTAATTAAGAGAGCTGAATGGTCGTGGCCATTTTTAGCCATATTTACTTCATTTAAACGAAGAGGTCTGTATAACGATATAGAAAAATGTTCAAATTTTAAAGCTAAAATATTCGGATTTTTTTCATTACTAAATATTAATAGTTTATTGCCCAAAATATCATATCTAAAAGTTAAGGGCTGATCTGATGGTAATTTGTTGAGCCTCCTTAATATAACATACGCATACATGTAGCCAATATCAGAGAATAAAATCGTAGTATTATATAATTTGACATATGTTATATGTACACGTATAAAGGGGTATCACCTCCGCAATTAAAAATATGACATACATATCTATTCTGAAGTTAATCGAACCAGCTCACTTATATCTGACAAGCATTCCACAAAAAGAAACTTATCTCGATTTATATTTTAATAAAATATAATAACTTATAACTGAAGTAAAAAAATCTTCAATTTTCTATAAGAAATTTAATGGATTTTTTTTTACTCACTTTATGAGAGTCTTCAAGCCATGTGATGTCCTGAATCCGCTTCAATGGATATCATCACACAAATGAACACGCTGCAGCAGCAGGGAATGAGAAAAAATCCTGTGCACACAGTTTTATATTTCGATCGATTAACTACGAACATGTCCCCGGAGACTCAACAATTTAATACAAATGACAATAGCTCTGGAAAAAAAAAGTTGCGAAACATAATTTTGTTTAAATTATCTAACAGTGTTTCGGGTTCTTTTTTTAAGAGGTTGGGTTGTTTCTTGATGGGAATATCGTGTTTTTTATTTGATATCATAAAGACCCTAATATTGTTTCGCTGATGCAGGTTATGCTGTTTGTTTATATGCACTAGAATTAGATAATAGCGTGAACCAAAGAAATCCATATGATTCAAATATTCACCGATTGCTCTTTTTTTTGAGTTTGCATACCATTAGCTAATTGTGTCTGAGTATGCCCTCGTAAAACTCTCATTCATTATCGTTAAGGAGGACAGCAAATACGTTCACGTTAACAATAAATGACGTCTCGATGAATTTAATACGTGACCATTACAATGTTTAATCAAACAGAGCATCAAGGGTACCGTACGCTCAAAGTTTGGGCTTTGTAAAATGTCATATTTTTAAATACACATACGTGTACATACACAAAACATTGAATGATGAATTCTTATATAGTAAGATAAAGTATAAAAAAAATTCTTGTATTGCTTTATGAAATATGACGTTGGGAAATAGAAAACTATTCCTGAAACGGTTGATTCCTTTCCTTAGAAAGTTTTGAAACTGACACTGCTTATGTATTTTATGTATAAGTAAAAAAGAATAAATACGTTTTTAACATGTAGGACAGTCTGGAATTGTGACAGATTTTTGGCAGTACCAAGACAAAAAAAATATCCAACAAAATTACAATGTATATAAAAAAATGCAACGTACAATTTTGTTCAACCAAAAGACAACAATATTTAAAACTATTTTACGTGATCTACGCATTATATAATATGACTTTTTTCAACGGGATAATCTTTCCGATGTAACAAGGTAATTTTTTGCTATTACCAGATCACTACGTCGAGGTTAGTATCCTTAATACGTGATGTTGAACAAGTTTATAAAAAAAAAACTATTAAATAAACCTACAAGTTGAAACTCGATAAAAAACAATATTTGCTGCCTTTTACTTTTTAATCAAATTAAATAGGATTTGATGTTATTTTGATTAATAATTTTATCTTGAGAAGAACAGGCAAATAACAGATATATTTCAAACAATGGTATATATACAATGTAAATATAGTTAGAAATTATTTTAATTGACGACACCTTGTTTACAATCACTTGGATAATGAAATTTATATTCAGTGGTATGCACAGGTGTCTTCACAATTGAATCATCACCATTAACTACTTGTACTTGATTTTCCACACAAACATATACAACAGAAGGCGAAAATCAATATAGTAAATATCTACGCGGAGTTTGTATTACAAACGTCAAACAGTCTCAAAATAATGTTGAAAATGTGCGATTTTTTGTGTGTAACTTCTGAATAAATAAAAGATGTTTTATTTTCCCACAATTATAAGTTCCCTTAAGAAATGCATAGGGGCATGCGAAAAAAGAGAGAAATCTCGAATCATTTGCAATACATCGATTTCAACATTTTCTGTCTGAATGGTGTGTAAAATTGAAAGAATGTACAAAAATGATGGAAACAGTATCATTGGACAGACAAATGTTCAATATCTACACAAAGAAAAATGGGCTTAACCAGTTTAATCTTAAACAGTCTGCATTAAAATTTATTGAATCCAATAAAACTTTGGAATTCATATCCTCTTTCGAACATAAAAATGAATTTATTTAAAAATCGATGCACTTTATTATACGCATTTTTGTTATAGTATGACGTCTTCTCCCTTAACATTATTAAAGACTCTTTTGTAAATCTTTTTTTGTGTGTGTGTCTACATACAATTGGAAATAAAAACGATGCATTATGAATGATTTGTTAAAATAGGATTTGGACAGGATTTGTAAGGACAAAAACCAAAAGCTACAGACTGTAGAATGCTTTACAAAGCAGACGAGAAATGATATGATTATGCAGTCAAAAGTCCCCATTTACGATCGAAATGATCTTCGCCATTTTGTTTCACGGCCGTCAATAAATGATCATTAAGTGGTGAACATTACTCATCATCTCCAATTGTTGGCATTTTTGTTAAGCAATCGTGTTTAAAGTACAGTCAATGGGAGTTGTGTTTTTTAACTTGGTCAAAAACGTGATGAATGTCGGATTTTGTATGCAGATGAAAAAAAATCTAACATTTTCGGTGCACTTCATATCAAGTTCCTTGTTTGAGAATCCTATTGTTTTATTGTCCGTGTAGTTTTTCTGTTCAAATAAAAAAATGAATTCATTTAGTTTCTATTTTTTTTTCAATTAAGGATATCAACACCATACGTGTATACAGAGTGCCCCTTGTGCAGCATTTATAATAATATACATATATTACATGGCTTCGAGGGCGACATACCAGAATATTTGCCCCGAGGTGACAGGAAAGCCATGGAGTGTTATGTCGCTCGATGCCGAAGGCAGAGGGCGACATTACACTCCAGGGCTTTCCTGTCACCGAGGGACAAATATTCTGGTATTGTCGCCCGAGAAGACATGTAATATATGTTATATAACATTTTAAAAAAATTAAAGTATTTACCTTATTAACAAGTGTATTTTATAAACACATCTTCATATCTTTCACATCAAATAAATGAAAGAAGTTTTGTAAAATATCGATCGGTGCTTTAATTATAAATGATAATTTTTCAAATTAAAAAAATAAGGTAAGTTTCTCTGAATAGCATACGCTGTCCTCACATTTTGATTTTCGGGGAACTTTTTACGTTTGGTTAGCTAAATTTCGAACCCGACGTAATTAATATGCAGAATTATCGCACGCGAGGGTGATATAACAATTTCGGGAGGGTAATATAACTATTTCCTGTAAAATATAACTGTTTCCGGGAGGGCAATATAACTATTTCCGGTGTGATTCAGCAATTTTCAGGGCATAGGAATAAAATTATCTCATTTGTGATATAACGATAAAACTAATTCAAAAATGTTATATAAATATTTAATTCATTTGGTATTTGAAAAAAAAATCAACAGGTTTTCGAAATCAACTGACACCCCTTCAAAAATGCATAAATGAAATAAACTAAATGATGTTGAAGGTGCCCTGTAAAAGTTATGCTATTGGGATGCGTTGGGGATATAGTCGATGAATTTGTGTCTTTTGTTCAGAAGACTTTCAGACCGCTAATGACCGTTTCATGAGGCCAACCATTGGAATAATTTTATCGACGTCTACAGCGGCGATCATTGTGAGCGATTTTATTTGTTGCATGATAACAGCAAATTGCTGCAAACGTGAAATGCCAATAACAAATACTTTAAATCTTGCTTGTAATTTACATGCGCGTATTCTGTTTGCATCTCTTTTGTTTGATACTGAAGATATATTAGCAACCCTTCGCTGGATTTAATATAGTACGTGTACTTAAATCTGTTGAATCTGTTCTGAACGATCCAAACACCTGTTTTCAAATTCAAATTTGCCTTTTGTTCATACACAGCTACAAAACAAGCTTATATTTTATTTATAGGAACATAATTATGTATTTTAAATAAAGTTGAACAATGAACGCAGTGCATCGTTTGCTGTAATGATCGACCATTAGGACGGATTTGGGCTGATGCAAAACTTAATTGTAATCATTTTCAAAAGCAAGGGGTCATGCAAAACTATTTAACAAGTCTATCGATATTTCGTCACCAAATAAATTTAGGTGAAATGGTTTACCTTAACTTGCGAAACATTACTTAAATTGTCTAAACATCTTTATATTTCGACACATCTGGGGTTTTTTTTTCACTTAAAAATTAACTTATGTTTGTACAGACATGCTCAATGAGGGCACGTTTAATTTCTGTAAATGAATGCACCTTAATTATACTAACAAAAGCCCAAAAGGCTCATTTGAGATTCGAGATTGGAAATGCCAAATTTGACATACGATATTTTTTGAATTCGAAATGGGAAATTCAATATCTAAATCAATCATGAATATGTAAAATCAATATACTAAAAATATCAAACTGTTCTAAATACAAATCACCCGCACATGCTTTTATCTATGTAATAATGTTATATTATCTTGTATGAAATGAGTATACATGTATTAACTTCGTAAATTTGTTTACACAGTATGAAAAACTTTAAAAAACCGTTTTTACAAGTTTGCTTGCCCTATTTGTATTCTCCCCCATGATATATCTAAAGAAGGTTAGTATTCACCCCAATGGTATAATGAACGGTAAGTAATAGGATACTTATATTTCTTAAACTCGGGTTTTATTTGTATGATAATAACCAGTTGATTTCCACTATAAATCTGAGCATTATTTTTTATTTTATAAAAACAAAGTGTATATACTAGTTATTTAGCAAATAATTATAATAGGTCCACGACCGACCGACGACTAGATCCGCGCATGTGAACATATCAATAACTAATGGAATATAATGGTATTTTCTAAGATGGCCAATCTCCCAAACCCTCGTCAATATTGAAAATTACATTTAAAACATACATGTACTTGGTAAATTTGTACACTGTGTAAATATACAACTAAAAAAAACTCATTGTCGGACAGAAATCAATCAGGGCGAAAATCACAGGCATGGTGTGTGTGCAAAATGATATAATTTCAGTTATCCAATACACATATTTATTGTCCATGATTGTGCATTATTACACCTAATAAAGATGAATTATTACTTAAAGTAATATGATGGTATGTAGCAAACATTGATTATACAATGCCGCTTAATGATATAAATATCATTACGCGTTACAATGGCAACGCCTAATGCTATACATTATTGCATTAACAGTTGACATCGCCAACGCCTAATGATGTATCGCCGCTTAATGATAGAATTGTATCATTAAGCTTCACAAATGCACAGCAGCCCTAACGCTTAATGAAACATGCAAATATATACACCCTCAACCGCTAAAGATACATACTTTTTTTCTTTACACATGTAAGCGTTGCAGTCCCACCCTTTAATGTTACAAAATTGTAAAATTGAATGCAGTCTTCTATGAAACAACACTATTTCATTCCCTCTTTTTGCTCAGCACAAGTAAAATGTTATTTTTACTATTACATGTGCCTGTACTGTTTTGTACAAGTTCTTCATTAATTATGAAACTTGAGATAGATAGATAGATAGATAGATAGATAGATAGATAGATAGATAGATAGATAGATAGATAGATAGATAGATAGATAGATAGATAGATGGCAGGCGGGCGGCTGTCTAAGGAGTACCAAATTAGTCTTGCAGACCAATTGTACATATATTAAAGTTGTGCATATTACTTGAATTTGGATTTTTGATAATTTATGCCCCCCAAAAAGCTGTTGAATTTACAGTGCCGCTATCCATAACGTTTACAACTTAACCTTTTTTCTATCTTGTAACCAGTATCCTGTATCACGCATTCTTAAATCGTTATTCTATTCATTCTATCCTATCTATCCTATCCATTCTATCCTATCAGTTGAAAATTTTGGAATGACATTTTCAAAAAACGAAAAATAAAACATTTATCAATTTTTTTTGAAATCTTCAAGTGAGCTTTTTTTTAAGCAGTATAATTCATTTCAGCTTTGTTTTGAATTTATATTTGCAAACGTTGTAATTTGAATTTCACTGAAGTTTTAAAAGATTATCATTAATATTTCGTTCTTTGAAAAACACTTTTGGAATATGCTTGAACGAAAGCTCAATTTTGATTGGCTGATCAATGCAGGATAGGATAGAAAGGGTCGAACAATTTTATTCTATCTTTTATTCTGTATTTTGTATCCTGCATTCTGTATCCAGCATCCTATCCTATCCAGTGTAAGCTTAATGGATAGCGGCACTGTAGTCTTTTTTGTGCATAATATTGCATATGGGGTACTTGCATTATATTACAGTAAGCTAATCCTACTGTCCGATAACTCCTCCTACAGTTTTTAAAATAAGAGGGTTTTGTTTTGCAGATCAATTGTACATATATCAGCGATGTGCATATAACTTGGGTTTTGGTTTGTGATAATTTATGAAAAATACTAGCTGTGATCTTTTTGTTTTTGCAAATATAGGGTACCCTTATTATCTAGATAACCCCTCCTACAGTAAAGATATTTTTTTTTTGTTTTTTAGATCACTTATACATACGTCACATACCTAGTAGTGTATCAGACCTGATACAAGTGTTTTGGACTAGTTGAGACAGCAACCGGAATCGCATTGCCCTCGGGACTGATATTTCTCTGTCTCAGCCCGTCGTCAAGAGGGTGTTTTGCCCTCACATTTAAAATCGCTAAATCCCAGATTTCTCTGCTTTGATGAAAACTAGTTTGTGAAATAACGATAGAATAACAAATATATCATATACAGCATCACCTGACACGTCTGAATATTTTTTAATTATTGCTGATAAATGAAAAATAATGAATCAAAAATAGCGCCAAAGAGCGATATGTATCTAAGTAAGGGGAGGTACCCTACACTACGGTTGTGTACCAGGTGATACCAGGGCCGAGATTGTTTAGAACAATAGCACGCTTTATTTAACATCAATCAACATTTAAATCATGGAGGATATAGAGAAGGATGGAACGAGATCAAATCGTAGAAAACCTGAGATTACATTGTAAAAATTAAGTGGTGAAAGTAATGAACCCCCCTAAGAACGTTCTCCAAAACTTGCTATTATGACAGTATGGATTTTTATGAATGGAATTTGACAGGAAAATTACGAAATTCTAGTGAAAAAAATTGACTCATTACGAAGTTGCGTAGGATGGAAGTTTCTCTCTCGATAATTTTCAATTCTAGAAGATACTAGTGCTTCATCTCAGACGACAGACTCCCTCCTAGTTCTATTGTATTTCAAATGACGTTGGTTTGCAAACAAAGTCCGACAACTCTTACAGTTCTTAACACATAAAAAAGGAATGAAAACGAACCAGTTTTGTAAATCCTAAAAAATCTATACTGTAGCCTCTTCATGATAAATTATATTCCATATTTGGAATTTGAATTTGAATAAAAGTCTTTGATTTTAGATATATGATATAAACAACATAACAGTGTTGTTGTGATCTCGTCCGTTCTATCAGCCCTCGGATGGTATCGGCCTGCGCCCTTCGAGCTTGGGCCGATACCAACCGGTCGGGTTGATACCAGGGCCGAGATCAAAATAAAAGTGTGATATTCTTTATACATCAGATATGTGCATATTCAAGGATTTTGATTTTTTTAGTAATATATGCGGAAAATACCAGCTGAACTTAGTCATTTCATTGTACAGTGTATAATATTTCAGATAGGGTACCTTATTTGTCCATATAACTCCTTCTACAGTTTTCAAGATAAGATTTTTTTTTATTTCTTTCTTTTTCCAGATCATTTGACGTTTAAATATCAAGATGTTCATATTACAGTGGGGCTTCATGTATCCGGACGCTTCAGTTGACGGATGATTTTATTTAGAAACAGTTTTTTAATACATTATTTTGTCCTCTATATTCGGATTTTCGCGTTCCTGATCGGGACGATTTGTTTTTACCAAAAAACACGGTTTTTTCTATAAATTTTGCTTTATTTAACCGGACGGTAAAATTTAATGGTACCTATGTCAATCCAGTTTCACACCTTTTCACCTGCTAGCCCCCATGAGTAGCTGGTATAAACACTCTGACTTCCCAAATCACTTCCAAAAATTACCAGCATTGCTGGTAAGATAGGATTAGTCATGCCTCACTGCACTGCACGTGGCTTGTGTATCTTTACACTGTGCACCTGTCAAGTGATACCACCTTTTAAAACACTCCTCTATTTCAAAGGAAGAATGTGCTTAATAAATCTGGAATTAATGTTTTTCATAGTTTTGTTGTATTTATATTCAAAAAAGTTATTTTAAACGAAGTGTCTCGTGAATGCCTTGTTAGATTAGCCGAAACCTGAAGCATGGGAAGAAAACAATAAGGAAAGCATTTCAATTGATCGGAAGAGCATTAGTGGAAAATTGACGTGTCTAGATATAGATTGTTATATGTAAAACATAACGTAAATAGGCTCATTTCACACTAAGACACAACATATTTAGCTACATTTTCCTATTAATATAGTTAAGTTAATATTTCCTGACTAAAAACAATATAAAGCAAGGTTCCTTGTATTAAAACAGGTTAATATCAGAGGAAAAATCTAATATTTTTCTATTTAGCATGAAAGGCAAAGAAAGCAGTTTAACACGCATCAAAACTATAGATTATCATTTATGACAAGAATAGACTCATTTCAGATATCCGGCAGTCTCACCTCTATCCGGACGATTGGACTTGGGAACGAAATAGTCCGGATAAATGAGGCTTCACTGTACTGAGATTTTAATTTTTGAGAAAACATGATTGAGAAAAATACCAGTTCTAGACCTAGTCATTTCTTCACAAGTTGTTGCATATGGCGTATCCCATTTGGCCGGATAACTCTCGTACAGTTTTCAATATAAAACTATTCTATGCAGTTCTATTGTACATAATTCACAAGATGTGCATATTGATTTTTGTTTTGGTGAAATACCAGCTACATGTACTGAACTTAGTACTTTTTCCCATTTTATTGCACACACGGTGCATCATTGGTCCAGATAACTCCTCTCGCAGTTTTGAAGATATAAAGCTATTGTTAGTTCAATTGTACAGATATGCACAATAGAGATAAGAATCATACTTTGAGTGTTTGATAATTATGACAAAATACTTAAACGAAATTATGACCATGATTATTTCGGGTCGGAATCGGCCTTAGGTAGTGTTTATCATTTCAGGGTCGACAAATACGGGCATTGTTCCCACAAAAGAAAACCCAGTTTTCTGTCACATTGACAGCTTTTCCTTTTTACGTTTTAGGTTACATCTATTAAATTACTGTGTATTGCCGTTGTCATTGCTCTGAAAATAAAATGACTAAAGTATGCATACATCTTTTTATTCAGTATTATGTCCTTTCTGTATTTCAGTTTGTTTTGTAGATGGAATTACAAAGTTAATACAAATTGTCACAGATAGAAAAGTCACATTGCAATCATATGTCATCTGCATGTAGAACTCGTCTGCAGTATATTCATACATATAACATTTATTAAATTGTGCATTCGCTTCTGTAGATTTTGTCATAAATGAAGATTAATTTTTGTTATATTCTTGATACCTTTAGATTCCAAATGTGTGCAGATATAAATATAACGTCGAAATTACAGTGTTTGTGTAAATAAACAAGGGTGATCCAATATTTTTAAATAATGTTATTCTAATTTATATATTGCAATGATTTGGGAAGAATTGTTTACTACCATTAGACAGCTTATTGTAAAATTAAAGAAGAAAAATAACACAACACTATTATTATACTCTGAATGAAAAATACAAATATTTGCTTATCTCTAAAATTATATTACTTCTAGCAATTAAGGTAACCGGAATAAATCAACTATTCATATAATTATTAAATATTCTGTTATCTTCGGTTCAAAATACAATGTACACATTGAGGACAGGCTTAGTGCATGGCTGCTATTAGTGATTGCTAGCTTCAGCCCTTTTGTCTGTCATTAATTTTTATCAAAAATATAACTAATGCTGAGCAAATACTAGTATAGAGAAATGAAAATGTATTATTTCATAAAAAGACTGCTTTCAATTTTAACAATAATTATTCTATAACATTACTGCCACCTGTAATGATAAAAAGTTTGTATCATTAGCAGTTGAGGGTGTAAATATTTGCTTGTTTCATTAAGCGTTAGGGCTACTGTGCATTTGTGACGCTTAATAATACAATTCTATCATTAAGCGGCGATATATCATTAGGTGTTGGCAATGTCAAATGTTAATGCAATAATTTATAGCATTAGGCGTTGCGATTGCAACGCTTAATGCCATTTATATCATTAAGCGGCGTTGTATCATTAAAGATTGTTACACTGGTCTCTCTTCTTTTCTGTGAAAGGTTTGAGGTGTACTGGATAATTTGTTTCTTAGGTTTCTTCTCTTATAAATACCAAAGGTGTTCCGGATGCATCACCAGTCTTCAAAAGAAATAATCGCTGTCAAAGAACGTTATAAGTGTATTCTTAAATATTATTGCTACAAAATTTTTGTTGAAATAATAACAGGTAGACTTTGATTTTATAAATGTATGTTTGTATATTTGTAACTTCTTATTTGACAAATCTTTGATTTATGGTAGGTAAATGGGTATGTGTCAACATGTTTGATAATTTAAAAGATAAATTGAATTTTATGTATATTCACAATTTGGTTACTAAATTTGCATTATTACTATATCTGACTGTTTTTAACATCTAAAGTATTTATGCATGCTCTATCATAGCACGTAGACACTACATAGTCATTGCAGTTGCAAATCATCCGAGGCTTTTGAATTTTATTAAATGTTTCTTTTTTTACTCTTTTGATTAGATGATCCCAAACTAAATTTTGGTTCATGGCTAAGACACATCTAGTGCCAAAAACAATCTACCCTAATTAATTCACCCTGCTTATGTCAGAGCATGTTCATTTTTTTTTAAATTTAGAACAGTTTGGTGTCGCAATAATAATGTATTTTATAGTCAATTTACATCATATATATTGAATTTTTAAATCTTAAATCTCGTATTTTGAATTTCCAATCTCCAATGAACCATTGGGGTTTCTATTAAGTAGATACAATGCGCTAAACCGTTAATTGTTTTTAAATTTCACTACATGTATTTTGATAGAGTTATAAAATAAAGGTTTTTCTAATATCCAGCCTATTATTCTCGCAAAAGCATCGATTTCAGCCAGAAGATCGTGGAAATATTGATACAAATCACTATGAATAGACTTGTTTAGTGTCGTTAACGACAAATTTACGTCATATTAAATATTGACACAGTTGTAATATAAAAATACACAGATACTTACGAGGAAATTGTTTATGCTAGACATTTTGTCCTCATATTGTTAACAGGCTAACGTTGACAAATCACAAATTCATAACTTTTTCAAAAAAATTACAGCTTCTTAAACAGTCTGAATTATTAATTACTAGTTATTTATATAATTACACAACGACAGGTGTTGCAGATATGTTTATCTTCAAAATCAATAATGGCTATTCTTGACCGCTAAAACGGGTATTTTTCCAGTTCTAAAACATCATCTAGACAGTGAATACATTTGATTATTATACGACTGATCAGTATATATTCTATATTATCTGAAACATGCTATTCAATAATGGACAATTTAAAGTGTGATCTTCTTAACGCAAAAATCAAAAAGTTTACCTTAAAAGTGTGAATATTATTTTTTTATACTATTGGGTATAAAACACACAAAAATTCTACTCATAAAGATTAAGGATTAAAAATTACCCATCAGATCTATCTTATTTTTTTTTAACTATGTACTATTTTTTGGTTGAGTAAAATTTCATACTTGCAAGATTCAAATTTCTAATAGTTTCCTTAATCTTTGTATTGACCTCTTTTAGTCAAGGAGATCATTATAGTCTAAAAGTGGCAATAATCATCTAGTCCTCTTAAATTTAATCTAATTGAATCTGGGTTTTTTTTTATTTTCATATAGAGCTCTTCCGTTTTCAAGTTTGAGTTGTCTTTATGTCCCTCAGAGAACAGCTGTTCTAACTTTAGAATATATATGTATGATGTCTAGCAATATGCATTATTTATATTTCAATATCTTCCTTATAATCAAGCTTGAGTTATGCTATCAATTTACTTTTCTCTCTAGAAAAAATGAAATAATGACAAAAGGCATTGGTGGTCAAAAATTGTTTTTTGTCTATCTTGACCTTTCAAATGAATGATTGATTAAAGCCTGTTTACAGCATGATCCATAGGAACCAGGAAAGGGGATAGACCGTTGGTTCAAATTTGGTTCTTAGTATATCAAAAAATCTAAAGACGAATCTATGGTTCAATTAAATGCATCATTTATTTGAAGAAAAAATAATGTTTGCTTTTTTCTACACTTTTGACATTGATTAAATATTTAAAAGTTTTTGATAATGGCAAATTTTAAAATTTTGTTTGATTCATTGCTTTTATGTCCAACATGTATAAATTTACAGCTCGACTCATATCGCTTAATTTATCACTGACGGGGAGAGAGAGAGAGAGAGAGAGAGAGAGAGAGAGAGAGAGAGAGAGAG
>WFKH01002636.1:10378217-10392489 GCA_016163765.1 Magallana hongkongensis | reverse complement strand
ATATATATATATATATATGAATGGGGAGACACGCGAATTTTACTTTTTAGAAGTTTGCATTGTCAAAAACTACCCATTTAATCATCGATTCCTCTTAAATTATAATTAGTCTTTATCAAATATTTGTATCTATTTTTGTTTACAGAGCTCTGCATTTTTTAGGAAGTTTGAGCTGTATCAAAACTTTTAAATATATAAAGTAAGTTCTACTTTAAGGAGACTAGGTTGTTAAAAAATTACCCATTGGATGTCTTAAATTTTTAATATGATTTTTTAAGCTATATACTATTTTTGGTTGAGTAAATTTCATATTTGCAAGATGAGAAGTTGGAACATTTTCGTTTGTCTTCACAGAAACTTTTTCTCTTCAAGAAGATCTTCATAGTCTTTAAATGGCAAAAATCATCCAGGCGATCATGTAAAATTTAGTCTTAACGAATCTTCTTGTCTATTTACATACCGAGCTCTTCGTGCTTAGGGAAGTTTGGTTTGTCTTAAAACGTCCATCAGAGAACAGCTGTTCTTACTTTAGAATATATAAATCAAGAAGTGACGCACTATACACTAGTCATTGTGCATAACATGATCCATTAGAAAGTTCTTAATATCGTATTTTATCCATTGCTTTTTGGTCCTATTAATCTACAAATTGACTCATATTGCATTTTAATTAAGCGTGGCTGAACTATGTGTTTAAATCTCAGTCGGACTAAGCTGTATTAAAGATATAGGATAGCATATCACGAAGAAAAAGACAACCAAGTGTAGAGAATTTTCAGATTTAATTAGTGGAACAATAGTCCTTAAGGGCCATATAGAGGTGACCTTGACACTATGCAACGGGGGAGAACTGGCCATTATTCAGTATAATAATACAATATCTCAAGGAATACTCTATAATAAACTGAATAAAGACAGTTTAGAATATACATTTATCTATTTTAAAATCAGGCAAAATTGATTAAAAATACAGACATATACTCATTTGATCAATTTATCATGAAATTTCGACAAAGTCCGAGTGGGCGAAACATAGGAAGCAGTTTACTAAACTGAGAGTTAGTGTTTTTGGAACAACATTCTATTTTCAGTTATTGTTAATCTGATCAGTTTTTTTATCGTCTAATACTGTATACCAACTTTTACTAGCAAGGTTTGCGAGATCCCTGTCGTCGCGAATATTTCTCAGTATTATCTTGCTCTGTAGATAAGACTCCATTGCGAAAATTAGTCACCGCGAATCGTATTATCTACGGTAAATCGCAAAATAAAGTCGTCGCCAATAAAAGTTGGTTAACAGTAGTAAAAGTTCTGCAAAACATTGAGTTGATTTCTAAATTTTTTTTTATTTCAATGAATTTGAAATTTTACTTTTGCTGAACTGTGAAAAATAATTCTATATATTTAATAATTGCAGAACCGCTTTAAGCTTTAAAATCACACTTCTGCTAATGTTATAACACTCTATAACACATCTCATTGTTACTTTTGGGGAAGAAATGTCATTAAAAAATGTAAGAATATTTAATGGTTAGAATTAGAAAAACTAATTGTCGATAATTTCATACCAAAATGCCACAAAACAAATGTCTGGTTATGAAATGGACTAATGAATTTACAAATGGTTTTAGAATTCTATCAATTTTATAATTGACAATTAAAACAATTTCGCCAGCTAGGTTGTGTAAGAAAGTGTTTTGAGCATTGTTTTCATTCTTTCTAAATGCTGAGATTGTTTTCAAACATTGATAAATGATTTAATGTTGCTTTCTTATTATCTAGAAAATTCATGAAATATATTTTAATGCGATCGTCTCTTCCTGATCAGAAAACAGACGTTTCTTGATTGACCAATTAAAAACGTACATTTAAATTTATATTTAAATTTTAACCGAATTTACTGTTTTAACAAAGAAAGGACAAATAAACCTTTAAAACAATTGTTAAATTTTAAATAAAAGATACAAAATATACCTACAATTGCTTTAAAACTACTTTTTAATTAATCGCAGACGGGTATTATCGATAATCAGGTAAGAAAAAAGTCCAAAGAGCGTTGTAACTTTCACAAATTTTCCATAATGTACTAGTATGTTGATCTATGAATTTCGTTAATTATCCACCTTTATTAAATGGGTCACTCCAAGGTCCTTTTTTGCACAAGGCTACAATAAAAATATAGGGTTGGTATAGCGACCGGACTCAAATCCGGTACCATCGAAACAAAATAGTCCTACGTTTTGAACGACGCTTTAACGGCAGAGCCTTCCGGTCACTCAGACTTTAAAACTTTTGGTATTACGCATTTTGAACTTATATAATTCACCTTTTATTAACTATAGTATATAATAACAAAACTGCATACGCTTTTTAAGTAAGTTTTTGTTTTTAAATAAATGACTGCAAGATTCTTATTACTTCCATGATTTTATTTCCTTCTTTTATTTTTAAATCAACACATGCATGCATGCACACGTTAAACTAATAAACAACGTACAAAAAAGGATTTATGTTCATTCAACTTTTTAGAGAAAAAATCAATTTAAACCCGGTTTGTACTTTACGGCGGCGTGGAAGGGCCAGATGAAAAAATAAATAAATCTTATTTGTTCTGACGAATTAAGATTTGTTCGGACGAATTAGCTATTTGTTCGGACGAATAAGTTATTTGTTCGGACGAATTAGGATTTGTTCGGACGAATTACGATTTGTTTGGACGAATAAGTTATTTGTTCGGACGAATTACAATTTGTTCGATCAGATTAGGATTTGTATGGATTTTTCCCTTGCGCCAAGCTGATTTTTACATGCATCTTTTCATTCAGTTGTTTATACGTAGCAGGGAGATTCTTCAGACCATTAGTTTTTATATAGTTATTTACTTTAAACGAAGCTGTGAAACTGCCGATTATTTGATACTGAATATGAATGAATTATGTTCCTCTAGTACTAACGACAGCATCTATGTAAAGGAAACAAGTGGTTTAATTACAGTTTCAATAAAATTTACTCTTAACTTTAAGATACATTGTCGAAGAACAGTTTAATGAAATGCAGATCATGGCGTCAAAGCTGATTATGACGTCATATCATATAAACAGAGTATGTACAGAGATGTGTTCAGCAGAGCGAGTGCACGTCTTGCAGGCATAGGGAATTTTGGCGAGCGCCCGCGAGCACCCGCTCTGCTAAACACCCCTCAGAAATATGACTTTCTTCACATTGCTGTGAAATTAATCGGGAAGCCTTATTATTTCCGATGTAGCATGTAACACTGGATTTGATTGGCTGATGAGCCTATTGTAAATTTCCCTACACCCGAATTGAACCAAGGGGAAAAATTTGACCGCACAATGCATTAAATGTGACGTCACAAGGCGTTAAATGCGTGAATGGCATTGCTTGAAAGTAAAATACACCCTTGATTGGACATGGAAAACATATTTATTTGGTTAACATGGGTAATAAATTCGTTTTCCAGGTTCAATCAAAGGGTTTACGGGGATTTACCCCGCGTTCTATTCCATACACTATGGACAGGTACAATGTATATATCAATTTGAAAGTTATTGAAATGTTTGTGTTTTTTATATGTATATATCTATGCAATGTGTATCGTTCCGATCATCGCAAATTGTCGTTTAACTGTATTCCACCTGTATCTCAAACGACCCTGTAATGTACATTCAGCGCGCAAGGTTCCTCTGTAATCGAAAGCAAGACTTTTTGTCTTGCTTAGATGGCCAAATGGTTAGCGCGGTGGAAAGTGGGTTCAAGAGGTTGTGAGTTCAAGCCCCTGCAGGGGCTGAAGTGGAACACCAAAACAGGGTATTCCCTGTGCTCTATGTATATCTAGAACCGTTTTAACCAGAGCTTGGACTTTCGGTGGGATGTTACTATCTCGTTTGCTCATCAAAACAAGCTTTCAAATAATTGACCTCCTTTCTTCTAATTCGCTAAGAGAAGCTCATTAATATTCATAGACTGTCAAAACCGGAAAAATTGTTTGCCAAGATCTGCTCTGCTGTGTGAAATTAACGCTGTTTCAGCGAAATATACATCCCTGGATGAAGTCGGACGAGTGTCATTGCGTTCAATGTATTCATATCTATTAGCCAATGACTGGACAGTTAACCATGAGTAGACCCCGCCTTCATCAAATCGGAGTTTGTCACATACTGCCCAAAGTCCAAGCTCTTGTTAAAACGGTTCTAATTCCAGGTAGGTATTTGTCAATTTGAGTTTTATGTTCTGAAGTTGCCTTTCTTTTGACATTGCTTTTTTATACATTCTTATATGGCCATCTGATTAAACCAGGATGTTATATTAGGGGAAAATATACTATATACAGTCATTTCTAAGTTTTGAATGAACTTAATCGAAAAAAGGATGTCGAAAAGATTTACTTTTTGTTGAAGACAAAACAATTTTGGTATTTACGTTATTCCTTGTAGAACGATTCTTACCAATAGCAAAAATATTTTCCCTGTAAGACGTCTTTTGTTAACCGCTGCATTTGTCAGATTGTTTGTGTTTAATTTCATGTTATGGATGGTTTATATTTTCCAGAATTTCTTGCGTTTGATAAAAATTGTACAGATGTGAAGTGGATAGCAACATAATATGGTTTTTCTAGTTCTTGGAAGGTTTAATTTCAAGAGGTGGAAAGAGATTTGCAAATGATTAATAGATATAAGATAAAAGGTAATCAGAAAATTTATATAGAATTTGCATGATAAAAACCTTAATGTGTAACGCGGGGAAAGAATGTTAAACATCTAAACGTGAACAGTTGCACAAGTCATTATATTTTATATAGCACACTTATCAAAACTTTGATATTCAAAACTTGTGTAACAGACTGAAACATAAAGGAATGAAATACAGAAGAAAAAAAATAAAAAAAACCAAGAAACAAAAACGACAAGCAATTTTTTTGATAGAATTGTCTCTTAGTGTTATTAAAATATTTTGGCTCTAATTTTGTTTGACAATTAGGCAAGGGTTATTATTCATTCTGCTTATCTGAAAGGGGCCGTTCTTTAGAATTTGGTTAGTTAAGAGGAGGTGTACCAAATTTGATGGGCACAATTTAGACTACTGGATGGAATGTTCAGTTTACAATGTTGTGAATTTTTTTTTGTTTCAGCTGCGCTGGCAGTAACCAAAACTCCTTAAAACATAGTGTTCGGGATGTTTATAATTGATTTGCATAGCTAAAACATGCTTTATCTTGCATTTCATAACATCAACCTGCAAAAACTAGGTAACGTATGTTTGAACAAACATAGTCTGACGCAAGCCATATTTACTTAATTTATCGTGATAACTAAACACTATTATTAAAGTGTCGTTATCTAACATATGTTTTTGATAAATTTATTAAGCTTTTATAAACTTTTTATCACAAGTTTCCTGCAGATTACCTGAAGTGTCAATATTTTAATTCAAGAAAGTCTAAATAGCTATTGATATCATGTGAACTTTTAGCAATTTTAAACTTAACCAAAAAGTTTTCTTTTCCTACATTTAGATTTGGCCTCATTAGAAAGTTCCAAAGATTTAAATACATTTCAGTTTGATGAGTTTTCAAGATTATTAAAGTTGAATATAACTTGGATACACCCGTTTATGCTGTAATCGTAGTTATCGTGATTAGGATTAAAATAATGCATTGCGTTGTATTTGCTGTAGTGGAACATATAAAAGGCACTCGCGATTCTGATCACGAATTTTCTAGATAATCCTTTATCAGATTACACAATACTATCATATGATCAGCACCTGACATTTGACGTATATATATATATAGAGCCACTTTTAAATCGCAAACATAAAACGACTATCTTTGGGTTTGGTAAGTAATTTTTTTTTCAATAATAACTTTTTTTTTCAATGCATTATCATAATATTTATTATTATCTAATTATATAAAGAGCATGCTAAGCTTAGCAGATTGGTGTGTTTTTTAACCCCCCCCCCCCAAAAAAAAAAAATGAAATTTGGTACTACACTCGTATACCAAAAGGACATTAATTATTGAGTTGATAGATGGGGATATACGCATATCATGTCAATAAATTGAATCTTTCTAATATTGTTCTTTTTTTGAGAGAGCATATAATGATTAATATAAATTCATTAATTTAAAGTGCCGTATAAATTACTTATTACTTATATACTGTGTAACCTTTGATTTCCGTCTTCCATTTTTATTCCACTGATATAAATCGTCAAAATGAAAGAAAAAACTGAAATAGCTTGCAGTAATGTACGATTCTTGTCACCATCCCGTATAACCGTTTTGTAAAAAATCTTTCGGCATTTATAATTCCGGTTTTCAAAAAACACAATACAAAACAAAAAAAAAACAGAAACAAAAAACAAAAACCCGAAATACCAGACAATAAAAAAATCTTAACAACATTATTTACCTTAACGAAGAAATTTTGAATTGTGTGCTAATTATTGGAAGGCGTGTTATTAAAATTGTTCCAATACATTACATTTGAACCATTTGATTTTTTTCCCCACAAAACACCGTTTTCGTTTTTTGTGAGCCTTTTGATAGGCATTTTAGCGTATTGCTTAACCAGACGGTCAGGCCTGCACTGATTTGGGACTCGAGATGTTATTACATAAGGCGCGCCGGTTGACTGATAATCACATTTATTGAGGGCGTCCCCAATCGTAGTACATTGAAGTAAAAACAGGCGTTTCCATTTACAAACATGACGAGCAAATATTATACAAGCTCACACGTTAGAGAATTTTGAAATACATTGCGAAGTTGTCTTATTTATTGACTTGAATCCGTTAATAGCATACAGCTTTCGATTAACAAAGTCTATAATGAACATGATGCATTACATGCACCTGACAATACAGTAAATACTTAATTTGTTAATCTGATTGATATATACGCACATGGTATTAATTATGTATATTTAAAATGAAGCCGGGTTGGGTCTCTACTAATGGTGCCCGAAACACCAATCCAGGTCTCAGGACCTCATCTGTCGGTACACTTGGTGCTGGAGGCATTTAATTTATACATGTACATAGTGTATAACAATGACTAATCTAAATGAGCCCTTTTACATTGAAGTTTTGGAAAACAATACGTGACTCTGTAAAGGAAGTAAATGTTTAAAATTCTCAGTTTTTGTTATTTTCTTGTTTTAATTTTTAAGTGAATCCCTGCGTGCTCCCGAACGACTAAAGACAATTAGCTGGTCCTCGATATCAACAATCAGCTTCCGATACATTATCTCTGGAACTATATTTGTTCTCTATTTGGTAGTATTTATTAACTGTATTGAAAATCATAAGAAATGAGATACTCAATATAAATGCATGACAGAATGTATATCTCTTCTCTGCCTGATTATTTGCCTATGATAATACGACAATAAAAATCTGGACTTCATATCTCTGGGTTTTTTTTTCAAAAATTAATACAAAACAACCTACAAAATTGACCTCCATAAAATATCAAAAATAACCACCAAAACAGACTACACATTCACTCCTTGGTCGCAATATTGTTTGTTTGTTTTTGTTTTGTTTTTTAAAACGCTTTGGATTCATGTTGTATTAGTAGTATGATTAGAGTACAGCAAAACTCGAATTTACGGCTATAACGAATTATTATTCATGTCCCGGCAAATTTATTATATAACCCTATAGAAAATTGATGTACATAACGAACACGGCTATAACGAATTTACGGCTATAACGAAGTAATTTTTAGACCCCCGCTGGCAAAATTTTAACGTATTTTATCATTTTTATAACGAATTTTTTCCATTTCAAATTTCAATGAAGATACATGCAATTTTAAGACGCATATATAAAATACTCAAATTCAAATAGTACACGGAATTTTTTTAAAACTTGAAAGGAAATGGTTATATTGACATTTTTTGTAAATGACGGTAATACTAATTTTATAACTTACGATAGTGGAAAACTGTTAGCCGATTATTTCATACCGAATTCGCTATAATATTTTTTACGAATTCGTTATAACCGTATAGCGAATTACGGCTATAACGAAGTTTTTTCTATGGTCCCTTGAAATTCGTTATAAACGAGTTTTGCTGTATATCTTTTCGTTGTTTGTTAATTTTTTGTTGCATGTGGATAATGCTTAAATTTCAATGCATTCGAAGGTAAGACTAAAAAGCATTAAGACTATACTCACACTATATAAATAGTGCCTGTTTGGGAGGGTAACAGTTGAAATTGACACCCCGAGAAAACCATTGTCAACCGACGCGAAGCGGAGGTTGACAATGGTTTTCGAGGGGTGTTAATTTCAACTGTTATCCTCCCAAACGGGCACTATTTATTTTATTATACTGAATGTCTTAATTTTAGAGAAAATTTTACTGCTTTATATAGAAATGACGTGAATTTAACGGCGAACCGTACGCGCATAATTTACGCGCATGTAACAATTCGTTCTGTCGGCCCTTTGCCAAGCATGTTGCTAACGTTGAGGGTAAGAGAACGGATTGTCAACTGCGTCTAAACCAATCAGATTTCAGTATTTAACATGAAAGTATAATAAATTGCCTTGTCAACCCGTCGTTTGTGTACATGTAGTTTTAGGATCATGACAAACATATACTTGATGTTGTAAAATGAAGATTAAACGTGCCGAATAGCCTTTTTTGACGGGACACAGATTTGGCGATTTGAATCTACAAGCTATACATTCAAGGTAATCTACTAAACAGAATTGAAAAGTTTAGATTCACACATCAATCTAAAGAATAAGTACACGTATGTATAAATATATGCATTTTAATTAAATAAATGACAGCAGTTAATCTGCTATCATTCAATGTTGAGAATGATCTCGAGTAATTTTTTTTATTCAAAGTCAAGTTCTCCGCTAACTGAATAAGTATGTTATAATTAAATTGAAATCGGGATGTTTAAAATAAATTCTCTAAAGTCGGAATTACCATGTCGAAATACATGTAACGACGGCAGATATTTTCTACGATTGGCATTTGTTGACAATTTCCACAACTACGCATAGATTCCTCTGACACTATCATTCGCTTTTAGATTTCAACAAACATGCTCCGTTTGATGTTGGTTTGTAATTCAGTGGAGAGTCAAATGTAAAAGAACGGCTTCAAATCGATATTGTTTCAAATTTTCCAGAACTTGTCATTTAGAGCGAATATCATGATTTGCTGACACTGCTGCTATGATGATAAAACAAACCGATATGAATGGTGTGACGTCATAGATTTAAGTTCAATAGCAGCTCTCATAGCGGCGGGGAAATTTAGATTAATGTCGATATTTCTTGATTTATTCATTGTTCCGGGTTTTTTTTATGAAAATAAATACGAATTACAATTATAGTTGATGATAATTAATTGATTTATAGTACAACATTTTTTTAGTTTCCTTCCCCTTTAATTACACATCAGAAGTGAGAAAAGTGAAATGGCGATTTAAAAAATTACCCTTTTTCTTAAGTAATATTTAGTTTTTATTTACATTAGTTTTGCTTATTCAGCGTATCAGGTATGGGTTCATGTTAATGTATTTGCATTACTGTACGTAGTAAACAATTGTCGTTTTATATCTTGCTCACAACTTTAAAAAATGTATAGAACAAAAAAGCTTTTTTGTAGCCCAAAAGCTACATGTTTGACATCAAAGTCTTAACAGTAATACTTGAATTCAGTGATTTTGATTTTAGGTGAATCTTAAGAAATCGAAAAAATATATGCCAAAATAATGTCCTAACAAAAAATCGGTAATACGGAATTCTATTTGGCTGTGTTATATATTTAAACGTTTATGATGAAAAAGCAGTTTTCCATAAATTGATTAAGTATGTCGCTAAATGTCATGCACATACTAGTATGTATAATGATAGGAACGTATAGGATAAGGACAGTCTAATGTATTAATATAACTAACTAAATGTATTGAGCAAGCCAGAAACGATATACGTAATATTAAAAAATCCTTGTCTTTTATAAATACTTGATTTATTTTGAAAATATATGATTAAATCATTTCCTAAATATCAACTGGGTATACAAGAACCACACGCGGATAATCAAACAAAACTAAAAGATAGGCAATAAATCCCTTTTTACATAGTATACATTTAAAACATGTTGACGATGTTTTTTTAATACAGTTGACTTCACAAAAGTGAATGAAAATTGTATGAAGTTGGTAAAAAAAAAAAACTGGGGGAAGGGGGCAGAAGTTAGGCAATGGACGCCTATATTGCAAGAAAAAAGACGTAACTAGACAATGACAGTAATTTAGATCCTAGTAAGTGATTCTGCTTACTTGTACGAGATGAACAAAATGGCACCAATGTGTTTACAGTTTTAAAACAAGATGAATTACATTTTTGTAGATGCATTGCTAGTTAGCTGGTCGCAGAAGCAAAAAAAAAAAAAATAATAAAAACAATTAAATATTAACATAATAGTGCCATTAGTCCCTAAACAATTGATAAAAAGGCCTGAAACTAACAATTTTAGATAAAATACATCATTTTTACCTGATGTAATGCTGAAAGATTTATTAATAAGCTTAATGCGCTGTTAGGCATATAATAACAAAAAATTTCCAATACTGTTATTTCAATAGTTTATCAAGTAACTTTATGTCACACCTTAATCAAGTATCTTTGGGAGCAATTGTGTTTCCCAAACTCATCATCATGAAACTAATTCTTACGTATACCGGAACCAGTTGTCCTTTTTGTAAGGTTTTATACAGTGTAACGGCCATATTTTAAATTTTGAATAATGAAGAAGCTGTGGAGGAGGACTTGCTCGATGTTTTGCAACGAGCTCGACTCTAGTTTATTTATCTATCTAGTTTAATGTTAAATTGTTTGACTATGGAATTGTTTTGATTTTTTATGGATTTACGTAATAATTTATACACTGTATTGCTTAACTTAATACTTGCCCAAACAAAAACACATTCCTGGGCTACAAATAGACAAAAAAGTAACGCGAGTAAAATTTTGCACCTTTAAGTTTGGTAAGACAGCACACTTAAAATCATTCTTAAATGTTTAAATTTGTATAACAAATAAAATTTATGTTGCAATTGTATTGTTTCATTAATATGTTTTGCTTAATTACACCAAAATGTATGGTCGATTGCTTGAATCTGATAGCTATAGTAGGCAGTAGAGAATAGAACAGGGTAAAACAGGATATGAAAGGATAAGATAGGATAGGGAAGGAAAGATTCTTACTTAAGTATTTATATTATTGGTCGTGCATCTTGCATCCTATTATGTCCTGTCTAACATAATTTTCAAGATGCCTCTCTTCCTTGATGATAACCACACTTTAAAAAAAAATAATTGCTCCAGAGGTAAAATTTTATACATTAAATTTCATCAAAATATATCTGGTAGAAAGAAATAGACAGCCTCGTCAACTCTACGGACACATTTGATACTTTTAATTATTACATTAAAGTTACATTGGTGATACCTTGAGAAATGTCAGTACCTATTTGTTTGTTGTAAAAGATAATGAGTTGAAGTAGGATAAAAGAGGCGTTTTGAATTTTGTAGACATCGCCAATTAAAAAGTATTGTTAGTAATGTCAAAATTAACAAATAACAAAAAACTGTAAATCTGTGTCTGTGTTTCAGAGTGTAAAATCGTTGAGGTGCATATAGTATGGCTAGTAGTTCGACAAATTCATCCAACAGCCTTCAAGGAAACGACGGAAACAAAAGCACCGAAAATTCTGAATCCGATATCAATTCAGACAACTACCTATTCGTCGCCGCATTAGATATTGGGACAACGTATTCTGGATACGCATTCAGTTGTAGAGATGATTTTAAATCAGATCCCTTACGAATTAATATGAATACGGTATGGGGGAGTTCTGGATCATCCATAACTTCATTAAAAACGCCAACAAGCATTATCATTAGTAAAACGAATGGGGAGTATGTGCATTTTGGCTATGATGCAGAAGACAAATTTCAGGAAGCAATGACAAATGAACAGTGTGAAGACTTCATGTTGTTTCAGAGATTTAAGATGAAACTGCATAATAAAACGGTATGTGGGTCACAAAAGATGGATCTTTTTTAAATAATCGTAATTCATTTAAAGTAAACTTATTTTTTTTTTTAATTTAGGGGATCGCCAAAGACTTAATGATCAAGGATGTAGCCGGAAGAAATTACCCTGCACAAATCGTTTTTTCTCAATACATTAAAGCATTAGTAGACCACGTCAAAGAAAGGCTGAAGGATTTAATAGCGCAAAATATTGAAGACAACGATATTAAATGGGTTTTGACAGTTCCTGCAATCTGGAATGATGCAGCAAAAAGATACATGCGAAAATGTGCCAATGAAGTAAGTACATACATTAAGCCTAATGGTATATTTCACGTATACTCTAACAAGCTCGCATAGGACGTAACAAAATAAGTTAAAAAATACAAACTAGTCGTTGGAAACCATATAAACTACAACTAACTGCCTTAGTTGTGAAAGTACATAATGTAGTACCATACAGTATCGTGTGCAAACTTTTGTATGATATCAGTTGGGTAAACAATGCTGAAAATTTTCCTTTTTTTGGCATTGAAAGAACCCTATAAACAACATCCTTTTTAATCAAACGCATGTCGAGTCACCGTTGTACATGTGCTATTTCCAAGCTCATATAAATAATTTTACATAATTATCTCATCTAAAACAACTTTGATTGATAATTAGTCCAACTTTTCGTTGTTGTAAATTAAAAATCATAATAACTGTTAATTATTGAACAATTGATCAATACACTGAAACGGTGTTAAACAGTAGTTAAAATAATAATTGCACGATCGAACACTAGAAGTATGTATAAAAGTTGAAATCATCATCATTTAACAATATAATCTTCCTCTGCACTTGATTTAACTGTGAGGTCGAATATAAAACACGCGCAAATCTTCGTTTAAGGCCAAAGTAGATGTTTTAAAGAACTATATATGATATCGGCCATACTTGGCCTCCATAATTCACCATTTTCTAAAGTGTTTCATGTACACTTAATTGTTATGTTATATTTAAAAAGAGTTGAGCATATACTTTTTATCTATTTATTTAAAGTTATTTGCACTCACTGGCAGTTTATGACGTCAGGGGGTCCGTTTCATCAAAGGTCGTTAGTTTTGGACCTAATTTTAGTCTACTTCCGAAACTTACGTCAAAACATAGTCCGGCGTAATTTGCGTTTCACTAAGCGGCGTAATTGTGGGTGTAAATAATAGGGCTTAATCTACGGCGTAAGTCCTTGACAACGCGTTACTGCACATGCGCAAAACATTTCCTAATAAAAGTAATAGGCCATGCTTTACTGTTTTAAGAGTCATTCTCTGTAAGGACCTCGGATTGGGTTCATATGAATGTCACCAAATTTAATAAAACTTATATGAAAAATTAAAATCGATATGAGATTTGTAATGTATGAAAATTAAAATATGTAAAAGAGCATGAAGTTGTGATACATATGAAATAAAGATTAATTATTCAGATTACCTTTTATTTTTGAAAGAGGCAGATCGATTAAATTGGTTTATTACTCCTTGGAATAAATTAATATTCTTATAGATTCAATATCAGACTAAAGTGTTTTAATAAAAGTTTATATAAATTTCAGCGAACTCTATGCATAATTAAAGTGGACTGTGTTCAATTAAGATTCTTTATTTTTCTAATAACTTGCATGTATATTTGTTAACCTACAGCCAGTTTAAACAAATATATTTTCTTTCAATTACTCAAAAAATAAAGTGACCCATTTTAAAATTTTATTTACGCGTCAATAGGAAACTATATGCGTAATGATGCACTAAATTGCACACTGAACTCAAACAGTCGCAACAACTCAGCTGAGCATGAACCTTCTGCTGGCTCATGCATCCTCTCGTTTTCCAATATGAAAAACAGTTGTGTTGAAAAATAAGGTAAAGGAGAGAGAGAGAGAGAGAGAGAGAGAGAGAGAGAGAGAGAGAGAGAGGGAGTATAATAAAAAATAGGACAGCAAATACACATCCCGTCAGTAATCACCAATTGGTTTAAAATACATAAATTGTTTTTCCTTAGAGTCAGAATTTGAAATGCACATATCATGTATATTACCGTTTAGTCGAAATTAACTTATAGACTATAGAAATAATTTCGAGGTTTTTTTTTAACGTCTAGCTGCTTTTCTTTTCTGCGACTACAAACGTGGATGAA
>WFKH01002636.1:10329802-10346595 GCA_016163765.1 Magallana hongkongensis | reverse complement strand
TTTTTAGCGCAGTAGGTCTAACTACCGGTTAGCCTTACGTTGTATCTCGCATCAAATTTTATATACAAATGATTTGTTTACAACAGATTAGCTGCATATGGCAAAACATATTGAATTAAAACATTAAGATGTTTTACGTCTAACAATTTAACATAAAAAACGGCGCATTCCGAGTCATTCGCAAACATTCAACTCCAATTCCATCCCCTTCCTACAACACTATTTTATGTGTAACAAATAAAGCCCAATATAACACTTTTTTTAATTATGACAATTTTTCTAATCATAATTTTTTGTTAACATTAAACCAATTAAATAAAACAGACCCTGGCAGTTAATACTTCAAAATTAATATCAGTCTATATAAACTTTACACTGTATCTAGGTAGCTTAATTAATTTATGGTGAAAAATGACATAAAAGAAAAAGATTAGGTAAAATTTCATTCAGTAAGAGTAAAAACAATGGGGTCAGTACTTATCAGTACTTGTCAGTACTTCTCTAAGTTTTTCAGTACCGTCAGTAAAAAGTGTCAGTACTTCTCTAAGTTTATCAGTACTGTCTAAGTTTGTCAGTACCTTTCTAAGTTTCTCAGTACCGTCAGTAAAAACGTCAGTACTTTTCTAAGTTTATCAGTAATGTCAGTACATTGTCAGTAAATATCTAAGTTTATCAGTAAAAAATGGGAATGTCAGTACTTTTTTGACTTGGTAGTGATCAGGATCAGTACTACGGCCACCTGGAATCTGTACTGACGCGCTGTCACACATCCAGGTTTTGATGAAACCAAAACAGTACAGATGCTAGATAAGGATGGCCAGTTTCTCTCACATCCACTGACAATATCACAAGAGATAGGTAATCCATGGAGCCTGAGTTATGATGTTAACACTCACCTTCTCTGGGTCGGATCATTGGAAAACAACAAGGTGTGTGTCTACAGGTATATCACTAGACAGGACGCTCTGACAGGTAAGTCTGAGTCATTATCATTCACATTAATTAGATATAGATAACTAAGACACACAGTCCGTGTTAATTATCAGTCAATAAGATACGTCTAAGATATGTTTATATGTGAGATTGTTTGTCAATATAAACAGCAGGGTTAACTGTATCTACAAGTCATTGAGATTAATTGTTTATCTAAAATAAATAGAAATCAAATGTATTACATAATAAATTATACAGTCACATGTCATTGTATTTTGTTAATTAAAATAACAGGTCAGTGTAATTATTAAACCCGATATTAATATAGTGACACATGTATTTGTAATTTGTTTTGTTACGAGTACTTGTCGATCGAATTGATTTATTTAATTACATAACTTCTACAGCATGTGTCAATGTAATTATTTAAACTTATTTGTAGATGTAGCTCTGTGTTTATTTCAATTAATTTATTTGTAGTTGTGTATGTATCATAACATAATCTGTATGATATAGATAAATTAAGGATTACGTTTACTCAGAATGAAAAAACCCCCAAAGAAAACAAAACAAAAAAACACCGATGATAATAAAAAACCATCTATTGTGTGTTAAAGACCTTTCATGGTAGTATTTTTTTCACTTTCAAAAAAGTAGATCAATGACCTATTTTTTGAGGTAATGGTCATTGAATATTTTTTGAAAATTTCAGAAAAATCCCTTTACAATTTTACACTATTATTGAGATTATCTTAATTGTGAAAATAATACAAATTGCTAAACACTTTTAAGAACGAAATACAGTTTATAAATGGCAGTGACACTATATAGATACAAAACATTAAGTTTTCATTCCCAATTTTTCTAAATATTCCAGTCCGAATTTCCTCTATCAGTTTTCAAATCCTTACCCATTTTTAATTCAATTTTACAAAAAACTGAATTATGATAATGCTAAAACATTTATAGTATTAAACTAAGTATATTGACCTAACTTTGCTAGCATAAAATTTACATGAGGTCAAAGATCAAAATTTTGAGATATGGCGTCTTTAATCGTTTTTAAGCCTTTTCCAATATTTTTGTAATGTGTGGCATACGGCTATCTAAATGAAAAAGTAAGATAAAACCAATAGAAAATATGCCAAATTATGTTTACTAACAAATAAAATCTTTACTTTATATATTATAGTACTACGAAAACTATTTAAGTGAAAAACGAAATCTGAAAATTTTAGTCCCAATTTCCTCTGCATAATATAGTTAAGATATCAAATGTTATGTCAATAATTATTCATTTCATTAATACTTTTTGTGTTTAGAACAAATTTTACTCATGACATTGAATTTTATAACAATCCGAATTTGAGAACTCAAACTCTGAGTAAACAACATCTTTAATGGTTAATTAGTTGTTGTTTTTTTTTTTTTTATAGGTATCTCTCTCATACATATCCTGTATGATATTAATTAATTAACAGCTAATTAATGCCTTGTTGTAGATGAACACAGACCCTGTCCTGATGAGGAGGCCATATTTAGCTCAACACCAGCCGTAGAATGGAGATACCTTGGATATTGAGAAATTGTAAATGTTTCTGAACAAATCTTGTCTGTTCTCAAAACCAAAAGTTTCTTGTTTTAACCATTAGATATGAAGAATATCATTGAATACAAACATTGCGGATTTCTGACCATGGTTTTCCATTTAAAGTATTCAACACAGTTTATGGTGCAATCAGACAAAATATTTCCTTAAGAGAGAGATACCGGTAACTTATTCAGTAATGTAACGAACCGTGTGTTTATAGCTCTACACAAACTTAATCAGTGATGTAACGGACCGTGTGTTTATAGCACTACACAAACCTATTCCGTGATATAACGGACCGTGTGTTTATAGCTTTACACAAACTTAATCAGTGTTGTAACGGACCGTGTGTTTATAGCTCTACACAAACTAATTCAGTTATGTAACGGACCGTGTTTTTATAGATCTACACAAACTAAATCAGTGATGTAATGGACCGTGTGTTTATAGCTCCACACAAACTAATTCAGTGATGTAAAGGACAATATGTCTATAGCTCTACAAAACACTTTCAGTGATGTAACGGACTGTGTGCTTATAGCTCTATATAGACATTGTAATTTAGGTGAATGCTTTCTTGAAAATATTATTTATGATTTTATTATATAGACTAACATGTACATTGTCAATTGTTATCTTAATAAAAATGTATCCTATTGTTACTCTTGCCTTTTTTCTTTTTATACCATTTATACCATTTGCAAATCAAATTGGGGGAAGGGGTATTGAAATTTGCATGTCTGTTACTATTTGTGTGTATTGAATAACAATTAAATATATCTATCATTTTTGTGTCTTCTTTAAATTATAGTCAGTGAAGATTCAAAATAAACTGGTCATCTGAGCTTTATAAATGATGATAATGCTCCTGTTCTAAGAGAAGTGTTGGAAAACAGGTCAACAATCCACACATGACAACAGTAAATCTTCCCTCTGATGAAAGAGGGGATTATCAGGAATGGATCTAGATCAACTACTGGGGGGTCCACACATGACAACAGTAACTCTTCCCTCTGATGATAGAGGAGATTATCAGGAGTGGATCTATCTAAATCAATTACTGGGAGATCCACACATGACAACAGTAAATCTTCCCTCTGATGATAGAGGGGATTCAGGAGTGGATATAGATCAATTACTATGGAATCCACACATAAATACAGTATTTCTTATAAGTAATTCTTCCATCTGATAATAGAGGGGATTATCAGGAGTAGATCGAGATCAATTAATGGGGGATCCACACACGACAGCAGTAAATATTCCTTCTGATGATAAAGGGGATTATCAGGAGTGAATCTAGATCACTTGCTGGGAGATCCACACATGACAACATTAAATTTTCCCTCTGATGATAGAGGGGATTATCAGGAGTGGATCTAGATCAATTACTGTGGGATCCACACATGAAAACAGTATATCTTCCCTCTGGTGTTAGAGAGGATTATTAGGAGTGGATCTAGATCAATTACTGGGAGATCCAGACATGTTAACAGTAAATCGTCCCTCTGGTGATAGAGGGGATTATCAAGAGTGGATCTAAATCAATTACTTGGTGACCCACACATGACAACAGTAACTCTTCCCTCTGATGATAGAGGGGATTATCAGGAGTGGATCTAAATCAATTACTGGGAGATCCACACATGACAACAGTAAATCTTCCCTCTGATGATAGATGAGATTATCAGGAGTGGATCTAGATCAATTACTGTGGGTTCCACACATAAATACAGTATTTCTTATAAGTTATCTTCCATCTGATGATAGAGAGGATTATCAGGAGTGGATCGAGATCAATTACTGGGGGATCCACATATGACAAAAGTATTTCTTATGAGTAAATCTTCCCTCAGATGATAGAGGGGATTATCAAGAGTGGATCTAGATCAATTACTGGGGGATCCACATATGACAGCAGTAAATATTCCCTCTGCTGATAGAGGGGATTATCATGAGTGAATCTAGATCACCTACTGGGAGATCCACACATGAAAACAATAAATCTTCCCTCTGATGATAGAGGGGATTATCAGGAGTGGATCTAGATCAATTACTGTGGAATCCACACATGACAACAGTATATCTTCCCTCTGATGATAGAGGGGATTATTAGGAGTGGATCTAGATCAATTACTGGGAGATCCAGACATGACAACAGTAAATCTTCCCTCTGGTGATAGAGGGGATTATCAGGAGTGGATCTAAATCAATTACTTGTGGATCCACACATGACAACAGTATATCTTCTCTCTGATGATGGAGGGGATTATCAGGAGTGGATCTAGATTAACTACTGGGGGATCCACATATGACAACAGTTTTTCTTATAAGTACACCTTTCCTCTGATAATAGGTCCTGAACCTCTCCAATAAATGCTACCATCTACTTATTGCTCCAATCAACCGATGATTAAAGTGATAATTTAGTTATAATTAAAGTAATATAGTGTTATGAGATCAATGTATGTTTTATCGGCCTGATTAGTCTATCATGATTATACTTTGTTTTGGTCAATATGAGGGTTTGTAGAAAGTTCACTTTAATGAATAAGGTCAAGATAAATGTTGAATATCTGTGTGAATGAAAAAAAATGAAGTACGGCGGGTTTTTTTATGGTGTAACTTTACAGCCGTTCACCTTGGATGTATTTATTTACTCATGACAAGCGTTGAAGGATAAGTACATAAGAGAAAATAGTTATTATTTCCTCATGACAAGGATAACTCAGAGACTGTAATATTTCTTTTATTAACGATAGATTTAGGTTCTAATATTGTGGGTATAATAAAGATGCATATTTCGAAAACTTTAGTATTCTGTTAAATAACTTGTAACAGCTGACACAAATAAGCAAAAGCAAAGACTGGCTTTATGGTGAGACTTCGGACGACTGGCTATGATATAAGACTATTCACTCGGCGTACGGACCTGGTTTTGTTTTTGGAGCAGGTCTTGTATGTACGTTAAGGGGGTTCGACGGTCGTGGCCATTTTTAGACTATTTTAATATCCTTAAGAAGAAGAGCTCTGTATAAAGATATACGAAATTTTTAAGTTAAAATATTTGGGATTTTTCTTTACTAAATGATAGCTTATAGCTTAACAAATCATACATAAAAATTTAAAGAAGACCTAATGGTTAGTTTGTTAACCACCCAGCCTCCTTAATATTTGCCATGCTATCTTCACCAAACTTGCATGGATGGCATATCTGGGCATACTTATAGACTTGAAAGACCTGAATGCTGAATCTAAGCCAAACATTGCAGATGCTGGAATTAGTTAAGGTTTTGGGAGCAGGTTAAAGTTTTTGGAGCAAGTGCCCTTTGATGACCACATATCTAAGATATTACTGGTCCTGGCTATACTAAACTTGCATGAATGACGGATTGAACGCTGAATTTGAGCCAAAAGTTTCAGATGCTTGAGGAGGTTGAACTTTTTTAAGCAGATTAATGGTTTTGGAGCAGGTGCCCTTTAATGACCATATGTAATTCAGTTATTCTGGGTTCTATCTTCAACAAACTTATATAAAGTATGCATCTTGTGATATTGATGCACTCAAAGTGGTTGGATGCTGAATTTGAGTTATAGCTTTTGAATCCTGGATGAGGTTAATGTTTTTGGAGCATGTCACATGTTTAGGTAAATATTGGTCCTAACTATCTAAACTCGCATGGTTGATTTAACTATGTTGATAAATCACAGATCTAGCTTCAGATACTGAAAGTGATCCTATTCATCCAGACGCTGGAACAAGTTAAGGTTCCTCATTACACCCAGACATACTTTTTAAGACACTACGTAACAAGATGGCGACTTTATTTTTTTGTTAATTTTTTTCTAACAATCAAATTGGTTGAATGTCGTCATAGCTCAATGTTTCAAGTATCGGGCTTGTGAACCGAAGATCATGAGTTCGAATCCGCCTGTGGCTTTTGTTCACATTTAATGAATTCAATTTTTTGAAAATATAATTTTTATACAAAATGCACATTTTTTCAGCCTATTTGACTTGAATAAAACTTAAATTAATCTCAAAACATGACCAGTGTAGAGCCGTTTCAAATCTATAAAAATACTTTGTACTTATTAATATCATAGACAAATTTTGATTTTTTATCATCCGGTCAAATCTATCATAAAGCCTTTCGGACTTTATTGGATTTGATCATTCCGATCGTATTTGATCACCTCATAATACTCATAAAATAATTCTTCATTCATTGACTATTATGCTAATGTTAACTGATGACAACTTACAAAATACTCCCGCCCCCCCATATTTTTAAATACATACTTTTCTAATGGCTATTTTGCACCCTCTATTTCATAATAATTTAGTTGTTTCTTAAGTTTTCCAATGGGCAGACTTAAAAAAAATACGTCCTTGGAAGGCGAAGTAAACAATGGTCAATATTCCTCTTCATTCTTTTTGAATACATTTATTGGTAATGTTTTTCTAATGAAAAAAAAATGCAAGTTTGACAAAGAATAATCAAATGCAGAAGAAATGGGTTTTTCATTACAGTTGCTCAGTAATTGATCGGAAAGTTTCGAACACACATCGACAAATTCGATCATAGAAAAACCTGTTCTAATTCAAAAAACAAAACACAACAAAATAAAAACGCACAATTATTTAAATGCGCTTTATGTGAATGTGAAATGTACCCAAGCGATAAGAATTTATAGTGCAATTATTTAATTTAACGACTTTAAATCTATAAATTGCAATGGTATTTATGTGAAATTATTAGTATTGTCAAATGAGAAAAAAATATTTAGTAACAGGTTATTCTATTTTCCGATCGAGTACTCGGGTACACGGATGATTTTTGGTGTCCTTTGCTTATCAGTAGCATTATAACATTAAAGTACTGTTCGTGATATTTTTTTTCACTTGCTTCCGAATTGGGTTTCAATTTTAGATGATTGAACATATTTGTAGTAACTGTTTTGCCCGTATAAGATAGTCCCAGCAACCGAATACCAGTTTTACTATTCAATATTATAAATTATAAATAATATAGATTGGTTTAAAAGAAAATGATCATTATACATGTAGATTGAATTTATTTGACAAGTTATCATTTCAATATGTTTTATTGTCTAATTGAAAATTCATAAGTTGGGGAACTCAAGATTTGTACATTATATTTCCACTTCTAGTAAAATGTCTGCATAAAAATACAGTAAGGCCACAGATGACGGGTCACACCGGGCTCTCACTTACTTTCTATATCAGTATATAATTATGCAATAATATAATTCATGAGATCTATGTATTGAACACTTCAACTGGAAAGAAGTTCAACAGTCATTTTTGTCTTACATGTATCACCACATGTTATCACCACATGTCATGTATGCTAAAGAATCGTCTTAAGCCACAGTGTGAGAAGATCGTACATGTATATTGGTATTGGCCGTAGTTTGCGCCGATGATAAAATAGATAACTTATACGGGAACAATATATACAGAGATATTTCATCAATGCTTTGATTTGACGCAATTTTATTGAACAAAGAATTTTATAGTTATTTCCTGAACTTAAATAAATCGCATGTCATGCTTTACCGTAAGATTATAAGTGCATAGCACATATTTTTTTATCATTCACTGTACCCTGTTGAAAACAAAAGTAGCATGTTAGGGTTGCCCAAAATCTTTGACTTAAAGATTTTTTTTTACAATTTCAATTTTAGATGCTTGGATAAAGTAGTTTTCCTAACTTTTTAATCGAATGTAATAGACGAAGACACTTTCAATATGAAAATTAAACAATTAAGTTTTTGTGTTTTCTATATATAAACAATGTATGTACGAGTGACACAGAAATGGAAACAAAAAATAAATAAAATGAAGTACAAATATTCGATTGCTTATATGTGCATGCTTAGTTCCCTGAGAGAAATGAAAACATGTTTATTCCGGCCGGCTAATTTTAAAATAAGTGCACGCGCTTAGTTTATTGCAAGCGCAACAATTTGTCAAAAGTAGGTAACGAAAGCATAATGTTTAGTACAATGTTAATTTACCTTCAAAGTCTAAGCTTTAAGCTTAAGTTTTTAATGCATTCATGAAATAAAATACAGCGATTTAAATAAGCTTGGATAAACCAAAAGAGACGTTTCGGAGTACATAATGATATATATATATATATATAGATCGTTTTTACTTGCTATCTACAATGCATCTTATTTAGTTCAGGTGCGGATCAAGAAATTTATCCGGGGGGAGGTGGGGGGTATAATTTGAAGGAAAATTACGTTTGCCCGGGTGGGGGGGATCTGCGGTTTTCTTTTTGGTAGTTGTACCATGTGAATTGATTTTGAGTACGTTTGAATTTTCGGACCCATTCCTTTTCCTCTTGCTAAAAACATTTTTTTTTTCAAAAACAGCGTGATCTGATACTTGCACTTTGATTCGTTACTAGTGTAAAATACTATTTATTTTTACAATTTTCTTTTGATTTTAGAAGAAGTTTAATATGTGCATAGCAATTGTTCGTATACATAGCATTAGTTTTGTCGTGCATGTAATCGACAGCCAAAGACATTCTATTGAATCAATTTACATGGATATGTAAACTATTTGATCTTATTATTTCCATGATTTTGTGTGGATGAAATATAAACCGTAGAATTATACGCACTTAAACTGAGATATGAAATAAACCTTTTTTGCTACGAATATTTGGCATTGGACATCCATTACCTCCTTTCATATTTTTTTTTTTTTTATAGATTTTAATCTTCAATTTAAGTTCGTAGCTACACAGTTCTGAGTGATTATAAAAGCATTGTTCTTTTCTTGTATGCCTAATTTGCTTACAATAAAACATGTTTTAACATCATATTTATTGCATTTTTATCTTTTTAAAACAATTTTGGTCAGTTCTGTGTAGAAACAAACCAGTTCAAGACATTTTTACATTTTGGTGCTTAAATGTACAAAATGGCCCAACAGACCCTTAAAAATTATGATTCAAGAATATAGGCGTTCACAACAAGGCGTTTCTCTGCTGTTTATGCTATTTTCTGGCTTTTTATTTACACAAGTGATCGTGTTACATTGCAATTTTGCAATTGAATGTATTTTTTATAACTTTATGTTTATGCTATTAGAAAAAACACATTTTGTAGCAATCATTGCAGGCTTTTAAACCCTGCTATTTACAATACAGGGATTGTGAGGTTGGGTGTTAGTACAATACGGGATTTGTAAAGGAGGGGGTTGAATAATACATAAATGGTGCTGAAAAAGTAATAAGGGTTTTCGCAGTGAAAAAAAACCCCAGTTATAATTGGCGTAAAAATATTAACAACAAAAAAAAACAAAAAAAAAACAAAAAACACATGGTGATAACTTTCTTTGATAAAATAGCGCGGTGTCTGTAATCACGTTGATTGTGCCCCACTCTGACATCGCCTTTGTCGGATTCATTTAAGAATTTATCATTAGTGTTTTCTGTTATGAAATATATATTCTATCTGAGCACACAAGTATTTTGGCGTTCATTGAACTTAAACAATTTTTTTTCGACCGCAATGGCATCAAAAATGTAAGCAATACTGTATCCATGGTACATTTTATAGCAGAACGATTTTTCACTTTACTCTTTGTTTATGAATCATTTTCTGAGCAGTGGTTATTGGGTGAACCTATCTATGTTTGTTTTTTGTGGTGGCAATAAAGGGGGGTCATATTTATTTAACGCAATGCTATATGTCCTACAATTTCTATTTATTTACGCTACATCTCTTGATGTTTGTTTGTTTGTTTTTTTTTGTTTTTTGTTTTTTGTTTTACTTTTTTGAGCTTTTAAAATGATCATTTGTCCTCTGTAGATTAAGAAAGACAAACCAATTATATTGTTCCTGATCGTCATTTTGATTTTGTAGAGTAAAAAAATGCCGTCAAGACATATAACTGGACTCCGAAATCTACTACTTAAGGCCATGTGCCAAGTGCATCTCTGGTATTAGGCGCGGATCTAAAACACTGATTTATTCTAATACAGTAGATTTTTAGCCGAATCAAAATTCCAATAGTTTTTGTTCTTCAATTTTACATAATGTAATACCTTGTTGATTGTTCTTTGTCGAAAAATAATAAAGATGAAACAATTTGATGTTGGTGTTGCTTTCGACGTTCTATAATGATGACATGTTCATACTATATCAATTCAATGGTGTTTTTGTGTTATGACCTTCTAGTTAAATATATTAATTCATTGGCAATTTGTTACTGGGTAAATTGTGTTGTATTGAGGTGCCGTCATTTAACGGCCATTGTATAAGAAACAATCAATTGTCTGTGGCAGGAATGTACATCGACATCCGGTCAGACGCCATACTGGTGCTGTTAAGGGGCCTGTCTAAGGGGACGTAAAACATCCCCACAAACTGGGTCCATGTAAAAGTTTGGTCAGGAAAACAATAGCATTAGACATTCCAGATAATGGTTGGACATTGCAATATGTGACATTGTACCAGATTAAATCAATCATACATCACAGATTTTACACAGCCAAGGAATTTCTATATGTTTACTTAAAGATTATCAGTTTAACTTAATGATATACATGGGGATTTGTAATATTATTTGAACATACACCCGCCTTGAAGAGATATGTTAACAAAGAGGTTTACCTCTACCTATCCTCTAGAGTTACCATGCAGACTGGGGAAACCATTAAACCTGCGTGCATAATCAAGTATATGCTATTTGCATGATTTCTATTCGAATACGTTTTTGTCGTCAATTTTCTGAGTGAATCTGTTGAATGGGGTGTAGTAACGTCCGTTCTTTGGTCTACACTGTCTTTGCAGGCCCCAACTCTATTTATGTCAGCTGTATTTAATGAATCTAAAATTACGTCAGTAACCCTGATGCTCTTTAGATCCGCACCGCTGTTTAAACATACTATACAAACGTAAATAAAGTTAAATCAAAAATAGGAAAGCTTTGATACCGTTATTTTATTGAAACAATAACAAAAAATCTTTTTTATTCGTTGGGGAACCAATATTCGCGCATTTAAGCATGATTAAATAATTATGTGGCTTTATATAATATATGGTTGAATAATAATTTCACTGTATAAAAGTTTAAATTTCAAGAGAAATACATCAAAATAATTATGAAACCAATTTACAGAAGCTGCATAGTTAAAAAGAAGTGCGAGGCGTAATGTGTGTGCAAATAGTAAACTCGCCGATTGCCTGATTCTATACATGCAATCTCGATTAATATAATTCATAAATTAGTTATGTTTCATTCTGAGGTAAAAGATCAGTGCTATACGTGATACAATGTACAAATTTAGTGGTTAAAGGCACTAAATCCAGGCTTGCTACAATAATATGCATCATAACACTTTTGCAATAATTATTAGAGATCTTTTCTGTAGATATCTCCATATAAAAGCAGGGGGGCTAGATTCGGTGGAATCTGAGAAATTTTAATGTTTTCAGGTTTCCGTTAGAAACACATGCATGTGGTCCACGCATTGCAGTCCCCTTTTTAAGGACAGCAACTTGTTATTAGCATAACCGTGATAGTATGTTAATAATAATGCAACTTTCAATTAAACGATAAGCGCGAGCAGTACTCATTGTGACCTCATCTATAGGTTTATATTAGAAAACATGTTTGGAAATGTAAACATTGTGATTTGTCATTCCCGATGATATAATTTAACTCATCAGTGTTGATAACGATGTCCGTATCATCATGGTGTGAACGATGTCGTGTATATCAAATTCGGTCTTGGACATGACTGTATGTATAACCCTGAACGTATGAAGTGGAACTGATTGCTAGAGGTTTGAGAAATAAATGACAAGATACTAACAAATACGCGATTTTCTCGAAATGAATGACGCAATACGCTATGCACAAAAAATAGATGACAAGATACTCACAAAAGCAGGATTTTTTCAACATGAATAAAGAAAATGTTAGCATAAAATGTTTAACGTCAGGATACTTGAGACATCAACACCTATCACAGAAATACAGAACAAAGTTTAAACACGTATGTTGTGCATAAATAAGCTCTTTAGTCTCATGATTATGTCCCCTCTATTCAGATGCAAAGACTTTAAATGTGTACTGTGTCGCTGCAGAACCCATGTTTATTAAACGATATCATCGTATGAATTATAGTCTGTCCCAAGATATTTTTGCCGCATATTTTCTTAAATTATTCGATATTTGTAAATACCTCTTGGTTCAGACGATGTTCATTCAATAATATGAAAAAATCCCAAGATTTCCCCTTTAAACGCCCCTTCTAGCTTGTCAGGTTTCAATACACGGCTAAAAATAAAAAGTCTACGGGAATTTTCCATTGCTAAGTGAATGAAGACGCCCGGATGATAACGTTGAAAAATTGTGCGAGGTATTCCGAGTGACTTCCGAATGGAGAAAAGATGTCAACATTCCCCATTATAAATATCCGTAGGAAATCTGTTTTCGTTCCTATGAATTTTTACGAGGGAAAAATGATAATGTGTGAATGAAGTTATCTTGGAAATTTTCCCTTTCATCGATTTCAATTGCACTTCTTTCACAGGTATGTGTATTTTCATTAAAAATCGTCCAAATGTGCAGCATAAATATCTTGGGACAGACTATAATAATATTGTCTAACATTATCGCCAATTGCAAGTCATGGGAAAAATAATTTAAAAGTGTACTGAAAGTAACTACTGAGAACTCGGCTTTTGATAGATTTAAATCCTTGCGCTACAATTGCCTGAATTAGACATCGAGTTGCTCTGATATTTGAATTTGCCGTGCTAGGACGACCAATTTCTATTTAATTGGGGTGCACATTATCTGACCTTATCAGCTTTTCACCCTCATTATTCTTACAAATAAGAGATCGTGTGTGTCATCACCATTCATATTGATATCATTCAGTCAATCATACCCAAAGTACGTGCGATTAAAAGAGAAATAATATTTAAAACCCATGCAAAAACAAGTTTAAATCTTACAGACAAAACAGCTGCCTTTTAAAAATTTTTTTAATGTTCAACTCGTTTTGGTTTTTAAACGAAGTTTCATGTGTAACTTTCGTGTGTAGAGACAAGTAGTTGATCTCATCCAGGAAGTTGAAGATACGTATTATTGAAGAAATGTATTAATTTAGATTATTGGGAGGGATAAAGCAGATCCAGAGACCCGGTGCATGGTAAGAAAGTTCCCCTTTATATCTAATGGTTTATCCGCGGTCAGTGGTGGTGTTTAACACTAACATACTGCTTACATTTATATGATATATTTAATTTGATGCAATATTGCTGTTTAACGCTTAAATTATTACTCAGTGTCAGAAATAATGGACAACCCAATATAAGTTTGCTTATAAAGAAAAGTTGAATAAAAGTTGAATAAACCCAATTCCGGGTACAAAAAAGGACGTAGAGCACAAAATATGACTCTGGAGTATAATAGATCTGTACCAAGAATTTTTTAATCCCTGGGCCTTGATTATCATTGGACAAATGCAGAACATCTGCATTCATGAAAAAAGTCAAATTTTTTACGTCACTGGTCCAGCACTAAAAAGTTCATAGATGTATTTTAAAAATATCAAATACACACGACTCCAAATTCCAATGTGTTCATTTCAAGTTACACTAGTGACCTTCCAATAAAAATGTCCACCTTTATGCATTTATCTTCATAATAATTTTAGGGTATACTAGATTTATCTGGTCCTAGCGATTTCCCCCTGTATTAAAAGCCATCAAACCATTACATAAAGACAGATCAAATAGACATTTTATGATGTCGAACATATTTAGCTTCACATCTCCTCTACAATAAAAGAGACCCTTTGCATGTGATATTGTCTTAGTCTTACTAATAATCGATAGCAATCAATTCTGTCCATGTGATTCGCATTGTTAATCTTTAACACATTGACTGTTTTGAATGGTGTAAAAGATTTAAATTCCTTAACGCAAAACCCTTAGCTGGTATTGATGATCAAATGAAGCATAAGACCCTTATCTTGCACGCGATCCTTTACAAACTGTATCAGATTAATGCTTATATTCTTTGTGTTTGTATAAACGGATTAACTACTTGGAAAAATCGCTAATGATAAGAAATTGCAGGCAGTAGCATAGTTTTTCATCGTTTTAGAAAGGGGAATACAAACTTGCTCAAAATTCTGACATCCCAAATCAGTCAAAAATTGATATTTTTCTAATTTTATTATTAAATGGGGAAGATAGAGCGAATATATAATCAAGAACACATTTTTTTATCACTTATAAGTGTTGGATAGGTACATCTTTAACGAAAACATTTTGTAAGCGATCGCTCAATGTTTTCGATAAAGAAAAAAAAACCCAGCTTGAAATCAAGCCGATTGGTGCTAAAAATGCGAAAATGGCGGAAAGGGTAAACTTTATGATGTCATATTTTAAAATTATGGGCATTTTGATCAAAATAAAAATTATGAAAAAACTAACATGGTGAGCTAAAAGTGAACGTAATTCCGTTTATAGGGAGCGCCCGAGTGGACCGAAAACTCTCGGCTAACGAAGATGTAGCTGTTATGCTGTAAATTTTGAATACCCAGATACATGTCATGTAATGATGTTTTATTGATTATTGCTAAAATATTAGGAATTTTTCTTCACTAAATAAAAGTTTTTATATGGCTATACAAATCTTATATAAAAAACTAAGGTAGATCTTGTGGTAAATTTGTTGACCATTCAGCCTCCTTTAACATAGGTGCGTTCAGAGTTATACCGTTGGTGAAATTAAGATCTACCGCTGGCAGCATTTGGTTGCCATCGGTGAACTATGGCAGTCATTGGTCACCACGTGCTGCCATTTTTAGCAATTTTTTTTAGATAGAACCATGAACAATTCTTGGTCAAATTCAAACAAATGGTAGTCTTTGGTTATCCTTGGTTATCAACTGTAACCATCTGAACATAAAAAACGTAGAAAAAAATTATCCTCTAGATTAGTAAATTAACTGCAGTAACTGTATTTCCCCAAATCAGTTATCAAAAACTGCTTCCTTTAATGATTTTTTATTCTACTAAAAAAACTTGAGGTCAAAATACAAAAAAATTACAACTTTATTCCTAATTATATTACAAAAGACGTCATTGAATATTACAACATGACTATCAATCCATCATTTATGCAATGATCGTAAAATTGTAAAAGAACTGTACATTGTACATGCAAGTACATTTTCAGTCGTATTTTGACCTATTAAAAGTGACTTTTAAAAATATCGCAACTAATGGAAATTTAGCATTTACTCACACAATGATACAAAAAAAATCTCAGGCTATAAATAGGTTTTTACAATGGTAATTGGTATAAAATTGCATTTTACCGTATTTTTCTTAAAACTTAGCAGTAGACTCAATTTTACACTAGTTTATTGAATAGAAAGCAGTCGCCACTAAGCAATTTACATTTTAACTTTGTTGTATACAAAACATCAAAAAAGTTTCGTTATGGGCGACGACGGCGGATACATTTTCTTTATAAAAAAACTATGGGAAAATATGCCATTTTGTATTATTTTTTTTACTACATCTAACGAATATGACCATTTTTTAAATGCATTATTCCCTTTTGTAAACAGAATAAAAGTGTATAACTTGATACTTTATACAAACAAGATTGAAAGATTGTATATTTGTATTTTTATAAGATTTGAACAACGTTTGAATTTTAGGGCATATAATGAAAGAAGCTGAACCTTTTTCTTTACAATCATATTTAACACGAGCAAAAAGTATGTCACATATATTGGTGACGACGGGGCCTTGTTACATAGGCAGACGCTAGAAGCCCTCAGTTGTCTTTGATCGTATTCAATATATTCATGCAACGAAATATTTGCATATTTTATACAACGAATCATTATTTACATAAGTTTCTACAGATTTTTTATAGCCCGCCATATTGAATTAGCAAATAATGACGTCACCTACCAAACTTGCCTAAGCTCTAGGCTGCTAGTAGATTTGGTGACCTAATTTGAAATTGAAAGTACCCCAATGGTCAACATTGGTAACCAATTGCTACCATTGGGAGCCATTTGTAGACATTGGTGACCGAACTTGCCGTTGGTAACAATCTGGTGAACTCTGATCGCACCTCATGTTGGTAGCCTCGACATTCATTAGGTTTTAAAAAATGCATGCGCGCGGATCTAGAGGGAGGCCGGTATGGAAGGAGGACCCCCCCCCCTCCCCTGTG
>WFKH01002636.1:10272258-10282838 GCA_016163765.1 Magallana hongkongensis | reverse complement strand
ATTTTGAAATCTTTTTTTTTTTTTTTTTTTTTTTTTTTTTTGCCAAATACATGTACTGTAAAATTTTAAAATTCTAAAACATCACCATTTTGATTATAAGGCACTTTTATCCACATAAAGATCAACATGTGTCTTATACCACCTTAAATCAGTAATTATCTTCTGTCCTGGCAGTTTTCCATTGAAAATCATTGTGCAATAAAATTATGTCATTTATATTGCACTGTTTAAAATCTTCTTTGTTGCAACTACATGTACAGGCAGGCTTTCGTTGTATCAAAATATTCTGATGTTTATTTATCCCTGAGGAGTGTGTGCGTGTGTGTGTGTGTGTGTGGGGGGGGGGGGGGGGGTTGAGAGTAATACATGTAATTGTGTTTGCAGGGGGAGGGGGTTAGGGGGATTGGGGTCCGAGGTGTATTTTTGGTAAATTTACTATATTACGGTAATATAAATGAATTTTAAGGGGGGAGGAGGGTCTAGACCCCTCACTCCCACCCCTTCTCTAAATCCGTGCACACAATGATGTTGGCACACAGAAACAAATCTAAAGCCGGCAACCGTCGAGGGGAGGGGCATAATTTAATTTTGTTTGTAATAATTATATAGACCATACTTTCTATGACATGAAATGCTAAGATTTTTGATTAACTTAAATTTCACATGCAAAAAGTTCAACCCCAAATTGTACATAAAGGGCCACTATGTGTATTATGGGATGGAATCTCAATTTATGAAATTGTAATTTTTAAAAATTACCGGAAATTGCATGTATCCTTCGTTTTTACTAAAACTGGTACAAAAGTGTTATTTAGGGGCACACACTTGGTGCGGGTATTACTGTTTAATGACAGCATCTAGTTATTTTTGCTTTTGAAGTATATCCTCATTCTTTTGGCTTTTCTGTCTTTATAACTTTCTGATCTTAAAATACGTCAATTATACTCAAGTAATTAACCCGCCTCATGTTATTAGTTCAAAAGCTAATCAAAGAACAAAAATGTAATATTTACTTTGATGGTTTATGTGAGCTTCGAAGGTAGCGATCTTTGTTAAAAAAGAAAAATAGATAGCTTGCTGTCGTTGGTTATGCTTTTTCTACTTTACCTATTGACCTTTTCTGTTCGTTTTCTCTTTATAATCAATCGTATATATTGCTTGACTTGATGAAACACTTGTATGGTTTACATATATCATAATGTGCAGAATTCATCTTTTCAAAAAAGTGTGTATGTTAACTGATGTCCTGTACATGTATCATCTTTATAGCTTTAGTGACTGACAGGAGAGGAGCTGGTTGATAATGAACTCAACGGTATCACGGCCGGAACTCATTATTCCTGTCTACTTGGAATTGGAGACATTGGAATACGCCATTGTGGTTCTATTTATAACAGTATTGGGATTAATCGGGAATATTATTGTCATTCTCAAAATTCTCTGTGATCCAGCGTTCCACAGACCTACCTACATCGTGCTACTGACGTTGGGGCTCTCCGACTTGACATGTTTGATACAGTACATTGTCCAAGCTGTCATTGAACACGAGGACCAAGAATTTGCAAACAAGAATGGAGAAGTTTTTATGGCGATTACATACGCAACTACGCATGCGTCGGCGGCCCATGTGATTTTGTTTCTTGGTCTTCGATACTTTTACGTAAGAGCACCTATAAGAGCACGCCTTTTACAGAATAGCACAATCATCAAATGGTCTTTTGCAATATGGGCGTCCAGTATTGTGTTTGGAACACTGTACTTCGTCTTACGGTTTGAAATTCCAAATATCGATGTCCAAGCCGTTGTTCTAAGTTTTCGAGGATATTTGTTATTCTTACCTGTGTGTTTTATGGTGTATTTCCATGTTCAAAAAGTACACGAATTGCATCATTCTATAAATATCTTGGGTCTGAATCGCCAGATCCGCCGTATGTCGCGTATGCTCACTGTGATATTGTTTATATATATCTTATCTGCTCTTCTTTTCCCAATTTGTTTTATTCTTATCTACAACAAAATATGTGAGGAGGAACGAGAGTGTAAACATATCTTGATCATCGCTAGAATTATGTGGTTATTAAATGCGTCCATTAACCCTGTTGTATACTTTATATACTCAAGAAGAACAAGGCTGTTTTTAGAATCCTTGTTCAAGAAGTTTGCAAAAAGATGGAGCATGACTGGAAGAGAATTGATAGGTATGAATAAGTCCAGAACCCTAGTGACACCGACCAAACTATAGACACGTCCTAGCTCAATATTTTATTTGCCTCGAAATATGATGCATAAACTTTGAAATTATTGTATCTCCCCTTAATATTTTTTGAATGATCTATTTTGATTTTATATTCCAAGAAGAGAATAAAGTATTTTATAAATTATCAGTCTTTTTATTTTCTCTTTTAGTTTAAAAATATATTTGACTTGTGATCGTGATTTGTGATTATGCACACATGTTCGCTCTATCATTCCAGAAACCTCAGTATTTTCTATCTGTACTTTCATAGATGACATGGCCAGTCAAAACAACTTTTATGCGACGCAAAATGAATTGGTTATCATTTCATTTGAACATGCGCATTTCTACATAATCATGTTTAGCGTTGGTTGGCATTAGCTACCTGAATTTGTTTGTAATTATCGTTACAAAATCAATGCTGTGGTTCTAAAGTCTTGTTTCCAATTACCATCTTATAATTAGGGTTGTATTGCTCATTGGAGAAGAAATATACTTTACTGGTTAAGAAAAATATTTTATAAATTTATCTAATTTTATTAAGTTATCTAGTAATAAATCATTTGGTGTTTTAAACTTCTGAACACCGCTTGTATTTCAGCAAATTTCCAGGCGTACAACGTAGCGTTTTCCTATCTTCATGTTTAATTTTTTTCAATAACTCCAAACTCTTAATGTGTATATTTCTACGTCTGATTTTCTTTGTATTTCTGTTATAAGTCTATGGTTTTGTCTTCAAAACGAGTCAAATAAACACAAAAAGGTCTATATTAAATGGTTTTATGTGTTAAACAAACATAAAACAATAATGTTGTTGAAAACAAAATTCGCCAAACGTCTGTATCAAAATATTTACTGGTGTTTAAATTAATTTTTTTTTGAGAAAATAAAATCTATATATTAAAAAAAATGGTTTCTCAATAAAAGATTTTATTTTGTGAGTGTCAATTTCATTGAACAGCCTGGTCTTCGTCTTGTTTACAGTCGTCTCTACTCAGGTACCGAGGCAGCTGTAGTCTGGCTATGAAGATGGTTCAGAGCTTCGATTGACCTGTTCATGCATTAATATACATTACTTACGTCATCTTTATGACATTTGGAAATCAAATTCATGTACTCTAATGTAATACGCATTGGTTTAGAGACATTAGTGAATTATTCATCACAATTGTATGCTTTCGTTATTAAATTTAATCTACATTTTGAAAATCTTTTATTTTTCTTAAAATATAAATAGGTTTACTCACTAGTAACTGAGCAAATTGATTTTTTCCTTTAAATCCCTTACATTCTTTTAATTGTCTTAAAATCAATTTTAAGAAAAATTGTTACAGACTTTTCTGGTACATAATGTTGTTCAATTTATCTATCTTGTTGAAGATAGATTCTGATCTAAATGTAAATCGAATTGACACTGATCAAATTTTGGAACATTCAAATGGTTCTTGTAAATTTTTATTTTTGAAGAACAGGCGCGTTTACTTATCAAGATGCCTATCAATTGATTGAATACCAAATTTGTATTCTAATTTTAGTCACTTGCTTGATAGAACCTTTAAGTTAAAAAAAAATCGTATTGTAACTTTACATTTTATTTGTAAATAAAAGTTATCATTCTAACTTGACCAAGCATTGTCTCTGACATAAACGATATAGGTAATACATCCTCTCTAAATTGCTCGCTTTGCGTAAAATATGATACCTAATGGATTTATTTCATTAATACCAGTGCATAGAGTGGTGATACGCATTCACATTTGTTGGTCTTTTTGGCAACGGTAATGGCATAAGACTGCATTTGAATTTAAAATGTCAAGAATAAAGCTAAGCATAAATGAAAATTTAATAACGTGAAGAAAGTAAAAAAAAAATAATAATGATAAACATACATGTGACAAGGGAAAGGACATAGATGTTGCATCACTGAGTTTTGATCACGAATTAGACTGTGACATTCCTGTTAGCACTTCGCCTCGTTTTCGTCTGTTCCGAGCTTTCCACAAGCGTATCAATTATACCTTTCCCTTCCTCTCCATTTAGAAACGCTAAGTAAAGAACACCATTAAATAGCATGTTTTGCATCTCAAACAGTGGGTGTTTCTAATGTTTATCTATATGTGAATGTTACAGGGCTATCCTCTGGGGTTATTTATCATTAATAAATGTTGAGTGAAAGTGGTGGTATGAGTAGTTGATTGAGTTACGGGAGAGTCTGAGAAGTGAGAGATGATTGGTATAGCCATACCCAGGGAACACGTGGGAGAGAGAAAAAGGTTGAGTTTGGATGTCATCGAGTGAGGACGCATTTAATGTATCCGAGGATATTACCTGTGGTTCATATAAATATTGTGTTCGTTGTAAATATGTAAATAAACTTGTAAATATAAACAATAGTTATCAATCAGTGCCGGTGACAGGGGGGACCCCCGTTACACAAAGTTAAATACTGTTTTAATTTACTCTTGTAATTTTCCAGTTTGGGATTGTTAGTTTTGGTTTATATATTAAATAGATGAATCCACTATGCGTGGTTGGTGTTGTGGTGTTTAATTTAACACCTGGTTTATACACTACTGTGGTTTTAGCAATATTCCTTGAATATCATTTTTGGTAGATTTTGTTGTTGCGTTGATCCAAGAGCTTTTATGTCCATTGTAGCTTAATTTTAAATAACACATTGCACTGATATGTTCATTATCCACGAATTAACGTATCTTTGAAATTGGTATATCCATTTGATCCGCAGAAATTGACGCCCACGAATATTAACGAAACCCCAGTAATCAAGCCTCTCAATATTAAAGGTCACACTACTTACTATCAAAGATAAGCCGTATATTTTTGTGAAGTCCATTTACAGCATTGTGGTCATTCTCTTTTCTTCCTATTTCTACGTTTAGGGATGATAAGTAAAGAAAAGTAGAACGCTTTTAATTTTTTTTATTAAACTAAATCGAAGTTGCACGGTTAACAATATGGCAAGGTTTTTCAAGAGAATAAGATTTTGAAAAAACCGCTACTATTGCTTAATATAAAACGAATATAGAAGCCTTTTACACAATATATTTGCAACGAACTCATTTTTTATGCCAAAAAACCATGTATGGATTATTTTTGTTAGAATACTCATTTATATAATTGACTTCTCATATGCAACAATTACCCGAGGCAGTAAAAGCAAGGCAAGGTAACAGAAAGATAATCAAAAACTTCATGGTGTCTGTAAAAAAAAAACATGATGTTCGATAAATTTAAGCATTTATAAATATTAATTCTACATGTAAAAGGTTTTGTAAAATATGCATTGTACAAAAAGTTATAAGAAGTGACAATTCGATCCCCCTTGGACATGTAATACCTTATGTGATTTGCAAACCAAACTCACCTATATTATAGTATATCTATATCATAACGTAATTGTTTACGTCACAATATAACAAAACAAGTCAACCCGTTTGGCATTGCATTTAAATGTTTTACTAATTAACGTCATTTAAATAAATAATGGACATTATTTTCTCATTTTTGTCGTAGTTAGAAAAAAAATACAAGGAAATAAATTTCATTTCTACCATGTTTTTCAATTTTAACATAACTTGGAACAGTTTATACTTTTTATAGACCGCGTTATAATTCATTTCGATAAACTATTATGATAATTAATATAATGTGCCTACTTGGTCTAGAAAGTCAAGTGACATGGTAATCAAAACTTTGTGTCTCCTGGGGAATAAATATCATATTCCACCTCTTTGGAAACTTTGCAATTTTTCATTTCAATGGCATGAAAAAGCCAATATGAGCATACGACAAATGTGGTTAAATTCAATTTATAATCACATTAAATTTCGTCATGATTGTATAAAAAAAACAATTGAAGTAAGATTCAAATCAATAAAGATAAATGGAGAAAATAAAATAAAAATAAATAAATTAGCACGATCTGAATGCTTTCAAAAAACGGAAAAGTTTAGAACTAGACGTATTTTGTAGCATCATATGTTGTTCGGTGTATAAAATATTTATCGCATGAATGTTTTGAAATCTTTTCCCCGGGAAGAATTAAATTTCCCACAGGCGATCCTTTCGGGAAATATGATATTTCTAGGGGGAATAAATCTTCATATTTCCTCACCATCATGAAACAAATGTATAATATTGATTTCAAATATTAATAATGTGAAAAATGCTCAGTGTCTCCCAAGCTGTGGATTTTACTTCATCAGCAAAGATTGATGCCTTAAAATATTAATCAAATCACAATAAAAAAAAATGTATAGTATGCCCCAAATAAGACATGTAGTATTACATATTAGGTAAAAGGTAAATTTGTTTCGTAAACAAATTCATTAAGTTATTTACAAAAAAAAAAAATAGAGTCTGAAATTTATCTTAAAAGTCTATTGTATTTTATATAATATAATTTTGAACCTTTGATATGTAGATGCAAAATTATTTTAACTTAGAAAAAAAAGAAAAGTCTGTCAAAATTTTCTGAAATTCGCAAAATTGGAATTGTTGCCACTCTCTTTTCATTAACAATTGAAAATGTTCTTACTTTAAAAGTTTTCCAAAGCACAGAGAAACAGTTCATAGATGAGGATGTGCAGATTACGTAATCTAATTTTAAATGCAATGCAACATTTGCAAGTTCTCAGAAATAGATAAGAGTTACATTTTTTTATAGTGCTACAAGTGCATGCTTTCTGATTAAACTTCTTGATCTTTCTTGTATCAAAAATCTAGCGAGTGTTTGTCCGTGCGTAAGACAAATTTAATATTACTTTTTTACTTCCTATGATCTGCCTTCATAAACAAGGATAAAATACATCCGTTAAAAGTGTACGTTTTTTTACAGATGCATTTGATGCTGTTTCTTGATTAGATTACATAACCATCACACCCTTATATAAAAACAAAGAACTCAGAACTCTGCATCTGTGCTTTAAAAGATTCAAAGTAAGAACAGTTTAAATTGTTATTATTGTTTTACTGGGGGATGTCAGACGATGGAAATTTATATTATTAAGGATGTCTTATAGTCGCAGCAATTCTGCCCTTTTTAAAACTATGGATAGTAAAGGTTTACAAGAATTTTACTCCTAACAATGAAGAATTAAATCTTTATTACAGTAACGTTCCTGTTTTCATCAACTTTCTTCCTTTTTTTAACGTTTACTAATATTGTTGATTAAAGGTAAACCTAAACACAATTCATTAATAGACACAAGCACCCAGATATATAACCCTTTAAAATTTGTTTGATCTTTTGATAATTGTTTTGTGCGGACATTGCGAAGTTAAAGAGTGAAAAACTTAATATTTAAACATTTGCACCTCTTTTCATTTTGGGAAGTATGTGAAATTACTCCTAGTGCATAAAACGGTTATGCATAAAATACTTGGCTTATATATCCATACGCTACAACTTCATTAAATTGGATTTTTATTGTGTTCGTGCTTTCTTAACAGATCGACCGTTTGTGATATTTTACCAATCTTTTAACCTATTCAGTTTAGTTCAAACTTGTTAAAATGAAAAATTGAAAAAGAACTTATTTTTTATATTTATTATAAAATTATATTAAAAAACATATGTAAGATAAATAAAATAATAAGCATTCAATGATAATAAGTAAATAAAAGTAAGTAAATTAAATTTACCATAGCCTCAAAATTTATTTTGTAAATGATTACTTATTGACTTATCCCTTGCTCATGGCCAAGGAAAACCATTGCGCGTGGACGAACGGTATATGCAGTTATCTTACATCTATAAAAAGCTTCTACAGTATGTCACTTATATGTCACTTATATGTACTGAATTATTCATATTTTTCCAGATTTCTAAATCTTCAAAATAAGTCTGTAGCTGCGCAGTTCGACAGCTGTTTTAGGTGATTAAAAAGGCATTGTCCTGTTCTTGTATGCATAATTTGCAAACAAAACAACATGACTGTAGAATCTCATTTTTATTGCTTTTGTATCTTTTTGCAACAGTTGTGGTCAGTTTCGGGCAGAAACAAGCCAGTTCAAGAAATGTTTACATTCTTATCCTCAAATGTACAAAATGGCCGCACATCCCCTTTAATGGAGAAATTTGTAGTTTTCTGAAAGTTTATACATTTATGAATAGTACAGAAATACCGAACCCGATCGGAATTTTTTTTCAAGTTGTTTTTTCTTTAAATAAGATGTGCCGTACTGTCTCTTTAAAAACAATTAATCACGCATGCATGAAATTACATTAACAAGCGTTTATATAATTTGATTCTGACGTTCTAAAATTATCTATATACATAAACTTTTCATGCACTTATAAGAAATATGTATATAAAAAAATCCAACTGTTTGGGATTCGAACCAAGTCAACAAGTCGGATTCGGTTACAACCTCTTCTAACGGCTTAACCACTAGACTCGAAATAGCTTCTGTCTCTAAATTTAATTTAAAAAGAAAGAGAAAATTGGTGGGGGCATCAAAACAAAGAAGATATAAACACACCTGAGATCCTGGTTAATCAGAAACTCGATTTTCATATTACTTTAACAAAATTGAGTTTCTCAACATTTATCATTTCTATCTCTCATAGAATACATACATCACCGGTAATTATTTAATAATGAGCTCATTATTGCCATTGTTTACAACAGCAACGTAGAACAAAATCAATACCGGATATCTAAATCGCTATGTAAAAGTCGAACCAATATTGTAAAATCCGTATTATGACATAGTGCGATACTCGGACTACTTTAACGTTACGATTAAATGATTTTTTTTCAAGGAATCAGTTTTTCACAACAATGGGAATTTCCCTTTTATAAAGCATAAAATCTGCAACATTTGTCTGTGTGTCAAATTTTAAATTTAATGAAAAAGGTCAATTTCCAACATGACATGTTTTTTCTCTAATTCTAATTCTTTCTTAATTGAAAATATTCTCTTCAAATTCCCCGAGGGCCGTGGACAAAGCTTAAGAGTGTAGGTGTTGTTTGTTTTGCTTAAGATTAGTGTCATTCCTCCAATCAAATAGACACTGGTGTGAGAGTGCTATAATCCTTAATTGTGTTAATTGAATGTTTGAGTGAAAGATGCACGTTGTGTGAAAGATGCAGTTTGAGTTCCGCCGTGGAGATTACCGGCGTGATTTAGATTTACTGGACTTTCCGTCATCAAGGAAATAACTCAGTCTTTTTACTCTGGACAGTTCCAAGTAATACAACTAGTGTGAATAGTGCGGGTGCATATTGTAAGAAAGCAAGGATATTACCGTTACTTCTGTTCTTAATTAGGCCACTCTACAGTACCGATCAGACCCAACCTATCAGAGAGTAAACCCCAACTAAACCCTGGGTTTACTTCCTGGGTTTACTCTGGGTTTACTCCAGGTTTACTAAAGTGGACACAGAGTAAACCCAGAGTAAACCCAAAGTAAACCCAGAGTGGACACAGAGAGTAAACCCGGTCAGACGTATACCCCTAAAAGCAGACGCTAACTGTGTATTCGGAATATACAAGGGGCAGGAAGTACAGGCAATAGAATGGTAAGATTAAAGACGGGTCTGCTTCACACTTCAGTGCATACAGTTGAGCTCAAAAGCAATTTCCAAGTAAACCCAAAGTAAACCCTGAGTAAACCCAAAGTAAACCCCGAGTGAACCCAAATTTTCAAAAAGCAAACCCAGAGTAAACCCCAAGTAAACCCCAAAAGTTAACCCGGGGTTTAGTTGGGTTTACTCTGGCGTTAGGTTGGGTCTGATCGGTACTGTACGAAATACAGCACTTTAACTTTATTTTTGTGTTCCTTTTAATATTACGAAAAATTTAGACTGCGACATGTGTAACCATTTTCAATTTTTTTTATAGTCTTATAAAAGTTACTATAAACATTCCCGATAAAATTCTACACTGATTTATGTACAACGTTGCAAACAAAAAAATTAAATCTAATTTTTAACTTTTTTTTTCATTTTATCTGCAACACCTTTAGGGAAAATTAGCGTAGGAACTGCAACACTTTCTTTGATACCAAATATCATCTGACACTTTAATAAATACGGCACTTTTCTTTCAAACACTACCAACAGCTACAAAATGTAAATATACGACCTGTTTACCTGAATTTTCTCCGTAGATCTAAAGCTAGCTATAAATCTTTCGCTCGCTTAAGCGCATATTTACATGTCTTTTTGAAAGAAATAATTCGTCTTCAATAACAAGAGGCCCAGGAGCCACATCGCTCACCTGAGCAACAATAGCTATACCTCTGATTAAATGAGCATAATAGTATAAAATTCAATATATATCGGCAGTTAAGTACAGTAGATCTAACACAAAAAGT
>WFKH01002636.1:10199940-10272158 GCA_016163765.1 Magallana hongkongensis | reverse complement strand
ACCCCCCCCCCCCCCCAATTGTTGCGCCACCATACCCCGGGGATCATGATTTGAACAAACTTGAATCTACACTACCTGAGGATGATTCTACACAAATTTGAGCATTTCTTGCCTAATAGCTTTTAAGAAGAAGATTTTAAAAGATTTTTTCTATATATTCCTATGTAAAACTTGATCCCCTCTATTGTGGCTCCACCCTACCCCCGGTGACCATGATTTAAACAAACTTGAATCTACAATAATCGAGAATGCTTCTACACAAATTTAAGCATTTCTTGCCTAATAGTTTTTGAGAAGAAAATTTTTAAAGATTTTTTCTATATATTCCTATGTAAAACTTGATCCCCTAGATTGTGGCCCCACCCTACCCACGGGGACTATGATTTGAACAAACTTGAATCTACAATAATCGAGAATGCTTCTACACAAAATTAAGCATTTCTTTTCTAACAGTTTTTGAGGAGAAGATTTTTAATGATTTTCTCTATCTTTTCTATGTAAAACTTGATCACCCCATTGTGGCCCCACCCTACCCCCGGGGACCATGATTTAAACAAACTTGAATCTACACTACCTGAGGATGCTTCAACACTAATTTGAGCTTTTCTGGCCTAAAATATTTTGAAAAGAAGATTCTAAAACATTTTCTCTATATATTCCTATGTAAAACTTGACCCCCCCCCCTCACTGGGGCCCTATCCTACCCCGGGGACCATGATTTGAACAAATTTCAATCTACCTGGGAATGCTTCCACACAAGTTTCAGCTATCCTGGCTGATTAGTTTATGAGAAAATTTTTGTAAATAATTTTTTTAAAAATAATAATTCATAATTATCTCCCCTTTAAAGAGGGCGAGGCCCTTCATTTGAACAAATTTGAATTCCTTTCACCTAGTGATGCTTTGTGCCAAGTTTGGTTGAAATCGACACAGAGGTTCTGGAGAAGAAGATGGAGATGCGAAAATGTTACAACTACAACGACGACAACGACAGACAAATGGCAGATCTTGATCAGTGAAGCTTACTTGAGCCGTTGGCTCAGGTGAGCTAAAAACAAGATAATTATTAATTTGAATAGGACCTTTCCATTTAAGCATTCGTAAGTCTAAGTCTCACTCTTCTTCATGCATTGTCATGTAGAATTACTGTGGAATCATTAGAATTCGTGCAATCATTAAAATTCGCGGGAACCAATTTCTGTGGATTGATTTAAATTCTCAGGTTCATGGGGTCGCAAATTCGTGTTTTCTCTTATAACTTCAAAAGGAAGAATGACTTTGAAATCTATTACAAATTTATTAATTCCTGGAGGATGTTATTTCGTGAATGAGAGGTCCCCACAGTACACTCGATAGATGCCATGTATTTTGTGAATGTGTGTATTTCAACATCGCACAAAGTCAATGTACTATTCTTTTTTAAATAAAAAATAAAAATCGATTGACGAATTATGAACGCTTGAACGATCAATAACTGTTTTTTCTACACCTTTCATTCCTTCCGCATGTAAATTAACATGTTTGGTTTAAGTTTGTATTCTCATGAGGTTTGTCGTTTTATTTGCCAACGTGATTGTCGAGGCAAAATAGAAAACAAGTTTTAAAAAGAAAAGTAATAATGAAACGTGATTTACTTAACGTATACATAAACTTGTGTCATTTAATCTTTCATTTATCTAATCAAAATTCGATCTTTGATTCGGTCCAAATAGATCGCTACAGTTAGTTTAGCGATCTATTTGAAGCGGATCAAATATTTAAATTTAATTAGATTGATCTTTTACATTTTAATGTCTTTAGTAAATTTATGATTACAAAAAATAAGTTATTATTTCAATGCTTGCGTAATTTTGATTTTTTACTTATACAACCCAATTGGTTTAAATTTATTTTTATATTGACAGTGTGTTCACAAAAAGACATAAGAAAACAACTTAAAAAACATTTGTTATGGTAATGTTACATTTCTTTTTTCTTACTTTCCTTTTCTTTTTTGTTTATTTGCTTTTCAGATTTGGTTTTGTTGATATGTATCTTTATCCGTTTTGCTTTGGTTTGCTTTTTTGTTTATTTGAGAAGAAAAGGAGTAAACATATATATTGGTAGGACTTTAAGGTAAAATGTCAATTTATATGATATAAGTTTCCTAAACTTTATGCCGTGAGCAATTCCATACATACTTTGCAACAAAAGTAATTTTATAGTGACTTTGTTATCAGAGGTAACATTACAATTGATAACTTAAAACAAAAATTAAGTACCAAACAGTGAATTTTAAAAAAAAATATGTTGGACCATGATGTGATCCAATAAACACATATAGTATAATTATATACTTTGGAAACAATAAACATCGATGCTTCCTTGGACGTGATTTTTATTTTGTAGTTTCAATAGATCTCATATTTGGACTTTTTGAATTTCATTCACAGAATGGACACTGAAAAAAAGAAAAGAATGATTTTGAAATATGTCATCAACTGAAATAAATATAATCAATGAACACAATATAGAGCGAAAACAAAACACCAAATCTGAACTTAAGTGGACTGGGTGGCCTTTTTTATACTGTATTGATCTCCTTCAAATGTATATTTTCTAGACTATTTAAAAAAACTGATATAAGGCATTGTTATGTCATTGTAATTCTGCCAAAGGATTGTAAATAGTATTAAAAAACCCAGTGTTGGACCTAAATTACTAAGAAACTAAAATTAATTGTAAATTAATAGTAGGTATTAACAGAATTCGTCTTTTTGTTTTTCTTCTTTATATAGTGACATAACTTTTTTTTAACTGCCTATGTTAAAGGTGGGATTAACAGGTGTCCAAAAATCGAAAAAAATGTTTGGAGACCCACGACACTACAGCTGTTTTAATATGATATATTAACACATTATTAAAAAAAAACCAAAGAAGTTTTACAAAATATTAAAACTCTCTTTTCCATTGATAGGATACGTTACATAAAATGTAAATATATTTTAAACATTTAAATAGTAAGCTGATTCATGAAACAGTAATGGTAACTATTTTCAGGAATAATAAAGAACCTTAGATACATAGAAAGTAAGATTATAGACCCTCTTTGTTTGTTTGTTTGTTTGTTTAGTTTTTTCCAATTTCATGGATATTATAGAGCAGGAAATGTATATTGTGACAGTTTATATAAATTAATTTCAGCACATTAAACGTGTCATTTTATTCTCTTCAAAGACAATCAATGGGTATAAATTAAAAATAATTGCCTTTGCTTGCTCACTATATAATATCCAGCCAACTATCTACTAAATTAGCTGCAGGTCTGTAGCTCACGGTCTAAAAAAATTCAGATGGACGACTTTGGAGCTACAGTGCTTTCCATAGTAAAAAACTGTAATTTACGGCGCACAAAAAAGTGCGCTAGTTTTGAACTGATTAACCTTATTTACACACAAATTCTGTGGATACAATTAGTGCCATTAATGTAAAATACATTAAACATGAATAAGATATCAGCATAGGCCAAGAGGTTTCGTTTTATTTTATTTTTTATCACAAAGCATTGAAAAATTATCTGAAAAATCAACTTGCAAGTGACAGAAGAAGAGACAGAGATGTTGCATAATGGACTGGTTAAGCCCATTTTGCTTTGTGTATATATTGAAAATTTTCTCTTACCAATAATGCTGCTTCTATCATTTTTGTACATTTTTTCAATTATACACAACATTCAGACAAAAACTGTTGAAATTGATGTATTAAAAATGATTTGAGATATCTCTCTTTTGTTGCATGTTCCTTTTTCAAATTCAAAGAAATTGACACAAACGAATATATATTTCTTAAGGATACTCTAAATTGTGGAAAAATAAAAACATCTTTATCTATTAAAAATAAAGAATAGAAATTGCACATTTTCAACACAATTGAAACTATATGACGTTTGTAATACAAACCTCGCGTAAAAATTTACTCTTCTGCTGTTTAAGTTTTTGTGGAAAATCAAGCACATGTAGCTAATTGTGAAAATTCAATTGTGCAATACACCTGTGCATACTGCTGAGTATAAATTTCATTTTCCGCGTGATTGTTAACAAGGTGTTGTCAATTAAAATAAAACAAGATTTAATTTTGCATACTTTATGTACAAATTTATTGCCTCTTATTTTTCTGGTTCTATTTTGCAACTTTCCGAGAAACGTATAGTGGTGGGAGATAGCAAAAAAAAACCTGAATAAATAACAAAAAATAAATAACTAAACTCGTTGAAGACCGTGATGCAGCAAATTAAACAAGAGATTTAAGAGTTTATCTTAGATTTCTTCAGATTTTAACAATGAAGTTCCCAGTAATACGTGAAATAGAGGTCAAACAGGCACCGTCAGAAATTAAACTGCCGTGATATGAGTCGGGACAACAAAATATAAGAGCGTGTCATGGTTTAAACAAGAGGTTTCTTGCAGTGACCTCAATACTTTTTTAATACTTTTTTTTCAATGAAATACATAGTTTTTACCTTTATTATAATAAAGCCTTGTACTCAATACAGTACCTTGACACCAAATCGCATCCTGTCTGAGAACCTGATATTACCCAACACTCCTATACTTGATAGCTGTCTTCTCATTCTTAAAACTGAAAGGATCGGTTACGTCTTTAAAACTGTAAATCAAACTTGGATATTAGGTCCAAATTTATATTTTGTTTGTGTTGTTTTTATATTACAAATCTAACAACAACACAACAACAGAAATCATAAATGATCCTTTAAAAGTCGGGAAAATAACAATAAAGTACGTCAGTTTAATTATGATATCATCTTAGAACTGGTCAAAGATCCACCACTAAAGTAGGCATTGTTTGAAATATTTATTTTCATATGTTTATTTTGTTAGAAGGCACAATCGAGACTTGTTCAAGCTAAAGAGACATAACTCTTATTTTTCCTCTATGGGTCAGTTTGTAGAGTTTTTCTTTATAAATAAACTATCACAAAACTTCGCCATAATTAGGTAGCATCTCGGTATATTACAAGAGATCGAAAAAAAACCTCCAAACAAACCTCTAAATTTATATTTGAGAAAATGTATTAAGAATTAAAAACTGTCAGAAGTTAATTTACTTAGAAAATATTATATTCAATTAAAAGAATTAATACAACTAAAATTAGAACTTGAAGGTTATCAGTACGTGAAAATATAATTCATGTGCAGTTGAGGACGAATCGCACTTAAAATTTTAAATTTAACTGTTTATGTTAACATCAAAAGGCATACCAATAAACACTTCAGTGTGCTTTATAAATTTCAAAAATTATTTTGGGTACTGCCGTGTGTAAATCTTGATTTTTTCCGACTTGAAAGTGATAGATAATCCTTGTAAATGATTTTACTTCCCTTTTATACACAAATTTTCATTCTGATTCAAAGTACATGTATGTACATTCATATTTCTTGAAGTTATTGAATTTTTTGTGTATTTTAATATTTTTACACCCACCAAGTATGATTCCCTCTATTTCCTACAGACATTGATCGCAATTCATAGCTCCATAGAAACTGACAGTAATGAAATCTACACACCCCGGTTATCGATTGGTCGAAACCTACAGCGACCTACGAAAAATCACGGACTGAACGAAATAATCATGATGATGTAAGACTGAAATTCCAATTTAAGACGACTTGGCTATTTCTTTTATTTAACGTACTAGTGTAATCAACAATAATTTAGTTGATTTTACTTAAAGAAAGATGTAAATATAAACAATAAAATGGTTTCTTTGGTGATTCATGCGGGTTATGAAGGTAGCGATCATTGCAGAAAAAAAATTACAGAATAAAAATCTGCAATGTCGCTACCTTCATATCCCGCATGAATCACCAAAGAAAGCATTTTATTGTTTAAGTAATGTTAGTCCCGCTCTGGATTTCTAGTTGAAAATGAATATACTGTTTTCTATTCTAAACTTATCTCTACTAATTTAATTTTTAAGACGTATATGTAGAATAAAATAGAGCTTATTTGCCACTTAAAGACCCATTGTTGTATAACATAAATACAACTAGCTTGTTTTGTAAACATTACAAAGAGTGTACTCGGTGAAATCAATAAAGATTTAATATATAAACATTTTATGTGAACCATCCATTTAGGTAAAGCTATAAAATAATAAAGGTGACAAATAAGAGTTATTTCCCTTAAACCAAGAAGTGGTTGCTTCTCTCAGAGTTTACAAACTATCTGGTTCCACTCAACTGAAGAACAACTCAACAGTATCATCCTAATAATAACAACAACAGTAATAATACAGTATTAAAGTACATGAAAATATATAGTATAATGTTAGAAGATCGTGTATTGGTTGTCAATCAATAGGAGACATCAAGGGACGGTGCTCTAGGATATGCTTCATTCCATCTAAGCAGTTTGGATACAGGACAACAATACAGATGATGCAATTCCACATATTTTTTCAATTTTCTATGAACAAAAATACAAACTTAATAACCCAAAGCTTATATCGACAGCATTCCTTTGATAGTATAGTATTTCAAGTAACCTCAAACAGGTAACGTGTCCTAACAAAGTTATTCCGCTTTTTCCCATGGACGATGGACAACTATATGATGATTTTTCGGGTGACCGAAAAGAATTTTCATCATATGATGGATTATTTATTTTATCAAAAATATCTTTTCATAGAAACCTTAAAGAAAACAATATGCCAACGAATAACTTTCTGCAAATCGGTATAAAATAATGATTAGGATGGATGGCTAATTGTTGCCGTACTTAGCATTATTTCTCTCTCTCTCTCTGTCTCTCTCTCTCTCTCTCTCTCTCACTCTCTCTCTCTCTCTCTCTCTCTCTCTGATGACGGAGTGGAAACAGACATATGATGCAACTTCTCAATCAACGACAACTTACAAATTACACCCTCCGCCGCCTCAACACATGGTCTGGTGAATTACTACTCACTGAGAGCTTCTGAATCAAACACGTTTTCCTGTTTTATTTACTCTTCATTCATTCATGAATTCATCCATTTGTATAAAGACCTAACCTGATTCACATGCTTGAAAATTATCCCTTTTATAAATGATATATTGTCCTTTTTTCCATTGTTGATTTTTTAAAACTCTTTAATTGATTTAAAATTCATCACTTATCATTTCGTCCAATGATTATGAATTGTTGTCTCTTTTAATGATTGTTTCCTTCTGTTTCGTCCATTCAATAAAACGTCAAGAAAAGATTTGTCGTTACTTGAACATTTCAATTCTTACCCCAACAAAATTTAGAAATAATTTTATTTAATATTTTATGTACTAGTACATTGTAAAAATAATATATATTGAAAGATCCAAATTTTTTGCACGCATTTATGAGAGTAATTTTATCGACTGACTGTTAATCTAAGACATTCTGTGTACGTTTTGTCTTAAAGGGAACTCCAGTTCAGTGCATGTACCAAAGAAAATCCTTGCTTCAAATCTTTGTTGAAAGAATTTCTGTTTTCCAAGAAGTTCACAAAATCGTGATTGGCAGCCGATATATACACGTGTATCCGCCATCACGGTGATCTCCTTGGTCTCTGAAATCCGAGAAAACTGTGAAGACCGACAGAGACAGAGGTACGACTGTTCTCCCTCCAGAGGGCGCCGGGAACCAGATAAAGGCTGCCTCAGACGTGTCAGACCGTGAGTGAAATCACACAGGTTCCCCCTTCATACTTTTAACTCCAGAACCCCAGTCACCAACCAAATTGTTCGTAGTTAATCGATCGAAATATAAAACTGTATGCACAGCATTTTATTCTCATTCTGTGCTGCTGCTGCAGCTTGTTCATTTGTGTGATGATATCCAGTGAAGCGGATTCAGGAAATAACATAGTTTTGAGACTCTCACAAAGTAAATAGAGAACTAGTTTTTCATTTTTTTTCTACTCAAAAATATAAGATTTCTTTTACTTCAATTGTAAGTTATTATATTTTATCATTATACAAATCGAGGTAAGTACACATGCTTGTTAGATTTAGGTGAGGTGGTTTGAGTAACTTCAAATTAAATATTTATGTATATTTTTTAATTGCGAAGATGATACCTTTTATGCATGTACACATGCATGTAATATATGTCAAAGCATGTACTATAATATCATTGATTGTTTCCTAGTATGGGCTACATGTATGCAATTTACAACTCTTGATGAAACAAGTTAAAACACGTTATATATGAACAAACTGTTTATTTGCCGAGATTTTCTTTTTCATTGATCTTTATGTAATGAAAAATGTATCCACTCTAGAGAAACGCAGCAGATTAGGGCTAGAAGGAGTTGTCCCTGTCCTTGATTTTTTTAGTGACGTCATTGTGTAAAGTTAATGGAGTGAAAGTGATAATGCTTTTTTAAACCTACCGCTTAGAGGAATGCGGTGGTTTGACACAAATAACGTAATGATGGTACTAAAGAAGAGTGCTTCATAAAAGACTTACATTCCATCAGGTGTTAGAATAGCTTTTGATTTTGGTGTTTTATCTCTTTATCTATGGTTACAATGTTGACAGAATCTGTATTAATAATTTTACATTTAGTCTTTACAATTCTGTTAAAACAAATGTTACTAACTGACACCTAAACGTTTGTTTTTTTTCCAATATGCACATGTGTTAGGAGACGGCTATAAATTGTAATTGTGAATAACATAATGAACTTACTTTTTTTTTAAAATTTTTTCTATATATGCTTGGACAGAAATTCATATTAGAATTTCACTATGTCTCTATAGTAGTATGCCGGATTTAGTAATCAAAAAATAATAATTAAGGCTAATATAATAATTAATTAATACTAAACGTTAAAACAAATGTCACAAACTGGAAACATAAAATGTGTTATTTTGTCTGTGCACGTACCTGTAACGACACGATTTTAATCGTGAATATCTACGATTCTTTTTTTTTAATTTTTGGTCATTTTCTGTATAAACATATAAACTTCAATTAATTATGCGTTTTTATTATAAAGTATAAATCAAACTCTGCAAATCAAAGAAAAACGTTTTCTCACTTTTCTGTTCTACTGTGGAATCATCATTGTTCTTGGGGAACCAATGTTTGTGGCCTTCGTGGGTAACCCTTGCCCACGAATTTACATCCCCAAGAATGTACGTATATACAAGCATTTTTTTTTAATATTCATTAAAATTATCTCGAACTTCCTACCAACGAAATTACGCGCCAACGGACCAGGAAACTTTTGTCTACCCACGAACATTGACACCCACAAAAAATGATTCCACGGTACTTAAATGTTTTATTATCTGTTATGTAGATCCCTCACCAACTATTATCCTCTTGGCTTTTTCATTCTAAGTTTCGTATTTCAGTATGCAATTTTAGTACAACCCTTGAGTATAAACAAAATTAATTTTGAATCATACAAATGTGTGAAGTATCGGTTTTAAATTTTCTATGATGTCGCTTTCGTTTAATTGTCAATAAACAAATGAAAATGATGGTTTTGCTTTAAAATAGTTCTTTGTAGTTTGATATATAATCACAAAATATTCTTGGTAGAATTAGGGTTCTCCTTTTTTATCTGTTTACTTAACTGTTCTTATCTAAATTTAAGAGTATTCCGTATAACTTTCAGCTTTCATATATGTTTAATAAGCAACCATTGCAATATTTTTCTAAAGGTGTTCTCAAAAACATTGTATCATTAACCACTGCCAAGGAGCACGTCTGCATAAAATTCTTTCTAAATTGTGTTAGTATTCGTTATTCATAGTTGGTTCACGCCGATAATGAACGTTTAAAGAGAAAAGCTGTACTTTATAATGTGCTGTTGAAGTATATCTTCTTTATTTTGGCTTTTTTGTCTCTCTAACTTTCTCATCTTTTAATACAATTAATTTCAAGCAATTTACTCGCATCGTGTTATTAGTTGAAAACCTAATCAAAGATCGACAATGTTTTATTTACATTGATGGTTCATGTGAGCTTCTAAGGTACGTAGCAATCACAGCCAAAAAAATAGATAGCTTGCTGTTCGATTTTTCTGTAATAATCAATCGTTTATATATGTATATTGGATGACTTGATGAAACACTTGTATAATTTACATATATTATAAAGTGCCTAATCATTTTTTTTAAGTTAATAAGTTTACTTATGTACTGTAAATGTATTATCTTTATAGCTTAAGGTGCATCCAGAACAACTCTGGTCTTTAAAAGATAGAAACCTCGGAAATAAATCATCCGGAACACCTAAAACCTTTTACAGAAAATCATCTCTCCAATTTCTTTTTTTTTTTTGACAGAATTTTGTTACGAATGACTAGTAAACCTACAACATTTTGCTAATATGATATAAAAACTAACTGCGTCTGGAATGAGGAAGCGTCAGACTGATTCATATTAAGTAAGAAGTTTTGGTGTTCAAAGGAGAGAGGAAGGGAGAGTTTGAGATGGAAAAAAAATAAAGAAAGAAAAAAAAGAAAAACCATCACATTACATTTAGTGATAATAGCATCTTTTTTCGGTGTTATCATTGACAAGAAATGTTTGTAAAGGATGTCAGAAATTATATTATTTTGCACACACACCCTGTCTGTAATTTTCGCCCTGATTGAACTCTGTCTATCTATAAGTTTTGGAATTGTATATTTACACAGTGTACTTTACAAAGAACATGTATGTTTTAAATGTAGTTTTCAATATTGGCGTGGGTTTGGGGGGATTGGCCATCTTAGAAAATACCATTTCATTCCATTAGTATTTGATATGTTCACATGCGAAGATCTAATTATAATTGTTTTCTCAATAACTAGTAAATACACCTTGTGTTTTTAAAATAAAAAATGATACGCAGAATCATTGCAGAAATAATATTGATTATTTTCAAATAGATAAAACCTGATTTTAAGAAAATATAAATCCTATTACTAACCGTTCATTACATCATTGGGACGATTTCAAACCTTATTTAAATATATCAGTAAATTTAATCATTTCTTAGAAAATAATATAACACTAATACATAGATAAAAGCATGTACGAGTGATCTGTATTTAGAACAGTTTGATGTCATTAGGATATGGCTTTTCAGATTCATGATATGATTGGTTAATCTAGATTTTGAAATTCGAATCTCGAATTCAAAACATCTCGTAAGTCGAATCAGGCATTAACAATCTCGAATCTCAAATGATACTGGGTTTTTGTTAGTATAAGGAAGGTGGATTAAATTACAAAAATTAAACATGTGGCCTTAATTGTACATTTATGTATAAACAGAACAGTTTTTGAAGGAAACAAAAAAAAAGAAAGAAAAAGAAACAAACAAACTTAGAATCTGATTTATTTGGTGACGAAATATCGATAAACTTGTGAAATGGTATCGCAGAAATTAAAAGTGATGAATGCAAAATTGCAATGTTAATAGACACATTAAAAATTATACCATAAGCAACATGAACACATGTAAATAAATTCATATTAGTTCATCGCTTGTTGTAATCTTTACTATTCCTATACTTCGTTAGTAATTTCCTTTTAATCCGGCAACTCTGAAGTTGCTGATTAAGACTACGAGTAAAACAAAATTCCCCTACTAAAATGAAAGTTAAACATGACCCCTTGCTGTTAAATTGGAAATGATTACAGTTATGTTTTGCATCAGCCCGCATCCGTCCTAATGGTCAATCATTACAGCAAAATGATGACTGCGTTTATTGTTCTACTCAAGTTAAAATACATATTTATGTACCTGTAAATGGCATATAAGCTTGTTATGTAGCTGTGTATGAACGAAAGGCAAATTTGAATTTTAAAACATGTGTTTGGATCGTTCAGAACAGATTCATAAGATTCATGTACTAGAATAAATCCAGCCAATGGTTGCTACTATATCTCTCCATATCAAACAGATATAAAGGATGCAAACAGAATACGTGCATGTCAATTACAAGCAAGAGTTAGAGTACTGTGGAATCATTTAAATTCGTCGGGGCTAGTTTTCATTAATTATGGGGTATTTCCTTTTATTACTAATTCGTGAGTATGTAATGTCGTGGATGCATCGGTTTTCAGTTTCAGTAAGAAAACTCTTTTTTTTCAAAATTGTTTTCGTTGAGGATGTAAATCCGTGAAGGGGGGGGGGGGGTCCACGAAAGCCACGAAAATTGAGCCACCACGAATTCTAATGATGCCAAAGTATTTGTTTTTGGCATTTCACGTTTGCAGCAATTTGCTTTTATCATGTAACAAATAAAATCGCTCGCAATGATCTCCGCTGTAGACGTCGATAAAATAATCCCGGTGGTTAGCTTATTTAAACGGTCATTAGCGGTCTAAAAGGCTTTTGAACAAAAGACACCAATTCATCTACTGTATCCAAATGCATAACGTTTACAAGTCGATTAAAAAAATATTTAGTGTCCTTAAATTTGATGTCTTAAACTTGTTCTTAGTGAAATAGAAAAATTTGCAATAAACAGTCAGAACCAGTTTTTCCCTAGCAGTGGACATTTTCTTCCTTGTTTGACTCCTTTTAATACTTAATTTCAATTTAAGAAATAATTATGTGAGGATATTTGATTATGAATGAAAGAAACAAAATAAATTAAACCGGTAATGTAATCAAACGGTTGCCTTTAACTAATCACATTGTTACTAAGTCATAAAATTTTTGAACGACAGTGTTTTTGATCCAGCTGAGCTATTTATTGCTAATAAACTTTCAGTGGTACACGTAGATACAAACTTTAAAAGACTACAGTTATGCAATTTGGCATTCGTTGATTTCGATAACCTGTTGATTTTTCTTCAAATACCAAAAGCATCAGATAACTTTTTAAAATCAATGCTGCATAAGAAGCAAACTTCATAAAAAAAAAATGGTGTTGATATAGTTAATTAAAAAATGAAAAAAAAAAATCAATAAGTCTTTTATATAACTGGATACAACTACACTGAAGGATTGTCAAACAAAGGACTTAATTTAAAATGCACCGATAATGTTTGGGGGGGGGGGGGTTCAGCTGCATAACAAAACCCGACATTCATCACGTTTTTGACTGAGTTATAAAACACAATTCCCATTGACTGTACTTTAATCACGATTGCTTAACAAAGAAGCCAACAATTGGAGATGAGGAGTAATGTTCGCGAATTAATGATCATTTATTTACAGCCGTGAAGTGAAATAGCAAATTAAAGATCATTTCTATCGTAAATGGGGACTTTTGACTGCGTTAATCATATCATTTCCCGTCGGCGTTTAAATTATTTTACAGACTGTAGCTTTTGGCTTAGGTCTCAACATATCCTGTACAAATCCTATTTTAACAAATCATTCGTAATGCATCTTTTTTATGTTAAATTGTATGAAGATACATTGTGAAACACAAAAAAATCATTGAAAGAAATGTTTTTACAAGAGTATATATTAATGTTTCATGAAATTAAGTCATGTTGTAACAAAAAATACCAACGCAATAATCAAGTGCATCGATTTTTTAATAAATCATTTTTATGTTCATAAGAGGACATGAATTCCAAAGTTTAATTGGTTTCCATGAATTTTAATCCAGACTGTATCATAGTAAACTGGTTAAGCCCATTTTGCTTTGTGTAGATATTGAACATTTTTTCTGTCCAATAATGCCGCTTCAATCAATTTTGTACATTCTTTCAATTATACACACCATTCAGACAGAAACTGTTGAAATTGATGTATTACAAATGATTCGAGATTTCTCTCTTTTTTCGCATGTTCCTTTCTCATACTCAAAGAAATTGACACAAACAAATGTACATTTCTTAAGGAAACTCTGGAAACGAATATGCATTTCTTAAGGATACTCTAAATCGTGGAAAAATAAAACATCTAATTTATTAAATTATTTTGAGACTGTATGACGTTTGTAATACAAACTCCGAGTAAATATTTACTGTATTGATTTTTGCCTTCTGTTGTTTAAGTTTGAGTTGAAAATCAAGTACATGTAGTTAATTGTGATGATTCAATTGTGCAATACACCTGTGCATACTGCTCAGCATAAATATCATTTTCCGCGTGATTGTAAACAAGGTGGTGTCAATTAAAATAAACCAACATTTAACTTTATTTACATTGTATATATACCATTGCTTAAAAGATATGTGTATTTTTCCTCTTCCGCTCAAAGATTAAGAATTTATCAATATAACATTAAATTCTGTTAAATATTAATTAAAAAAGGATAATGCAGTAATTATTCGTTTCAATCGACTTTCAAATTGTAAATTGATTTGATAATAATTTTAAGAATAAAACTTGTTCAACATAATGTATTAAAGATAATAATCATAACGTAGTGATTTTGTAATGGTAAAAAATTGCCTCGCTATATTTGAAAGATTATTTCGTTGAAAAAAAAATCAAAATGCGTCAATCATGTAAAATAGCTTTCAATATTGTTGCCGTTTGATGGACCAAAAATGTAAGTTGCAATTTTTTTTTATATACATTGTATTTTTTAGTATTAGTTTGTTTTGGGGTTTTTTTTTTTGTCTTGGCATTATCCAAACATCTGCCTCAAATCCAGCTGTCCGACATATTGAAAACGTATTTATTTTTTGATTACATATATATAACATAAGCAGTGTCAGTTTCAAAATTTCATAGGAAAAGCAATGAACGGTTGAGGGAATATTTTCCCACTCCCCAAAGTCGTACTTCATAAAACCATACACGATTTTTTTTTCTTTTCATTTATCAACCAATATATAAGAGTGTATCATCCAACGATTTGTGTATGTGTATCTAGAAATATGACATTTTACAGAGAACAAAAATCTAGTGATGCTCTGTTTGATAGACACATTGTTATGGTCATATATTAAGAGGGATCGATAGTCGTGGCAATTTAAGACTACTGATCTCCTTTAAAAGAAGAGATCTCCTTTAAAAGAACAACTTTTTATAAAAATATTGCAAAATACCCAACTTTATATCGAAAAATATATGGATTTTATTTTGATAAATAGTACATTATAATATCTAAACAAATCATATCTTAGGATTTCAAGTAGATCTGATGGTAATTTTTTTGACCACGCAGCCTCTTTAAGGTAGATCTCATGGTTAATTTGTCGACCATTCAGCCTCCTTAAAAATATCTGATGGTTAATTTGTTGACCATTCAGCCTCCTTAAATGCATCGAGACGTCATTTATTGCTAACTTAAACGTAATCGCTGTCCGCCTGAACGAAAATAAACGAGTGTTTTACGACATCATACTCAGACACATTTAGCTAATGGTATGCAAAATTCAAAAAAGAGCAATCGGTGAATACTTGAATCCTATGGATTTATTTGGTTCATGCCATCATCTAATTCTAATGCATTTAAACAAACAGCATAACCTACATCACCATACAATATTAGTGTCTTCATGATATCAAATAAAAAACACGAAATTCCCATCAAGAAACAAACCAACCTTTAAAAAACGCACCAGAAACACTTTTAGATAATTAAAACAAAATCATGTTTTGCAATTTTTTCCAGAACTATAATTGTCATTTATATTAAATTGCTGATTCTCCGGGTAAATGTTCGTAGTTAATCGATCGAAATATAAAACTGTGCACAGCATTTTATTCTGATTCACTGCTGCTGCTGCTACAGCTTGTTCATTTGTGTGATGATATCCAGTGAAGCGGATTCAGGACATAACATAGTTTTGAGACTCTCATAAAGTGAGTAAATAACTAGTTTTTCATTAAATTAGTTATCGAAAATATAAGATTTCTTTTACTTCAATTGTAAGTTATTATATTTTGTTTTATTTATAAATCGAGATAAGTTTTTTTTTCTGTGAATTTCTTGTCAGATAAAAGTAACCTAGTTTGATTAACCAGAAAAATATGTATGTCATATTTTTAATTACGGAGGTGATGACCTATGTACATGTACATAAAACGGACATGTCAAATTATGAACTACAATATCATTGATTGCTTCCTGGTATGCGCTACATGCATGCGTGTATATTAATCTGCCTTTAACTTTTAAATATGATATTTTGGGCAATAAACTATTAATTAAGTAGAGAAAAAATTCAAGTAAGTAAGCTTTAAATTTGAATATTTTCCTATATCTTTAGACAGAGCATTCTCTCGAAAGGAGGTTAATAAAGCTTAAAAATGGCGACCACCGGTCCTCTTAACTAAATTACATAGTTTCATTATGTGTTGAGGTCTTTAATATAATCATTGAATAAAATTGCGGTTTTTTTTTTCATTTACTTGCTACAAAACACGCCGAAAATACAAGATGATAAAACAAACTAAGCTTCATTTCTTTTACATTGATCTTTAGGCCATACAAAATGTATTCACTCTAGAGAAACGTAACAACTAGAAGTTGTCCCTATCCTCGATCTTATTTGTGATGTCATTGTATAAGGTTAATTGAGTAAAAGTGATAATGATTTTTCAAACCAATTGCCAATGGTATGCGGTGGTTTGGCATACTTGACGTAATGGTGTTACTAAAGAGGAGTTTTTCAAAAAAGACTCACATTCAATCAGGTGTAAGAATAGTTTTTTATTTTAGTGTTTTATCTATATATTTTTGGTTACAATGTTGACAGAATCTGTCATTTTAATGTTACATTTAGTATTTAAAATGTCCTAAATTGACACCAATTGACAATTTTTTTCTAATATACACATTTGTTACGAATGGCTAAACATTGTAATTGTAAATAATTAGAAAACGAGTTTTTTTTTAATTCATAAAGAATTTGAAAGTAATTTATATTAGAATTTTACCATTAGTCTCTATAATACTATGCCGGATCTAGTAATACAAAAAAAAAATAAATAAGAATACTAAACGTTGAAACAAATGTCACAAACTGGAACATAAAACTTGTGATTTTGTCTGTGCACGTGTAACGACACGATTATAATGGTCAATATCTATTATAATATTTTTTTTGATCATTTTCTGTATGACTTTATAAACTTCAATTAATCATGCGTTTTAATTATAAAGTATAAAATCTAACTGAGCATCAAGGAAAAACGTTTCTTTGCTTTTCTGTGGTACTGTGGAACCATCAATGTTTGTTGGGGACCAATGTTTGTGGCTTTTGTGGGAAACCTTTACCCATGAATTTCCGTTCCCACGAACGTATATACAAGGATTTATTTACATGTAATATTTATCAAAAGTATCCAGAACTTGCTACGAAATTTCGTGCCTACGAAATGTGAAACGTTTGGCTAACTACGAACACTGACACCCACATATAAAAGTGATTCCACAGTATTTAAATGTTTTATTAGCTGTATGGTAGATTTACATACATAAAATTGAATTACGATGGAACTCCCCCCTCCCCCCCCCACCCTAAAATTTTTGGTAACCTTGTAAAATATTGAATTGAAAATTAGAAAATAAACAATAAAATTAAAGTTATAGGTATTCTACTACCCCCAATTCCACGTATTAGGTTTTTTGTCAAGATTTTTTTGGATGAGTATGCCCCCTCCACACTTTCAAAGTTAAAGTTATAGGTATACTACTACTCCCAATTCCACGTATTAGGATTTTTGTCAAGATTTTTTGGATGAGTCTGCCCCCCCCCCTCCACACTTTCAAAAACGATGCTACGTGCCTGAAGCAAGCAGTGCAATATTTTTCTAAAACGTGTTCTCATAAACATTGTATTAATTAATCACTGCCAAGGAGCACGCCTGCTAAGAATTCTTTCTAAATTGTGTTTGTATTCGTTATTCATAGTTGATTCACGCAAATAATGAACGTTGGAAGTGAAAAGCTGAACTTTATAATGTGCTGTTGAAGTATATCTTCTTTTTTTTTTGCTTCTCTGTCTCTATAGCTTTCTCATCTTTTAAAACAACTTATTTTCAAGCAATTTACTCGCCTCATGTTATTAATTCAAAAGCAAATCAAAGAACGACAATGTAATATTTACATTGATGGTTTATGTAAGCTTTTAAGGTAGCGATTACTGCAAAAAAATAGACAGCTTGCTGACGTTGGTTATGCTTTTTTCTGTTTTACCTATTAGCCTGTTCTGTTCGTTTTATCGGTACTAATCACATCGTATACATATTGTATGGCTTAATGTTACACTTGTATGGTTTACATTTATCGTAAAGTGCATAATCAATCTTTTATTTTTCAAAGTAAATTTCATAACTAATGTCATGACATGTATAATCTGTATAGCTTGTATGGTATACATATATCATAATAAGCATATTTTTTTAAAGTGAATATGATAACCAATGTTCGTGACATGCTTTATCTTTATAGCTAAAGTGATTGACAGGAGAAGAGCTGGCTGATAATGAACTCATCATTTAAATACTCCATTGTGGTTCTATGTATAACAGCACTGTGATTAATCGGAAATATCATAGTCATTCTCAAAAGTCTGTGTGACCCAGCGTTTCACAAAACCACCTACATCGTGTTACTGACATTGGCGCTCTCTGACTTGATATGTTTGATACAGTACATTGTCCAAGCTGTCATTGAACACGAGAACATAGAATTTGCAAACGAAAATGGAGAAGATTTTATGGCGATTACATATGCAACTACGCATGCGTCAGCGGCCCTAAGATTTTGTTTCTTGGTCTTCGATACTTTTACGTAAGAGCACCTATTAGGGCTCGCCTTTTACAGAATAAGACAATCATCAAATGGTCTTTTGCAATATGGGCATCCAGTATAGTGTTTGAAACATTGTACTTCGTCCTTCGGTTTGAAATTCCAAATATCGATGTGCAAGCCGTTGTTCTAAGTTTTCGAGGATATCTGTTATTCTTATTTGTGTGTTTTATGGTCTGTTTTCATGTTCAAAAGTACACGAGTTGCATCATTCTATAAATATATTGGGTCTGAATCGCAAGATCCGCCGTATGTCGCGCATGCTCACTGTGTTATTATTTATCTATATCTTATCTGCTCTTCTTTTCCTAATTTGCTTTATTCTTGTCTACAACAGAATATGTGAGGAGGAACGAGAGTGTACGCAAATCTTGATCATCGCGAGAATTATGTGATTATTGAAAGAGTCCATTAACCGTGTTGTATACTTTATATACTCAAGAAGAACAAGGTTGTTTTTAGAATCCTTGTTCAAGAAGTTTGCAAAAAGACGGGGCATGACTGGAAGAGAATTGATAGGTATGAAATACATGTATTTCAAGACAGTAACCGTGTATTTTGTTTTTATGACCCTTTATATGTGATTTTATATAGTTTTTATTACTTAAATATGTCTGAGTGTTTTAATAACACTATTCGCCTTTGTTGAATAAAAAATAGCCATTATCCGACAACTTCTGAGAGATTGGGCATACAAATAAAACTTTTGATAAGACCCCTGGAACAAACCAGGAGGTAAAAGGTTGTTTTTATTTGATTATTTGATGTCTTCTAGCAATAACCTTCATATGTAGAACAGGAAAAAAAATCCCAAGTTTGAAAAAAAATGAAAAAAAAAATGTGCAAAACTGATACATTTCAAGCAAAATCCTAAAGGGTCCTATGTTAAAAATTAACAGATTTTGAGATGACCCCCTAAAGAAACGATGTGGTAAATGTCTGATTTTTTATTTTATTTTAAAATGATAATTAATTCTGTAAAATTTCATGTAAGAAATTTCATTAAAAAATCTAGGGCAGAACAAATTAGACCCGGCCTCGTTAAACAATAAGTCAAGAGTAAATTGGGTGATACAGACGTTTGGCGATTTGCTTTAAACAACGGTATTCTTTTATGTTTGTTTAAGACCTAAAATCAATTAATCTTGACCTATTCGGGTTTTCTTGACACGTTTTGAAGACAAAAGCATATACTCATAGCATAAACATAGAATGAAAATGAAATGTAGAAAGAACGACACAGCGAACATGTGTGCATAATCACAAATCACAAGTGAAATATATTTTTTTTAAATAAAGAAATGAGATAATAAAACAATAATAATATGTAAAATATATACTGCCCGAAAGCGTGCGTACTCGAACTGTACTCGGCCTCGTTAAATCAATTTTTCTAGAAATTAAAATCTATATATTGAAAAAAAATCTGTAATTTGGTTTTTCAAAAATATAATTTATTTTGTGAGTGCCAATGTCATTTAACAGCCTGGTATACGTCTGTTTTACATCCGTTTCTTCCAAGGAACCGAGGTAGCTGTAGTCTGGCCATGAAGATGGTTTAGAGCAGAGCTTCAATTGACCTGTTGATGCATTCATATACATCAATTACGCCATGTGTATGGCATTTGAAATTCAAATATCTGTTCATTAATGTTATACACATTAGTTTAAAGACATTGGTGAATTATTCATTACATTTGTATACTTCCGTTATTAAAGATAATCTACAATTTGAAAATCTTTTAATTTTCTTTCTCAGTTTTACTTACCAGAAACTTAGCAAATCGATTTCTTCTTTAACATTATGCCATATCAGCAAGCGCATATATATATGAACAAAGCCGAATATAGAATTGAAATTAAAATGCACTTGCTACATTGTTGATCATTTAGAAATGCACGCTGTACGTATATGTCGTATTAAACTGTATTTCCTATGTTGAAATTTAGACCCAAATTATATTATATATATGTACTATTAAGGTATATATACATATGTAAGAGAACTTTTTGAAAAAAAGACAAATAATTGGCTCATTAAATGTAACAGAGCACTATGGCTTTTGTAATGTAGGAAGAATGCAATGTTTGTAAATGGTGTGCACTAATACGCCATCGCCAGGCCCTGGGTTAAGATTCTGTTAATGAAGGAGGAAATAAATCCTGCAAAATCCCGTGGCTATGAATATTTTATATTAGATATCATGTAATATCAGATTAAGTGAATACTTTTTAAAATGTACAAAGGATTTTAAAATATTGTAAAACCTTATAATTGTATTAATCTTAGTTGTTTTTTGAATATCATTGAAGATATATTTTTTTTCATTATCAGAAATGTTATATTTTCTTTTGTTCAATGAACTATAAAGGTTTATTTGTATCAAGATATTTGTTTATACCAAAAATTAATAAATTACTTCAAAGACTGAAGTGCGGGTGTAAATTGTCTTTTGGTGTAATTAAGATTTTATCAAAACGGAATTTATTTATACTATATCTTAAAATTATTTTTGAAAATTGTCACAAACTTTTTCAGTACATAATATTTCCCAATGTATCTATCTTAGTGAAGATAGATTCTGGTTTGAATGCTTATCGAATTAACACTGATTAATGTTATGACTTCCCAATGGCTTCTTGTAAATATTTTTTTAAGTGAAGGCACGGTTACTTATCAAGATACCACACAAATGATTGAATATTTCAATTGATTTAACTAATAGTCTAAAAAGGGAGAGAGCTCTGCAATTTTCAATTACATTTCAATCACATTTCATTTAAGTGAATGGCAGAGATTTATCCTCTCTACTACACCTAACTTTACCTACTATAACCTCTCTATTTTTGCGAAGTTTATGTCAAGCTGTTTGATATTTTACGTGTCTCCTTTCGTCTCCATTTAAGGAGACTAAGTAAATAACATGTTTTTTTTTTCTTTTTTTGGTTATAACATATAAACGAAAAATTGTGAATGACATTAAGGAGTTGCACACAGTCATATACACGTAGTTTTGTTAAAGAGTGGGAAGAGGCAGGTAAATCACAAATTATCTTGACAATAATATATCATAAGAGAAAAAATAGTGGCCTCATTTCATTATCCGTAGAAGGGTTTATCAGAAATAGTTCTCTTTATATATGAAATGTATGAAGGGGTCAAAAGCTTCAGTTAATCGGGGTTTATTTACTGATTGTTTAACTTGAATTAAAACACACAAAAAAACTAAATATCAAGTACTTTTTACACCCAAACTGATTTTAACAGTTCTAAGATATATACAGAATGAATGTAAGAGACGTTTCACAGTAAGTTGACTTTTGGGAAGAAATAACTCGATTTTTTTCACAGAAAATGAAGAATGGAGAGAATATGTAACTGTTGCAATTTTGAAATAAAAAGAAAAGATGAAAAATGAATAGTTTATGTTTTCCTTCATATGTAAGGTGTTTAAAACATAGGAGCAAGGAGAAACACTAAAATGACGTCGCGATGAGTTTGTGGTTGCTCTGGGTCAATGGATGTAGGCAAGTTTGTTAGCTTACACAGAATAAAAAATGATGTCATTTACTTCAAAATTTTTACGTTAGTGAAAGGTATTCTGGTTTACTTTCTCGTGAATTTTCAATGTTTTGTCTTTTTTCCCAAAGGAGTAACAGTAAATGTCTCAATAATTTCCGAACAGCCCTCGTACAAGCTACTCATTAAGGGTCTAGCAAGTAAAAAAGGTGTGAACCTTAATTGGCAGGCGTTCTCTTTCTATTGTATCAAGCGGGGTATAATCAAATTTTACCGTCCGGTAAAATAAAGCAAAATTTATAGTAAATTAGTGTTTTGTGGTAAAAACTGACCGTCCGGATCCGGAACGAGGAATTCCGGACAAATGAGACAAACTAACGTATAAAAAATCTTTTCCCAAATAAAATCGTAAACTGAAGTGTCCGGATATCTGGCGTCCGGATAATCTGACGCCCACTGTATATATGCATGTAAAACTTATACGATCACGCTATAAATAAAACTTTTTGTAAGACAACGATTGGACTTAGTGGTTTCTATGTTTGGACCTCAAGGTGAATAAGGAGACGATCGTTTACAAGTCACACACCCGGCCAATCGGACATAAGTGTATAAAAGTCAGTCACTATGTACAGTGTACAAGAATAAAAAACAATTAATACGGTAATATATCTCTTGCTGGGTTTTTTTGTTTTGTTTTTTGGGGGTTTTTTTGTTTTGTTTTGGGGTTTTTTTTTCTATAGTGATGCAAACATTTAAAACGTATTCTAAATGCATACAGTGAAGAGCTGACAAGTGTCCATCAATTGATAAATTATAAAGTGTATAATTATTGTGTATATCTATCACGTCTACTAAAGCAATTTGTTTATATATGTATTGTGTAAGGGAACAAAAACTTAGTCATATTTTGACTAAACAAAAGATGTTATTTCAGGTAAGAGAAACTACGTAAATCCGTCGTGCTTATATGGACAAGCGAGGGGGCACATAGAGTCAATATTTGAATCAGTTGAACCCGTGTCGAAAAATATATATTTTACAATTGTTCATTGACGAACATTCAGGGGCGAAATGCATATTTTTTTTCATCTTGTTACTTTTGCGTGTGTGTTGTTTTCATTAGAAGACTTTGATTGGCCACAATATGCAGTTTTGGGGAATTGATTTTAATAAACTCTCCTATGCAGTTACTCTGGCAAAACGGAAGTGAAACAGTGTATGGACCTAAGCACAAATCACCAGCCCGGACAACACTTAGTGTTTCAAAATATTTAATAAATTCGATGATATGTATTCAGTTTCATTTTTCTTCAAAGAAACTTGTTTATGAATACCTTGTAAAAAATCAGATTTTAAATGGTACGGACAATTTAGATATTTTTATATTCGTTTGTATTTCTACGTCAGAGTTCAATAAGAATGGTTCGCTTTCATTGATAACCAAAGCGCAATTTCTACAGCGGTAGCGTTTGGAATCAAGGGCAGACTACCCGATAGAATCAGTACTGACGAAGGCTAGACTTTATTTTAACTTGTTTGATGAAAAATTGTCAGGATATAATTTTCCAAAAATATTGCGATTACTGAAACATAATGCATTGTAAAGTTTGAAGGCTTTACTTCTAACTTAAAATATTACACAACAAGATTCATAAAGGGGTTTTCCGTCTATAGCTCGAAATTAGTGAAGAAATATTCCGAGAATTGATATTAGAAAACAGTGTGCATGATTATTCAAATACAGCTAAGAAACTACTTGCCTTGCGAAATTATATATCGTGGATTTTAAAATAAGTAAAATTCAATAAGATTAAAATAAAATTAACTCCCGTTAATACTTCAGTAATATGATTTTTTATTTACTGCACAATAAAAGATTACCTTGCTTTAAACGAACTAAATTAGAAATATTTAATAATGTGAATAAGAAAATAGAAAGAGGGTGCGTCTTTTAACCCCAAGGAACCCCAAGGATACCCCATGATAGAAATTAATTACGATTGTTAACCCAAAGATCTTATTAAAATCCAGTGGCACCCCTAGGTACCGCAAAGTACTCCAAGGATTCCTGTAAAAACCCCAATGATACTCCCATCATAGAAATTAATAATCATTGATACTCCAGGGGGCTCATTGGAATCAAAGGGTAACCCCCAAGGCTCCTAGAGGATACCCCAAAGATATTGGGGTTCCTTGGGGTTAAAAGATGTGCAGATTGAAAAATGCTTGTCAAAATTGGAACCCAAATGAACAAAGCAACAAAGCATCATATAGTCATCGTAGCAAATTGTTCGCAATAATTTTTATATTTTTGATTGGTTTAATGAGAAAGAAATAAATAGAACATAAATAAAAGATAATAAGACATAAATAAAGAAAATAAAATATGCCTTTTTTAAATTATCGAGTGGCCGAAAAAATTGTACAGAATTAAAAAAAATATCAAATTAATGTAAACTCGTCCTTTTTGGTAATTATAAACGTAATTATTAGAAAAATGCCAATCTAATTAAAGTAAGAATTAAACCTGCGCCCATTTTTCGAAACATTTCACGCACCGTATCAAAAACCGGGAAACAGATGAAAACGCTTTTTGAAGTAGATTGAAATGATACATAATGTGAACAAAGAAAAAAAATGATCGTAAGAATTACTAACTTGCTGAAGCAAATCAAACAAAGTTTGGAAAAAAAATCGAAAAAAATATCAAAGCGTTCAGGCCACGCCCACCATTACTTATAGAGCACTCAAACTAATCATAATGGCGCAACTGTTTTTAAAAATCCGTACTGTACAAGAAGTTTGAACTGTTCTGTTCATGAAACACACAGTGTCATTTAAACAAGAAGCAAACAGGCCCTAACGGTAACCTGAGTACCATAGCCCATACACATTCATTTTGAGGATTCTCCTATATGAATTAAATAACCTAAAGCTTCATTCTGGAGTAAAATAAAATCTAATATATGGTAATGACTACCACCTTCCTACCTGAAATCATACAACAAGGACATTGATAGGAAATAATTGTCTCATATTTGTTAACTTTCAAGATAGCTTTTATCTTTATATGTTTTCATACATAAACTAAATGTTGATGGTATACATGTTATATTAAAAACAACAACCCCTTCCCATCCCCATCCCCATTTTAACTTCATCTTGAAAACTACATGGTAATTTGTCACTTAGCAATATTGAACTGATATGTGTTCTATTATAAAAATCTACTTTACTTTCAAAAATCTTCTTCTCTACTCCCACACATCTGTAAGAAAAACTGAGTTCATAATAATGTAGACCAGGAAGCCCTCTACCAAAATTGTAATTTTTTTTCTCCTGGGAAGGGCTTTTGACTCAAGGGTGGGGCCAAAATTGTCATATAGTGTTAAATTAATCCATATAATAAGTGTGGGTCGGCTGTATATTATGTTGAAAATTTTGATTATTTTATTGAGCTCTTGAATTTTATTGAAAGAAATGAGTACATATGATTGCGCCCATGAGAAAAGGGTGCTTATGACATTTTTTGCACATTTTTAGATATTTACATAATTGAATTAAACACAGCTTAAAGTTGTCAAATCTAAAATTTTATGGCTATACGCTAATTCTAAGTAGAGTTTTTTATCCATTAACAGTGATGCTATTTCAATACGAAAATCACAACGTCCTGTTTCACAAGCGCAACGTCAACAGTGTTTTTTTTAAAAGAAAAGGTGATCAATCATAACGAGGAACCAGTTAGTAGAGTATTCTATGTGAACACATTTCATTTACATAAACACTGTCCTTTCCATATAAACAATAAATACCTAATATATATTAGTAGCTTTTGTTCTTAAACAACATATGCGATTTTCGTGACATTATTAAATATGTCATATTTTAGTCTTGAACTTTGAAAACAATATCAGAAGAAACGTATTATACAATTTTATTTAATTATGATCCATTGTACAACTTACTGATACAATTATGGTAGCAGCACTGAACTATTCTTTTGAAGTTGTAAGAATAGTTTCAGAAGTAACTAGACTTTAACATGTGCACTCACAGATAAACACAATAAGAAAAGTAGTTAATTCTACCACTGCCGGGATCGTGCCCTTTTTTCCATTCGACATTATAGGCAGAATTCATGGAAAAGAGTGTCCCTTCCATGGATCGGATATTCACCCCCTTCCAATATTGATAAATTTCACAATTTAAATTTATTTCTTTTTAGTGTATGATATTTTTACTATCCGATCGCTTCTAGTCACAATTTTTTCAATCTACTGTGATTGTTTTTCTACAATTGTTAAGGTTCCCATCACCCCAATGCCTTTGCTTACACATTTCGGGCGTGCCCACACCCGAAAAAACAACATCCAGACACTTATCATCTGTGTGTAACTATTCCACAGCAAATATGTAGGTTTACAATTATAGAGAAAACATACAGTATGCAGAGATTAATTCCGTGTTTTGAATGTATTTTTCACCATCACTTTAAAATAATTCTCAACCGTCCATTACCCATAATCCAAAGCTTATGCATGCATTTAATTACACCGCCAGTGCGCTGTCTTCTATCTGTATAATAAGTCTCTATGTATTCTACATTTCAATATCATTTGTAAATCTTACACACTTCATTAAAACCGCAAATAATTTTATGAATCCGCTCCTTCAAATAAAATAAATGTGAAAATAAAGCTCAGGTTCGGACGGGATCATGAAACTGTCTGAATTCTCAAGTTCTTTCAGTAATGGTCACAAGAAAATGAACAAGAATATTAAGATTGGTCTTGACGATTACAAAGTAAACATAATGTACAATTTTATTTATCGTCTATTTTTTGTTTGCAACGTATATTTAGAAATCAGGTCAATGTATAATTAGGTTGGAGTTAACCTGTAATAGGAATCACGTTTTCATTTATATCTTTGGTACTTTTCCATGACCATTTTGTTGTTCTGGCTCTGTGTTTCAATATATAACTTGAAATAGGAAGTTTAATTTTTAGAAAAGGATAAGAGTATTATTACATCATTTCTGACCATTTTGTTGTTCCGGCTCTTTGTTTAAATATATAACTTGAAATAGGAAGTTTTGATTTTTAGAAAAGGATAAGAGTATGATTACATCATTTCTGATCATTTTGTCGTTCTTGCTCTTTGTTTAAATATATAACTTGAAATAGGAAGTTTTAATTTTTAGAATAGGATAAGAGTATGATTGCATCATTTCTGACCATTTTGTTGTTCTTGCTCTTTGTTTAAATATATAACTTGAAATAGGAAGTTTTAATTTTTAGAAAAGGATAAGAGTATGTGTACATCATTTTCTGAATCATTCTCAAGAATCAACATCCAGATAGTCACTTTTACTCGTGTTCATTACAAGGAATAGGACCACTAATCAAGAATTCGACTGTTTAACACCTTTTAAACACATGCAACAGTATTTAAAACAAAATCGACATCATAGGGAAAGAATTAAAAGCAAAATTTTAATATTAACATAGCAATTTTCAATACAAAAAAGAAAAAACCCGTCTGTTTAAAACGTCCTTTTTAACAAAAACACAGTCGATAGGAACATTAAATGGTGTTTTGATTAAGTTGTACATTAAGTTAACTTTTTTTTTTATATTTACATCCACCAAGTATGATTCCCTCTATTTTTAAAGAAAATTAATTGTAATTCATAGCTCTGTAGAAATTGACGAAACACAAGCACATGTTATTTAGTAAACTTAGGACAAATTAAACAGTACAAGTATTTACCAGATCGGTGAGATGTGTGCAGAACTGCAGACTTTCATCTCTCTTATTTTTAAATTGAGAAAATATGACTTTTAATTGTTTAACCAGAAATGTTTCTAGTCGCTGCATTTTTAGTAATCCATCAGAAAATGATTTAGGAAATAAGTTTATAGTACATGTTCATGCAGCATACTTTAAAAAGTCGTTCATCATTAAAACAATACCGGCAATGCTACTTGCTGAACAAAGATGAAATATGTACATGTATTTGTTAGGTTCATGTTTTTTGCTTTCTAAATTCACGAACTATTAGAGTAGATTTCTATTTAAAGGGATTAATATTCGCGTAGAATCGCGAGAAGCGCATCTCGCGAATTTTAAAATCTCGCTTTTATTTTTGGACATATGTAACCTACATTAAACTATAATAAAAATTCGGCATTCGCGATTTTATGTTCTCGCGATTTAATGGAAAACGGCTGAATCGCAGAATTACATGTAAGTACTCGCGTAAAATAAGGAATCTACAGTATGTGGTCTGAATGATTTCCTATCTTTATCTTTCCTAAAATAAGTTTATTTTTTTTATTTGTGCTGTAAATATGTTAATATCAATGCGCTGTTAAAAAAAAGGGTGAAGCAGTCAGCTAAAATTAAAATCAAAATATTTCTTTAAAACTTCTCCAAATCATTTGGAGCATTTAAGCTAATATCGGGAAAAACAGAAATACATGTAGTTAAACAAATGTGTGTGCAAGTAAAGAATAATAAGAGTTTATTTAAAATAATGTGAAAATTTAATTTAAAAAAGGGATAAAAACTATACGCGATGAAATTGACGCGTTAAAAATCTTACGCGTTTCAGACTACGTTATGACGTAACGTGATATGTTTGTGACGTTATTTCTCTGTTTTGTCAATAACGCCATAAGCACCCTTTTCTCATGGGCGCAATCATATATTAAAAAAAATGAATGAAGCTGTCTATCAAAATTAGAGATATCATGAAAGCTTTTTGCAAGAGTTTAAGTAGGGGCATAACAGTTAATGGAGTTATCTCTTCTTGCTTGTTCATATTTAATAATTAATCATTGTAAAATAATGTATTTAAGATGTTAAAATATTAAAAGAGTTAAACAAGTTTTTTTTTATCTATTTAAAACAAAACAACCAAAACAGTTTTTTTAAGTTTTTAAATAAACAGTTGACTTATTAATAGTAATGTAAAAACTAGTTAGTCAAAAAATACTGAAGTGTGGTTTGTGTACAATAATTTGGGAATAAATACCAGATGGTGTCATAGAATGAATTTTAGAGAACTGAACAGGTAAAACAAAAGAATCGATATAACAAAATAACTTATCAGTGTTTTTTGTTTTTGTATAAATTTCCTAAGTGGGAGGGTTGACACGCCTTGGCGGATCAAGATGAATGGACGTTTGTATCAATGCAATGAATTAATACAGAATAATAAAGTAATCATTGAATATCTTCACCTTTAATTTATTTAGAGCATTCATAGTAATTAAGTTTTGACAGATATTGAATAAATAAGATGAATCAATGGTTTTTCTAAATGTTCGATTTTAGGTCTGATGGGAAGAACAGTAACCAGAACGCAGGTGACTAATGAACGTCATGGCAGAAATTGTTGGGCGAATTTATCATGCATCGAGCTGATACCTAGGATAGGACAGTTTGTTTGAAATATGCAAATAAAGCACGTGCTCGCGAGTTTAGATTGCATACATTAATTTTTTAATAACAATGTTGGATTAGAAGCAAACTTTATAATATAAATTTGTGAACCTTGAACAGTTTGTGTTGAGACAACTCTACGGTTAATAAGAAATCTCTCTGAATGAATGATGTACGTACAACACGGGGAAACCAATTTGTTTACCCCAATAATGCATTTATCTGAAATTTACATATAGAAAACTTATATGGAACAGGGTTGAAAACTATAGTGAGATTTGACTTACAGCTAATCACTTTGAAAAGAATATAGAATGTACAACACCTCATTCCCGTTTTGGAATAAGAATGTATAGGTAACTTAGCGTTGAAATTTAATACAATTAATAATGCAAGATATAAAGACGATTCCAGTTGAAACGATGAATACGGAATTAACAGTCAAAAACCGAGAAAGTTTGTTACTATTACATTCAACAGCAACAAAAAACATTTTAAGCCAATTATGATGCCGATCCTTAAAATATTCAGCCAGAATTTTTTATCAATGTTGAAAAAAAAGAAGTTACGAAAAATAATTAAGAAAAAATTCGGACACAGTATATACAACAAACTGTGTACCAAAACAATCTGGTTCAACATACATGTACAAAGCACATGAATGAGTAAATTGTTATTTCCTGCTCTTGTGTTAGCGAATGTCTAGTAAATTAAATATTTACAGCCAAACCTTAAAAAAAACTGCAAAACAGTTTCCAAATTCTTGTATTTTTTTTTCTACATGAGTAATGAGCCTTGAAAGAACCGAAGTGTATAAAGAAAAGATAAATATCAACAGAGACATGAAATGTTCTAGCAAATGCTAAAAAAGTACAAAGATGTGTTATAGATTGCTGTAACATTAGCAGAAGTGTGATTCCATAGCTTAAAGCGGTTCTGCAATTATAAAAATATAGAATTATTTTTCACAGTTCAGCAAAATCAAAATTTCAAATTCATTGAAATAAAAAAAATTTTTAGAAATCAACTCAAAGTTTTGCACAACTTTTACTACTCTAAACGAACTTTAAATGGCGACGACTTTATTTCTTGCTTTACCGTAGATAATAGTTCGCAGTGACTAATTTTTGCAATTAAGTCTTATTTACAGAGCTAGATAACGGCGAGAAATATTCGCAAAGACAAGACTCTTGCAAACCTTGAGAGTAAAATTTGGTATACAGTATTAGAGGATAAAAAAAACTGATAAGATTTAAAATCATTAAAAAAAAAAAAGAATGTTGTTCCACAAACACTAACTCTCAGTTTAGTCAACTTTCTTCTATATTTCGCTCTCTCGTGACTTTTTCGAAATTTCATGATAAATTTATTAAATGCCTATGTTTCTGTATTTCTAATCTAAATGTCTATTTTGCCAGTTTTTAAACTCATAATGCCATGCAGTGGTTAAATCATTATATATCGAGATTATTCCTAGACTTAATTTTCATTTAAAAAACAAAGTCAAAGTATAAATACCACACCTATTAACTCTGGGTTTTTTTCTACATGAAAAACTTTCTGAGGAATTGGAAAAACCATATTTTATTGTAAAGAGGTCTTGATGATAGCGGCTATTTTAGACTATGTTTATTCAATATCCTTGTGAAAAAGAGGGTTCTATTTTAAGCTAAATTGTTTGAAGTTTTTCTTTACTATATGACAAAGACAAAGCATCCGGACTTTAAAACAAAAACTATTGTACAAGGGAAAGGAAGCATATATTAGACAGCACCTTGTATGGTTAACAGTTATGTGGTAAGTAACGAGCCAAGTGTGTTTTTTAAGACAAATTTTTGAGAAGGATATACTTGTATATTTGAAAGTCTTTATGCTTGGTAAAAAGTTTTCCTCTTTAGAAGCGATCCAAGTTTGTTTTTCAAGACGAATTTGTAAGTAAAGAGTATTTTAAACGTCTTTCAATAAATGAATATAGATAAATTTTTGCTGTTATATTTGATTGTTGATTAATATGTTCTGTTCATATTAAAAAATATCATTGACATTTCTTCTATATTTTTGGAGTAGGACATTAATGAAACCAAAGAAAGACAAAAAGATCTAGATTTCCAATATTATTAATTAATTTAGATTTTTTATTTTAAATCTTTGTGATCAACTTTATTATAATTGTGTTTAACATCTTCTCGAAGAGCATCAATGTGTTTTCCACGAAAGCCCAGAAGGCTCATTCGAGATTCGAGATTTAAAACACGAGATTCGAAATGCAAATGCGAGATTCAACATTCGATATTCGAGATTTAATATCTACATCAACCAATCAAATCATGGATCTGAAAACTTGTATCCTAGCGATATCAAACTTTTAGAAATAAAGATCATCCGTACATGCTCTTACTTACAAACAAATGTCATATTGTCATATAATATGGTAACATAATGGTTATATTAACTTTGATGAATTACCCCCCCCCCCCCCCGCCACCAAACACAGTATAAAACAATTAAATAAATAAAAACACTTTGTGCTTCTAGAATTTATGTGGATTTGTTTGCCTTGTATGTATTCTCCCCGATACATTTTAATCCTGAATATATTTACCCTATTATTTAAAATTGGTTCGCAAAGAAAGGTCTGTTTATCTTATTAAATATTGAACATTGAGTGTAGTTTTAGCTATTAAACGAAATTCAAAGACATAACCAACCTATCAAAATAGAGTTTATGATGACATTGAGACACCATGAAATTAAATTAAATTACAAGTTTTAAAACAGAGAGAGAGAGAGAGAGAGAGAGAGAGAGAGAGAGAGAGAGAGAGAGAGAGAGAGGGAGGGATTGTGGTTCGTGGTGTTAAATTCACATTTTGAATGAAATACAGGTATATAAAGTAGAAAAGAGCCTGGGTGGTTAGGGAAAGGAAAACCGATTTACAGGCAATAATTTCCGTCATCGTTTGTATGTAGCGCACGTGTGATTTACATCGACTTCGACTCCGTCTCCAATTCTCCCTTTTCTCTCTCTCTCTTGTGTCTTATTATTCAGCTACCGATAATGATAAAAGCATTAAATTTTCTGAAAATTGTTCGCGGATGGTTGTACCAATGATATATTATTTAGTATATAAATTTCGGGGGGGGGGGGGGGGGGGGGGTAGTCTTCATTGAGGTTTGGGCTTTTTTTTCTGTATGGTTCGGCGATTAACTCAAAATTCAAACTTTCTGTGTAGCTTCATAACGATGCCCTACAGATAAAGTATGATTAGTTTTACTTTTGATCAACAGGTATTTACCTAATTTATTTTCAATCGGACTAATATGATCTGGTTAGATTAGTGTTCCAATAAACAAAGGTGAGAAAAGAGCAGACGTGCTTTTAAGTGCAGATCCTACTGTACCATTCATCCAACACAGCAGTTAACACTCATTGAGTTCTATTTGTGTTACTTTTTTTCTACTGGTTTTAAAGTTATTCCTGACCACTTATGCAACATAATATCATTAGTTGACATTGTATCATTAGAGGTTGCTACAGAGCTGCGCTGGTGCATCTATTTACCTATATGAAACCAAATAAACCCTAGGGGCCTAAATATGATGACGAAATTAATTGTCATTTCAAACAACCCGGTTTCTATTACTAAACGGGTTTGTCCTTTAAAAAAAATCTTGAACCAAATTTTTTTCTACATTTGTTTAGCAAATAAAAAAAAAATACAACTGTTTCAAATTCGGGGGTGGGGGGGTGGGGGGGGGGGGGGCGGGGACATGTATTGCTTGTGCAATACTCTCAGAATGTTTGTGATTATAGTTATGGATATTGATGTGAAATGAAAGTTTCCAATCACACTGTAGCTTCCGTCATTTTGGCCTTTGCAATAGTTTAAAACAATTCTCAAAGCTTATAGGTATACATGTTATTCCACCGATCAGTTTTGGATTTTTTCCGGATCCCCGCCTGATACGTCAGTCTCATTGAAATTTCGAATAACGTTGAACATATACACACATTAATTACATCGGATTTGTCATGAACCGATACCAATTTTTAATCAATGTATTTGCAGGATAATTAACAAAAAAAACCCAGTATATTTTATCGTTTTTACACTGATAATTTAAGAGAAATTAAACGTAAATTTGTTTAATTGTTGATTAAATCAAGATGAAGAGAAAATAAAATAGTATATTTTTCGTTCCTTTTTACTATCACATAACTAAGCATAGAAATAGTAATCAATGTTTAGAATCTAACAAGGACTATATTTTTGGCGGAAAATTGGCGTAGGAAAATATCACGTTTCGCAATTCAGAATTGCTGTAGAATTGCTGTAGATTAATGAGTAAGTTTTAGCATTTTTAAAACAATAACATTAATGTTGGATTTCTTAACTAATGTGAACTAATGATATGATACTTGGGTTTTAGAGTATGTTTTTAAAAAATGATTTGCCTATCAAATTACATCTTTATTATCGTTTTTGAGCGCCCATTCTATACATTGATTTGTTTGAAAAAACCGTAAAATCAGTTTATCTCTCTTATTAAATTGTCAATATATTAACTTTTCTGTCAATCTATTAGCTCAAGAAATGTTGCTTTAGTGTACCTTATTACCTTTTACGTAATAATGTTTTTTTGTGCTACTCAATTTATTTTGTTCTAATATATATATATGTTTTCATTTGCCACCCAAACTACATCGTGCACTGTAGATTCCTTATTTGACGCGAGTAATTGATGCTGCCAATTTGATTCAAATCGCAAGAATTTAAAAACACAACTGTCAAACGATTGTGATTTAATGTACTTTACAACTGTCAAGAATATGAAAGCGATATTTTAGAATTCGCACAAGATGCTTCTCGAGATTTAATGCGATTATTATGTTCGGGTTTAAAAAGGAATTTACAATATTAAAACAGATGAGAGAAACACAAGGGCTATTCATTCTTTTAATAACATTATATATTTTGCTAAGGAGTACTAATTAAAATCATTCATCAGTACCAATTAAAAATCAATCATTTCTTAAAAGTTTTCATGACTTCTTGACAGCTTAGTGCATGTACAACGTGGTAATATCAACATTTATTTACATTTTCAGAAATTATACACTTATCACATGAAAATGCTTTCAAACGCAACACCACATACGTAAGTAAATTTGTATTTTAACTTTACAAGTTGTAACTCACACACCGATATAAATTTTATTTCCAAAATATTTTTTCCAGTCAGTTGGCTTTCCAGTTAATGTCTCAGTCAGTTTATCAGGGCTTGTGTCATGAGATAGGGACCCCAGAAGATGTAAGCTATAGAAGGGACATGGTGGACACAAAAGAGTTCCTGACAAATCAACTGATAAGAAGTAATCAGTGCAAACGTATGAGAAGTGGTAGCTATAGAGAAGGATTCCGATTCCATGAATCAGACATAGACGAAATGCTTATAGTACCTAAGCACCGTGTAATCTGGGATATGTCACAATCTGGGTTGTACAACACAGACAGACAGAATCTGATTCTCTGTAACTCTTCTGAGAGTCCACCAGGATTTACTTTACTTAGGTACTTCCAATTAAAAATCACATGCGAACTAGTTGATCGTGCTTGTGTACGGATAAACGGGGAGTTGTATATATCAAGCTCTAAATTCAGAGAGATCACATGTTCTATAGTAAGACCTAATTCTACAATACATGGACCATGTGGTAGTGGACTTGTCGGAAGAACGATGTTCGACTATGCCCATTGTTTTGTCAGTGATTTTTGGCCTCCCTCTGCATCATCATGGATAGATAGATGTCACTTATGGCCTCCGCAGCATGTTTCTCGCGACATTTTCCGAAACGGATGTCACCTTGTTGCAATAGGACACAAACTAGGAAACCACTCAGACATTGAATGGAGAATGTCTTTTTCTCAGGCAGAAAACAAACTTGTGTACTCTATGAATCATACGCAATTTTTAACTTATGGCTTGCTGAAATTGTTCCTAAATGAAGTGATTAATACTGAATTAAGCGATGAAGAAAAACTGTTGTGTTCCTATCACATGAAAACCGCCATTTTTTGGGCCATTCAACAAAACACGCTACCTCAGTGGTGTCCAGAAAATATAATGGCGGGTTTCTGGATCTGCTTTAAACTTGTCTTAAAATGGGTGTATAAGGGGGTTTGTCCTAATTTTTTTATTCCCCAAAACAATATGTTCTTAGGCCGTATATATGGCGAAGACCAGAAAAATCTATTCAAAAAACTCTATGAATTGTATGAGAAAGGTTTATCTTTGCTGCTACAAATTTCACCTATCAGGGACTATATCCTTAATTACCTACTCTATCCCGAAAATATATGTATATTTTCTTACAATTGCATTTTGTGCTCTGAGTTTGATTTTGATGTTAAATTATACCTTGAAATAGAATATTGTGATACTGTAAGAACCGACAACTTACAGGACTGTGCAAAAGCCCTCCTCATAATAGAACAGTTGATTTGTTCACCTCTGACAAGTTATACGATCATCCTGTTACAGAAGCTTACAGCCAATATCCTTCAAAGAACTGCTTTTTTACTACACGAAAAATACATTGATAAAAATGTCAACAAAAATACATATATCAGCGACAAACATGCACTCCACTTGCTTAGATTATCAATGAGATTTGGATATGTGTCGGACATGCTGTACATTGCAATGTTTTATTACAAAACATGCAGATACAAGGAAGCTTTATCTATAATAGATATAGCAAAGGTCAGGATGTCACAACCATATGTCGTGTTTAGAGGGTATGGAGAACGTTGGGCGTACACAGCCAATTGTGCCTCACGTGAAATTCACGTGAAAAGAGCTTCACGTGATTTTCACATTAAAGTTCACGTGAATTTCATGTGAACTTCACATGAATTTCACGTTAAGTGAAGTTAACGTGAATTTGTTCATGTGAATTTCACGTGAATGTGTTTCACGTGAATTTCACGTGAAAATTTCACACATTTTTCACTAAAATTTCATGTGAAACACATTCACATGAATTTCACGAAAAAAAATTTCACGTGAAATTCGTGTGAGTGCTCTTTTCACATGAATTTCACGTGAAAATTTCACGTTAAATTCATGTGAATTTAACGTGAAATTCATGTGAGGCACAATTGCCTGTGTATATTGAGGCTGTAGGAGGCAAGCCTTGGTCAACAAAATTGAGACAGGCAGTAGCAAACAATCTTTGGCTTGACAATCATATTTGTTATATCACGGAGTTGCTACTAGAACAGGAGTCTAGTGAACTGAGCAACAGACCTAAGATTGCCATATCACCTTTCATTCTGGCAAATATGCTAGAGTTTTTAATTTGTACACATAACACATCGAGGGCACAAGCGGCTCTAGATGATATCACTGCTCTAATACAGCACGAAGAAGAGGCGTTAGTACCTAAAGACACATGAGATATTTCTTGGGAGATCCTAGGGATCTGTCAACAGATAGCGGGCAATACCCAGGCTGCCCGGTTTTCGTTTCAGCAGTCACTCAGACAGTATCAATTTTCTGAAATACAACTTGCTACCAAACAGAGAATTCAAAACATAAATGATCAAGAAGTGCATTGACCATCGGTCACGTTAATTGATAATAAAACACTTAGTTGTGATAAAAAGGGAAAAAAATATGTTAACCAATCAAGATAATAAACAGTTCACATGTCAGTTTATGCTGGAATGTTCTCTGTGCTCTTTAATAATTTAATATTGCTGTTACAATGAAATTCATTACTAAAGAAGGAATAATTAATCACTTATTTTCTTTTAAAGAAATATATATATGGATCGGTTACGTAATAAAATTCCACAAATTCATTTATTTTTATTTTTTGTTGTTGTACATTTAATCATTGACAAGTATTAAGCTGAGTTTAAATTGATATCTTTTCTTTTAAAAAGAAACAAAAATCGTACAAGGTATGTGTAACCGAGCAGAAAGGAGGCAGTTGATGGTTTCAGTCAATTTATTAAATAGATAAATAAAGGCATTGACCTATAAACAAAGAAATAATACATTAGACATAAAATACGATTTACATGTACGTTTAATATGTTTAGTTTCTAGAAATCTTTGACAATAAGCAACCGTTACTTCAGTATTCATTTATGATATAAAAACATGTTTTGTAACAAATTAGTATTTGAACTTACAAACAAGTTTAGAAATTACTATGACAAGTTTAACTGCAAAAATACGATAAAGTATAAACTTTGCAATTAAAACAAAATGCCCTAATCACTAACATGGTAGTAAAGAAATATATAAGTAAATATAATATTAACATACCACAAGATGCAGCAGATACACGCTGGATTGACCGACGATGTTGAAAATGAAGTACTGCCTAATTTTACTTAGTTTGAACGGTTACTTATACTAAATAGAGAATTAAATTTATTGGATAATGAAAATAAGAAAGACCAATCAAATTTGAGAACCAATGAAACACGAAAGACTTTACTCAGCCAACTCAATCCAGTTGCGCAGTGTAACTGGCGGTTAATTAAAATTTAAGACTGTATTTAACAAAACGAATAGTGAAAATAGATAAAACGAATAAATACATATAGAAATACATTTGATACTATCACATATGTAAATATGTATGTTTGGATTTTTTATATTGTAAAATATTTACATTCTACATCAGTAGTTCCCTAACATTGATCTTTTTAATATCGTTTTACAAATATATTCCATTCATGTTTTAAAAAAAAACATGTTTTAGAATTATCCAATAAGAAAGTTGATTCAATAGTAAAAGCAAAAATTCAAAAGTTATTTTTCATGGGTTATGTTTTCAAAGCTTTATTAACTTTGCATTACTAATGGCAACTTGTGCAAGTTCTTTTACTTATGCACTCTATGCATGGGTTAAATTGGACATATTGCGCATAAATGACTGATGTTTATATGAAAGAGATTTAACATTTGTTTTTTTTATGCACAATATAAGAAAGCCCATTCAGGACATTTCATTTTTAAATAAGTAATTAAGTGTACCATAGATCCCTGATATAAATATCAGAATAAATTTTGACTGTCTTTCAGAAATTTATAAACCTTCATTCTTCATTTTCTCTGGAATGAAACAAACCCAAAAATTCAAGCAATTAGGGGGTCGGACATTTCGGAACTTTTATTTGTTTTTCGTTTATCTAACGGTAATGGGTTGTATTTAAATTAACAAAATCAATTTTTCAATGCAACAAATGCAAATGAATCAGTGGAAAGTAACACACATTTTCGTATGTTACCTTATGTTACGACTTGGCTGAACAATTCCTGTTGGTGGCCAAGATAAATATAAATTTTGAAACTGGCTTGATACAGATGATTATAGAGAATTCCTCACGATATAATGTTAATACCATATTCAAAGAAGACCCATCCTCTCCTATCGAATGTGCAGAGGTCAACTTTATATGTCCCTCTAGGACTACTGTATTACTTAATCTGCACATTCTCCATACTAGCTCGTATTTTTCTTCATAATATGTGATCCTATATATTTAAAGCAGCATAGCCATGCTTGATCAAAAAGACAAGGGATATGAGCCTAGCTGTAAATTTATAGGATCAAAAAACAATGAATCAATTAAAGTTTTAAATTTGTCATTATCAAACTCTTTCATAAAAGCCAAAAGTGTAGAAAACGCAAACATTATTTTTTCTATCAATAAATGATGCATTTAATTGAACCATAGATTCTTCTTTATATTTTTTAATGAACTAAGAATCAACTTTGAACCAACGCTTTATCCTTTTTTTTTGGTTCCTAGGGGTCATGCTAGAAACAGGCTTTAATAAATCATTTACATGAAAGCTCAAGATAGACAAAAAAACAATACTTGACGACCAATCCTCTTGTCATTATTTTTTGTTATCGCGTATTTTTCTCGAGCGAAATGTAATATAATAGTATACTTCACGTCTGATTATAAGGAAAATATTGACATATGACTAGTGCATACTGCTTGACATCATCTTACTTTATATATTTCAAAGTTAGAACAGCTGTTCTCTGATGGAAATTTAGGACGACTCAAACTTGAAAACTTAAAGGATCGGTATAAAGATAAAAAAAACAATTCAATTTTATCAAATTTTAGAGGACTTGAGGATTGTTCTCACAATTAGACTATAATAATCTCCTTCAAGGGAAGATGTCAATATTAAGATGAAGGAAACTTCAAATTTTGAATCTTGCAAAATGAAAGTTTACTCAACCAAAAATAGTATATAGCTTAAAAATACTCATAAATTAAACATAGATCTGGTGGGTAATTTTGAAAGGTCAACTGAAACAGTTTTTAATTCTTTTTAAGAACCATACTTATATTTTTGTCACCTCATTGATGCACAGGTAGAAATTAACCAAAACGCTAAGTGCATGTAAATAGTTTAATTCAGGTTACCTGCCCTTTAGTGGTACATGGAGTCACGCGCTGATTTCGAATCCAGCGAAAGTAACTCGGACGAAAGTATACCAAAAATAGACATATGTCTTTAAATTAAATGTACAACCCGATCAGTACGAACCTCTACGAAGAAAAGAAGTCTCAACAGATTTTTAATGAAGACAGAGACTCGGAGCCGTCGCAAATCGGTACCTTCAGACTTGTAAACGCATCTAAATACAGTAAATCTACTGGATAAAAATAAATAATGATAAAGTAATTAACGAGATCGAAATGAATGGGGAGGTGGGGCAAGGAAAATAATTCGTGATTATTTGTGCCCTGTCAAGCTATGTAAATGAATTTTCCTGCATTCATTTTGTACTGCAGGTGTTCCTGTGAAAGTTGCTCTATTATTCCAACGGTAAGAGAGTGCAAGTGCTGCCATTTTTATACAGCTATAGAGCCTAGACTAGAGGAAGTCAGTGTCAAGTGCATCACAGAACATGAGGGGTTTGTTGCCAATTGCCTTAACAGATGGGTCTTGGAAACATACTTTTATGAATATTTACATGAAAATGGACCTTTGAAAGAAAATGAATTGATACACAAGTAAATATTCCACTATCACATTCTTGATTTACATGTACAATAGAAACAATGCTATCATACTGCACTTACTTTTTATAATGAAGATTGAAAAAAAAAATCATGAGAAATTGGAAAAACCATATTCTGTTGTAAAAAGGGCTTGATGGTTGTGGCTCTTTTAGACTATATTTATTCAATATCCTTGTGAAAAAAGGGTTCTATTTAAAGCAAAATAATCTTTTTGGTAATTCGTCGACCATCGAACCTCCTCACCCACTTCGCAGCTGTTAATTCTTATCAAACTCAAGAAATTCAGGAAAAGACGAAACATCCGGACAATAGACAAATAAATGAACTAGTTTCTAAATGCAGCAGTCATTGGGGTCCTGCCTGGCATTGTTAACAGTTATGTGGTAAGTAACGAGACAAGTGTGTTTTTAAGACAAATTTGTGAGAAAGGATATTCTTATATATTTGAAAGTCTTAATGCGTGGTAAAAATATTTTCTTTTAGAAGCGATCCAAGTTATTTTTTTCAGAACGAATTTGTAAGTAAAGATATAATTGTATTTAAAAAGTCATTCAATAAATACATTTTGTATTGGTTATATTTGATTGGTCATAGATATTTTCTGTTTAGATTTTAAAAAAAATATCATTGACATTTTCTCCAATTTTTTGCTTTATACGGTAGCAAATAAACATAACCGAAAGAAAGAAAAAATGATTTCCAATATTGTAGATTAATTTAGAATGTTTTTAATTTCAATTCTTATTATCAACTCTTTTTAAAAAATGTTTTTAACATCTTCTCGAATTTTCGAAAAGCGTCATTGTGTTTTCTGTGTTATTGATATTATTATTATTTGTTTTTGGATTTTGTTCACATGTTTACATGTTTATGTGTTATATGGCTTTGGGGGGTTAACATTACAAAAGTCATTAAAGGTATAAGACATGTTGCTTTTTTGTGCCTGACATTTTACGTAATAATGTCTTTTTACTCAGTTTATTGTGTTCTTATGTATTTATATTTTTTTGCCACTCAAAATCTCTAGTTGAGAATTACAGTGTATACTGTAGATTCCTTATTTGACGCTAGTAATTGATTCTGCCGATTTGTATCAAATCGCAAGAGTTTAAAAACACAATCGTCATACTATTGTGATTTCATGTAGTTTACAACTATCAAGAATAAGAAAGCGATATTTAATAATTCGCGGAAGATGCTTTTCAAGATTTTTTGCGAATATTATGTTCGGATTTAAGTAGGAGTTTACAATATTTAAACAAATGATAGAAACACAAAGGCTATCTATGCTTTTAATAACATGATACATTTTGATAAAGAGTACTAATTATAATCATTCATCAATACCAATTAAGAATCAATCATTTTTAAAAATGTTTTCTTGATTTCCTGACAGCGTAGTGCATGTACAACGTGGTAAAATCAACATTTATTTACATTTCAGAAATCCACACATACCACATGAAAATGTGTTCAAGCACAACACCTTATACGTAAGTAAAGTTGTATTTTAACTTTACAAGTTGCAACTCGCACACCGATATTAAACTTATTTCTAAAATATGTTTTCCAGTCAGTTGGCTTTCCAGTTAATGTCTCGGGCAGTTTTTCATGGGATGTGTGACGTGATAGGGAACCCAGAAGACGTTAGCTATAGAAGGGACATGGTGGACATTATGGAGTTCCTGAAGAATCAAGTGAAAAGCAGTAAACAATGCAAAAATCTGAGAAGTGGTAGCCGTAGAGAAGGGTTCCGATTCCATGAATCAGACGTAGACGAAATGCTTATAGTACCTCTTTGCCGTGTAATCTGGGATATGTCACAATCTGGGTTGTACAACACAGACAGACATCCACTGATTCTCTGTAACTCTTCTGAGAGTCCACCAGGATTTACTTTACTTAGGTACTTCCAATTAAAACACACATGCGAACGAATTGATCGTGCTTGTGTACGGATAAACGGGGAGTTGTATATATCAAGTTCTAAATTCAGAGAGATCACATGTTCTATAATAAGACCTAATTCTACAATACATGGACCATGTGGTAGTGGACTTGTCGGAAGAACTATGTTCGACTATGCCCATTGTTTTGTCAGTGATTTTTGGCCTCCCTCTGCATCATCATGGATAGAAAGATGTCACGTATGGCCTCCGCAGCATGTTTCTAGCGACATTGTCCGAAATGGTTGTCACTTTGTTGCGATAGGACACAAACTAGGAAACCACTCAGACATTGAATGGAGAATGTCTTTTTCTCAGGCAGAAAACAAACTTGTGTACTCTATGAATCATACGCAATTTTTAACTTATGGCTTGCTGAAATTGTTCCTAAATGAAGTGATTAATACTGAATTAAGCGATGAAGAGAAACTGTTGTGTTCCTATCACATGAAAACTGCCATTTTTTGGGCCATACAACAAAACATGCTACCTCAGTGGTGTCCAGAAAATATAATGGCGGGTTTCTGGATCTGCTTTAAACTTGTCTTAAAATGGGTGTATAAGGGGGTTTGTCCTAATTTTTTTATTCCCCAAAACAACATGTTCTTAAGCCGTATACATGGCGAAGACCAGAGAAATCTATTCAGAAGACTCTATGAATTGTATGAGAAGGGTTTATCTCTGCTTCTACACATTTCACCTATCAGAAACTATATCCTTAAATACCTAATTTATCCCGGATGTATAGTTTATTACAATTGCTCTGAGTTTACGTTTGATGTTAAATTATATAGAGAAATAGATCGTTGTGATACTGTAACAACCATAAACCTACAGGGCTGTGCAAAAGCTCTCCTCATAATAGAACAGTTGATTTGTTCACCTCTGACAAAATATATGATCATACTGTTACAAAAACTTACAGCCACAATCCTTCAAAGTACTGCTTTTGTACTACACGACAAATACATTGATAAAAATGACAACAAAAATATGTATATCAGAGACAAAAAGGCATGTCACTTGCTTAGATTATCAATGAAATTTGGATATGTGTCGGACATGCTGTACATTGCAATGTTTTATTACAAAACATTCAGATACAAGGAAGCTTTATCTATCATAGATATATCAAAGGTTAAGATGTCACAACCATATATCATGTTTAGAGGAAATGCACAACGTGGGGCGTATATTGAGACTGTAGGGGGCCAGCCTTGGTCTACAAAAATGAGACAAGCAATAGGAAACGATCTTCGGCTTGACAATGGTATTTGTTATATCACGGAGTTGCTACTAGAACAGGAGTCTAGTATTCTGAGCAAAAGATCTTGGATCCTCATTTCACCTTGCGTTTTATCAAATATGCTAGAGTTTTTAATTTGTAGACATAACGACACATCGAGAGCACAAGCGGCTCTAGATAATATTATTGCTCTTGTACAGAATGATGAAGAGGATTTCGTAGCTGGCCATCCTTTGGAAATTTCTTGGGAGATTCTGGGGATCTGTCAACAGATCACGGGTAACGTCCAGGCTGCCCGGTTTTCATTTCAGCAGTCACTCAGACAGTATCAATTTTTTGAAATACAACTTGCTACCAGAGAGAGAATTCAAAACATAGATGATCAAGTAGCGCATTTCAATCAATCACGTTAATTGATAATAAGAACAATTAGTTGTGATAAAAAAGGAAACGAACAATATGTTAAATAATCCAGGAAATTAACACTTCACATGTCAGTCAATGCTGGAATGTTCTCTGTGCTCTCTAATGATTTAATATTGCTGTTAAAATGAAATTCATTTCTAAATAAAGAATACTTAATCACTTATTTACTTTTAAAGGAATATAGATATGGATCGGTACGTAATACAATTCAATTAGATTTTATCATTGACAAGTATTAAACCGGGATCAAATTGATATCTTGTTAAAAAATCAACAAAAATCGTCTTTAGTACAACGTATGTAAATATGAATGTGTTGATTTGTTATATTGTAAAATATGTACATTCTTCTGTGTGTTTTTCCATTAAATTCTGTTACCTTTAAATGCCTTTAAATGCAACAGCCTAATCACTGCGTACGATCTTTTCTTGATATTTACATAAGTAGTTCCCAAACATTGATCATTGATCCGTTACACTACGGATTAAACCAGATTTATAACACCGTTATTATTTAAGACCTTTATTCAAACCGAAAACTACGTGACATCAAAACAGGGACAAAAATCCAACATAACCCAATTGGGGATGGCATATTGATATCTCTCTTAGAATACTAAAAATAAATGACAAACACTACAAGTACATACACATGTATGTTTTAGATTGATTTTAAAATATTGACAAGGGTTAGGGAGATTGGCCTTTTTCGAAAATACTGTATACAGGGTAATTTTCGCCCCGTATTATTTTCGCCCTTTTTCACTTGCAAACGGTTTCTCCCCGTCTTGAATTCACCCAGGCATAGATTTGTTTAAAGGGAGATAATTTAAGACCTTAGAACTCGCCCAGTCTTTAATTCGCCCGCTGACAACGAAGGCGAAAGGGGCAAAAATAAAACGGGAGCAAATATTTCTCTGTATACAGTACCATGAAATTCCATTAGTATTTGACACGCGCATATGCGCAAATCTAGTCTTCGGTCGGTCGTGGAATTATTATAATTACTAACTTAATTACTACTATATACACCTTATGTTTATAAAATGGAAAATAATACAAACCTTATTTAAATATATCAGGGGGGATACATATAAGGCAAGCAAAATTGTAAAGACGGTATTTTTTATTATTCATACTGTGTAAACAAATTTATAAAGTTAATATACTCATTTCATAGAAGATAATATAACATTAATACATAGATAAAAGCTTGTACGGGTGAGCTGTATTTAGAACAGTTTGATATCGTTAGGATATGGATTTACATATTCATGAATTATTTAGATATTAAATTTCCCATCTGGAATTTAAAATATTTCGTATGTCGAGTCAGGCATTTCCAATCTCGAATCTCAAATGAGCGTCTTGGGCTATTGTTAGTTTAATTAAGGTGCATTCAATTACATAAATTACACATGTGTCCTCACTGAACATGTATAATTATGTATGTAGAAACTTGAGTTAAATTTTTGTATAAAAAAAATAAATGTGTCAAAAAATATAGATTTTTAGACAATTTAAGTATTTTTATGCAAGTTAAGGTAGAAAATTTTTCCTATTATTTGGTGACGAAAAAAGGTTAGTCTTGTGAATTGATTTCTCAGAAAATATTGGTAATAAATGCAAAATTAAAAGGCTAATTGACACATCAAAATTGTACCATAAACAAAATGAACACATGTTATTAAATTCATATTAGTTTATCGCTCGTTGTACTCTATGCTATTTCTATACTTCGTTACTAATTTCCTTTTAATCCGGCAACTCTGAAGTTGCTGGTTTAGACTACGAGTAAAGAAAAATTCCCCTACTAAAATGAAAGCTAAACATGACCCCTTGCTGTTAGTTTGGATTACAAGTTTTGCATCAGCCCGCATCCGTCCTGATGGTCGATCATTACAGCAAAAGGATGAACTGCGTTCATTGTTCCACTCTGATTCAAATGCATAATTATATCCCTATAAATGAAATGTAGGCTTGTTATGTAACTGTGTATGAACAAAAGGCAAATTTGAATTTGAAAACAGGTGTTCAGAACAGATTCATCAGATTCGTGTACTAGAATAAATCCAGCTAATGGTTGCTACTATATCTCTCCGTATCAATCAGAAAGGATGCAAGCAGAATACGCGCAGGTAAATTACAAGCTAGATTTAGAGTATTTGTTTTTGGCATTTCACGTTTGCAGCAATTTGGTTTCACCAGGCAACAAATAAAATTGCTCGCAATGATCTCCGCTGTAGACATCGATAAAATTATCCCAACGGTTGGCCTCATGAAACGGTCCTTAGCGATTTGAAAGACTTCTGAACAAAAGACACCGTTTCATCGACTGTATCCCAGGCGCAGAACGTTAACAAGTCACCTAAAGCATCATTTAGTTTCCTAAAATTTGATTTCTTAAAGCTGTTTTAAGGAAAAGAGAAACTTTTTCATTAAACAGCCAAAACTAGTTTTTCCCTTCCAGTAGATAGTTTCTTCTTTTTTTTTACTCTATTTTTGTACCTTCTCTTGTCAAGCTTGAAATAAAAACAATCATGTAAGGGTATTTGATTATGAATGATTGAAACAAAATAATTTAAAACGGTAATCTAATCAAACGGTTGTCTTTAACGGGTTTCATTGTTACTAAGTCATACAATTTTTGAACGACAGTGTATTGGATTTAGCTGTGCCATTTACTGCTATTAAACCTACAGTTAACGTTATACATGAAAAAAAAACCCACACTTGACAAGACTACATTGATGTATTGATGGAGGGGCGTCTGTTGATTTCGATAACTTGTTGAATTTTTTATTCAAATACCAATTGAATCAGATATTTTTTTTTCAATAAATGCTACACAAGGGCCAAACTGCATACAACAATGGTGTTGTTATCCTTAATTAAAAAATCGGAAAAAATGAAATCAATTACTTTATATTTGATCGGATAAAACTACACGGACAATATAACAATAGGATTGTCAAACAAGGGACTTGATTTGAGGTGCACCGAAAATGTTAGATTTTTTTCATCTGCATACAAAATCCGACATCATAAATCATTCTACAGTCTGTAGCTTTTGGTTTTTGTCTTTACAAATCCTGTACAAATCCCATTTTAACAAATCATTCATAATGCATCGTTTTTATTTCTGAATCAAGTTTTATGTAAACACATTGTAACACACAAAATATTCATTGAAAAAAAAAAGATTTACAAAACAGTATATAATAATGTTTAATTAGCTATAGATGACGTACCGTAACAACAATGCGTATAATAAAAAGTGCATCGATTTTTAAATAAATTCATTTTTGTGTTCTAAAGAGGATATGAATTCCAGAGTTTAATTGGTTTCGATGAATTTTAATCCAGATTGTTTCAGAGTAAACAGGCTGAGCCCATTTTGCTTTGTGTAGATGTTGAATATTTTTCTGTCCAATAATACCGTTTCAATCAATTTTGTACATTCTTTCAATTATACACACAAATCAGACAGAAACTGTTGAAACTATTGCAAAAGATTCGAGATTTCTCTTTTTTCCGCATGTTCCTATTTAATACCCAGGGAAATTGACACAAACAAATATACATTTCTTAGGGGAACTTAGAGCTGTGGGAAAAAAAAAACCTCTTTTATTTATTCGAAAATTCTATAAAAACCTGGAGATAAGATTAAAAGACGAGTCGAACAAACAAATGCTGGTTGATAAGCAGGAAGAATTTGAAAACTTACGAGCACATAAACTTAAATGAAACTATATAAGATCAAAGGCGCGATGGATTCACCTCTGCGAATGTTATCGTCATTCAAATTTTAGACCACGTGGTTTTATTTGACCCTTTCAGTTTCACAGTAAAAATCGTGCCTCGTGTTTATAGTCTATTTCATAGAATCTAGGTACTTGTTATCAAATATAAAATCTAGACGTTTATTGATTTCAAACTCTATCTTCATTAATTGATGGATAAAATGAGTTCTGGAAATAAATGTGACAATAGAAAAAAAAGGTTTTTATTCTGCTGTTGCAACAATTAACATGTTTAGAAGCGATCCCCCCTAAGGATTAATTTTCGATCCGCGCCTGACCTAGTAATAGCATCAATAGTGAAACAGACTATACTATTTTATGCAGAATGTTCCTTGAAAAGGCTCGATATACTAAGTTTTTATACAAAACAGACACCCATTCTTTTTTTAAAAATCATGGCATTGCACACCACAAGCATCAACCATGGCTATGATTTTATTAAGCAACCCAATGTTTATATTTTCAACCACGTGTAGAGTGGCTGAACACGAACGATAACTCTGTTCTGAATATCACCGTTTAATTTAAATAACTGCTAGATGATGAAATAAGACATACATCTTAATAGATTTTCGTGTTTTAACATAAATCAAAGAAGGATATAATATGAAAAATGACCAGTACTTACGTAATTTGAGAATATTATCCGAACACTTATACTTCCATTCGAGATTTTACAGGAACTGAAAAATTCTCGGGGAAATCTCGTGAACTTTCATTCGAGCACCTCTGGATTTATTGCATACTTAGCAACGATAAAGAAAACATTTCGAACACATTCGCAGGGGTGGGGTTGAAGTAGGAGAAAAACCAACAAGATATTTTTGTTATCTAGAATCACGCAATTTTGTCAATAAACAATTACCAAACCTAAAAATTGAAAATGGTCAAATTATATAATCGCAAGAAGAAATTTAAAAGAAAAAAAAGTTGTTTTATGAAACTTTATACGAAAAAAGAAAGTTTTGAAAGATATTACTTAGTTGAAAAACTAAAACATAAAGTCAAAAAACTAACAGATCAAGAATCAAATAATTTCGAAGGTGCAATCACCACAGCAGAAGTTTTAAAAACTTCAAAGACTGAAAAATAAAAAAAAGTCCAGGTGCAGATGGAGTTACTGTAGAATTCTTCAATTTTTCTTGGCAGACCTAGGTGAATATATAACAAGATCAATAAATGATTCTTACAATACAGGAGAATTTTTAGATACACAAAAATTGGGAATAATAACTTGCATATCAAAACCTGATAAAAATAGGCAATTTTAAAAAAAAAAACTGGAGACCTATTTTACTTCTCTTAGTAATTTACAAAATTGCATTCGGCTGTATTGCAGAAAGGTTAAAAACAAAACTGTCTACAATGATTAATGATGATCAAACCGTTTTTTTTTAAAAAGTAACATTTGTGATGAAAATATTAGGACTGTATATGACATAATGAGTTACACTGAATTTAATAATATTCCTGGCCTTTTGGTGTTAATAGATTTTGAAAAAAGCATTCGATACAGTCTCATGGGACTTTATATTCCAAACTTTATCCTTCTTTAGCTTTGGCATTTCAATCAAGAACTGGATCAAGTGTTTTTATAAGAATATATCCTCTTGTGTTATTGAAAATGGTATACTTTCCAAGTATTTTAACCCTCAAAAAGGCTGTAGACATGAAGATTTAATATCTCTATATTTATTTTTTCTCCACGCAGACTTTTTGGGTATATTAATCCGAAATATTAGAAATATTAAAGGAATTGAGATCACCGGAGAAGAATATAAGACATCACAATACGCTGATGATACATCTTTTATATCAGATAGATCAGCATCAGCATTAGATGGTATACTACGCACAATGACTATTTTACAGAAATATCTGGCCTAAAAATTAATTTTAGTAAAACAAAAATGATATGGATAGGTAGTAACAAATTCTCAAACAATGTTTACCACCATCCAAGATGGAAACTTAATTGGGAAGAAACAACGTTCGATTTACTTGGTATAGTTTTCTGTAATCTAGATGAAATGATAAATCTAAATTATACTGACGAGATGAAAAAATATTAAAGTTAATAAGACAATGGAAAAATAGAAAGCTTACCCCTCTTGAAAAACTATCAATAATAAAGGTGGAATAACACATCATCACAAAATGTCTGACCTCTGATCCAAACGACATTTCATTTTATTAAAAGGATTTTATCAAACTTACTTCATAGCCGAGTGGATAAAGTGTTGGGGGCTTGTGATCCGTACATTCCGAGTTCGAATCCCGAGCTTTTGTTGTTACTTACTGAATTGAATTTTTTAAACATTCATTTTTTATCCCCAAACTGCAAATTTTTCGCTTATTTGACATATGTACAATTTATTTTCCCTCCCCCTACCCTCTGCTTTATTTATTTTTCCCCTTCTCCTTCCCTTTCCTCTCCGTAGGTGAATTGAATTAAGAACAAATAATTTCTGATTTTATGCAAACACACTTTGTTATGCATGTGTATTATGTTTGTGTTTATGTAAATGTCCATGTTCTACATGTATGTATATGTATGTATAAGAATATATGGGCAAGGTTAACGCATATTAAGACTGTTACTGGGTTTTTTAATATTATGATCAAATCACCCAATATCTAACCCTCCCTCATCTCCTCATCCCCATCATATCCCAAGAAAAAAAAACAACTTTCATGACAATAATAAAATTATAGTGTTGATAATGTGCACATGTTAATATGAATATTATACAAGAGAAATGTATTGATCAAATCTGTAAAATAGTTAAAATGTCTTATATCACTTGTATTTGGTTCTTTCTTTTGTGAAAGTTCTATTTAATAAATGGATCTCTACTCTACTTCTAAAAAGAATTATCTCAATTCATACTTGTAGAACTGGAAAAACAAATTAAACTTGGGACTGATATAAAGATGCCTGTCAAATTCAACACATATTATCTTGAATTGACATTTATTGGGTTTTTTGTTCAATGAAAATATAACGTCAACGTGACTCCATGGTCACAGAAGTTCTAAGTATAAACTGGATATTTCTCATTCTAAAAATAGATCATATGCCCACTGATAAAACAGGGTACCCTATTTTGAGACAAAGTTACAACTCTTATGTGCAAGATTCAACGTTTTTCTTAACAAACGATTTTAGAGAGAACACCAATGAAGCCCTTTCGTATTTTGTCAGATTTTTAAAACTTTACTATGAAACTGGCCTCATCCAGTTCGTTGGAGAGAATTCCTTACGATATTATATTATTATACTAAATGAATAAACCTCCCCCGCTGAATTGTGCTGAGAGCATCTCTATATGGTCCTTAAGGACTACTTGTTACATTTACGAAGCTGTTTTTACTTGTCTTTTCTTTTTAGTTATCCTGTACTGGACCTCTGATTCAATTACCCTTTTTGGAACCCCTCGATACCTGTATATATCCACCTGAGTTTAGGTTTTTGGGCCTCTTTGGACCAGGTAAAATCTACCTGCACGATCTTCCTGTATGTTATCAGTTACTGTAGTTTAATTATCGTCTAAGTAGTAGTTACCCCATATAATAGTGTTGGTTATGTGCAGATACTCGATGGGCGTGGTCATAATGACATGAGGGAGCGTAGCTCCCGAGTGTCGTTATGACCACGCCCATCGGGTATCTGCACATAAACAACAATATTATATGGGGTAAGTTACTTGTACCATAGTTTATGATTATTCATTATATCTTATTATTATCGTTATCGGGAGTGCACTTGCCTTTTAAAAAAAACGGTGCCAATGCGTTGGTCTTTATATTGTACTCCGTGAATCTCCAAAATGACTTTCTATCCCCGACAAACATTAATTATTCTTCATTTTTTTAAATTCATAGCCATTAGGTATAAATCGACTGTTATTGTCATATTTTTATTCCATATTCATTCATTTTCTGCCTTAAAGTATCGTATTTGTCTCAAAGAATGAAACTTCTAAACACAATTTCATGTTTACGAACCCTAAGTTGTGCAATGCTTCTGTTTAAACAATTGAAATTAGATTTAAATTGACGAGGGTAATTACTCTTTTTAAGATCCTATTTGTTACTCTGTATCAATATACATGTATGTTTTTTAAAAATGGCTGAAAAAAGCATGTACATACCCTTGAAAATCAATAAATAAGCAATTTTTTTTGTTATTTGAGAAATACATGTCGCGAAACCGTGAATGGTAAATGTCAAATCCGATTGGCTACCGCTATTCACTGTGTCCACAAAACAAGTTTACTATTCAAACGCGTTTCTATCACGTGGTTGACTTTCTATAAAACCTTTATACAGGATACCATTATTTCATTTAACACGCGTTTCTCTACTTGTTCGCATACTTAGAGGAGAATATTTAAACAGAGTCTTCATTGCCGATATTTTTTGTCTCGAGCGACAAATGAGATTTATTCGACGAACAAAGTTTAAGTCAGTTATCCGTGTTGAGTTTTGGCAATTTTGATCTGGAGGAATCTCTTACTGTGGAACATTATGGACGTGTTAAAAACAACTTTGTTGATGTTGTTTTTACCTGAGATAGTGGGCGGAGTTAATTTTAAAAAAGTGTGGGGTATGTACATATAACCCACACTTTTAACAATAGAAAACACATCAAGCTATGGTACAACTTTAAATACAGACACAGCTTCTGAGGCGAGTCAACCAATTTACTTATTCATTCTCATGCTATTTGTTAATTAAATGATCCTGAGATAACTTTGTTGTTTCAATGTGTTTTATTTGTAATTGTATTTTTGAATGTTCCTTTCTTATGTTATTGTGTTTGTAATGTTCATTATATAGTGTATTATTTCGTTATATATTAAAGTGAGTAGAGTATATTTAAAGGGTTGCCGATATTTGAGTAGTAAATGTATATGTCATGTTTAGTGACTCTAAACATTGTAATTTTCAAGTAAATGTCGTCACAGTATTTTAAGTTACGTGTAAAGCAATTCGGTATAATATTATGTCTCGTGAAAACCAAGTAATATTGTAATGCAGCGCTGCCACGCATACCACGTTGTCTCACTGATATGTACGGTGGGTCATGTGGATAATTACTTCTATCATACTTTATGTGTATGTGCAACTAAATGTGTATGTTCTGTGTACGCAGGTCCCGAATAGTGAATAGTGTTCCGAATGGAGTTATGACGTTTTGGTGTCTTCCCTCCCTACCAGTGTGTCCTTTGACGACTGTTAGTCCACGAGTTTGTTCTGCAATTTCTTGTTAACATAAATTGTGAAAACGTTACTTTTGTCTTTGTTCATTCTGGAGATGTTGTGAAGCCTGTCGGTCAGCCCGCAACACTACTGTTCTACTAATCTGAAAACTCTCAAAACTAAGTCGCCTTTTTCTTCGTAATATGTTAACTAATATCTTTAAAACAGCATAGTCCGACAAATGTTATAACCCATAGTTCAGCCATGCTTAATAAAAATAATGCAATATGACTCAAGCTGTCGATTTATAAGACAAAAAAGCAATGGATCAAATACGATTTTAAGAACTTTTATATGGATTATGCTATAAACAATATTTAATCAATCAGTTAAAAGAAAGGTAAAGCTAGACGTAAGTGTCATACTAATGACTTGTTCGTTCTTGAGAAAGAAATATTTGACCATCAATTCTTTTTGTCATTATTTTATTCTCATCGTGTATTTTTCTCGAGCGAAATGTAATTTGATAGCACATTTCACGTCTGATCATAAGGAAGATATTGACATATATAAAGTGTTACTTTATAGTGTTACTTTATATACTTATTAGATAGTTAGATACAGCTCAACCTTCCAAAAAACTGAGGAGCTCTGTATAAAAATAGATAAAAGATTTCATTTAATTAAATTTAAGAGGACTGATTGATCTGATGGGTAGTTTTTTGAAAATCCAATCTTCTTAAATGTAAAATTTGCATGTGTCCCTCACCTAATTATAGTTTAGAGTTAAATGATTATCACAATTTTAGTGGAATTTCGTTGTAAAGATCATCACACTTTAATTCTTTTTAGTTATTTAATAGCATATTTCAGGAATTATATAATTCAAAATACACACCAGTCAAACAAGTTGTCTGGGCCAGCCATTATTAGTTTTGAACATAAACGTGTGTGCAGAACCTTTCTTTACTGTGTAAACGCATAACAAAACTATTATTTAATGATCCAGATTGTTCAAGAAACTGTAATTTCTTTGAAATAGTAAAGATGCTTTAATTGAGATTTGCAAAATTTAAATTCTCGAAAATAATCGTAGAAATCAATTTTGACCTTTTTTAACGATTAACGTTTTAGTGCAAGATATCAACTTAATACGAAAACTCAGAATGTTTATTTGATATTTCAGATTCGAAAGAACAAGATAGGGTAAGGGTCATAATTAGCCCCCACAGTTCATTAAAATGAAAAGAAAATATATTTTTTTTAGTCTTATTTTCAACAAATGAATACAGTATTTACCTTTCATAAGTTTTTCATTGAAAGGTCTGAGGTCTGAATGACACATTTATATCATATGAAATAAATGAAACTTCATGAATGAGGAATTAAAGAAAATATCATCGCCGAAAACGCCAACATGTTAATGTATAACGTTACCCCAATCTTCTAAATATAACGCGTGCTTATAAGTTAGGGATATTTAATGTTTTAATGTAAAGATCGTTACATGGTCGAATCATTGTCATACACATTTTTATAATTTCTGTATCAAATTATGACAGGTTGGAATGGGTCGGCTTTTTAAAACATGTAATCTCAAATTCCCAAAAAAATCTGCCTACTTTCGACTTAACTGTTTAAGGTTACAAGATCATTACAGACGTGTGCTCCTATTGATAAATTGTCGATAATTTTAAACAAAACATGTTTCCTTTTTTAACTATTTCACAAAGCAAGTTCTGACACTGTGGGTAAACAGAAGTCACTATATAGACTCAGGCAGGTAGCATCGGGGGAACCCCCCTAACCTTTTTTCTCGCAGCAACTGTTTGGGGAGTATGTAAAAATTGAAAAAAAAGAAAATAAGGAGAGTAAGAGTGAAAATGAAGTTATAAGTAAACGATTGTTTTTAGCCCAAAACGTATGGGCCAGACAAATACCATCTAAACAAAATTATACTTGAATTTCAAAAAGTTGACTGTATAAAACAGATTGAATATTTCATTCAAAAATGTATAGAAAGAATGTTTAATGAAAGGGACTGGGGTACTAACAAAAAGGAGGTTTCTATATAAATTTTTATCGTTCCAGATACTTGAAAAACTACCTTCTGATTATCAATGAATGCACTGTGTGATTGATATGCAATGAATTTATCAAAAAACTGACTACAAACTTAACTATACACATTATATAGAGAGTAACATTTATGTACAAAATTCAAACACATCTATGATTTCATGATTTCTTGCATTTTTTTGCTTGCTGTATTTTTCCCAAAATAAATCAGACCATAAAAAGAAGGTGAAAACCTACATTTGTAGATATTTACTCGTTGCAGAAATAAGGAATGATGGATAAATATGATTTCCTAAGTAACTCAAAATATAATGACTAATAAAGTGTCTAGATATCAGAAGTAAATATTATAGTAAATAGGGAACTTGTGTGGAACAATTTCCAATTATTGAGGTTAAATGAAAGTAATTGAGATAATTTAGGAACCACTCTTTGATTAGATGAGTCAAACCGCTTTCCTGGGCACCCCGTTGTGTAAAATAAATTCTTTTTATCAAAACTAAAATCGCATTAAATTGTTCCATTTTATTTATTAACTTTTTTGTATTAACCAAAGATGTCCCATCCAAGGTATGAATATCTGCCCGCGATACCTTCACTTTTAGCCATGACGTTAATTGGTTAAACCGCGTTCTTGGTTACCCCATTCTGGAAAATTCTATTCCATATCAAAACTAAAATCGCGCATTCAAGAAACGAATTGCTTTATTTTATTTATTCAGCATTTGTCAAATCTTAACTTCTATGTACAATCCAAGTAAGTTCCTAATAAATATATTCACTGTTTACGTAATCATTTGATATTTATTTCATTGCAATGATATATTTTAAAGCTAACTCCCGTTGACTTGGATCCGCCAAAGCGTGTCCACCACCTTACTCTCATGTTTGCTATTTCGAGCTGGTTTATCGAAAATGAAAGTAGGTTTTTAATTTATTTCTCAATAATTACTTATCATGTAAAATTTAATTATAGCTTACGGACATCAACTCACATGTGTTGAAATACCAAAGGTATAAGCAGTTACTATGGTGCTGGTGTTTTGTAGTTTATTTGCGAAATGTCTTAATTTATAAGTATAGATGTGTAATGACGTTCCCGCCAGTAAGTGTTGATTTAAATTGTACAGAAATATCAACGGCAATTACTAATCGCAATTTCGTTTGCCTTTTGAAAATAACAAAAAATAAAATAATAAATCGATTGCAGGAATACATGACGGTGACGCTTTTTATTTTCTATTTCCACGTCCCATTACAAGGGATACAATAATTCTGAATATGAGCGGAAAGTGCAAGATGACAAACATACGAATTGTTTGGGGCACAAATGCATTTATACTCAACGATTTTAAGCATGCATATCTCAAACAAAAATCATCGTTAATGCAGGCGAGTGCGACGATGCAAACATTAATCATGACAAACCCGATAACAAAAACGAGTTGTTGACCTCTCAAGAAAAACACGATTTCTTATTTTGAAACTACACCGCGAGCCTAAACTCTAACGAATTCGAAACTTCCCAGAAACATACCGGATATTGGACTTTTTATTTACTGTGTATAGATATAAGTTAATAATTATATATATATTATAATGGTCAATATACAACTTTTTGTCTTATTTAAAGTTACCATAAAATGATTATAAAGTGATTCATATAGATACGATTGTTAACATGTACAGTGGGGCTTCAGATATCCGGACGCCAGATATCCAGACGCATCAGTTTACGGACTATTTTATTTGGGAACATATTCTGTATACGATATTTTGTCTCATATATCCAGAATTTCGCGTTCCAGATCCGGACGGTCTGTTTAACTATAAATTTTGCTTCATTAAACGGACGGTAAAATTTAATGATACTCCGATTAATACAATAGAAAGATTAAGTCTATCAATTGAGTTTCACACTTTTTCACCTGCTAGCCCCCATGAGCAGCTTGTATAAACACTTTGACTTCTCAAATAACTTTCAAATATTACCGGCATTGCTGGTTAGACAGGATTAGTCGCGCCTTACTGCACTTGGCTTGGGTATCTTTACACTGTGCACCTGTCAAGTGCAATCACTTTTTAAAACACCCCTATATTTAAAAGGAAGAATGTGCCTAATAAATCTAGGAAGTTTTTCATAGCTTTGTGGTATTTATATTCAAAAAAATTATTCTAAACGAAGTGTCTCAAGAGTGCTTTTTTAGATAAAGTCAAAACCGGAAGTATACGAAGAAAACAAAAAGGAAAGCATTTCAAATGATCGGAAGTGCATTGGTTAAACATTGACGTGTCTAGATATAGATTGTTAAAAACAGAACGTAAATAGGCACATTTCACACTTGGACACAATATATTTAGCTACATTTTGCTATTATTATAGTTTGGTTAATATTTCCTGATTAAATAACAATATAAAGCAGGGTTCCTTGTATTAAAAACAGGTGAATTTCAAAGAACAACTCTAATTTGTTGCTATTAAGTATGAAAGGCAAAGAAAACAGTATTAACACCCATAATAAACATATAAATTATCATTTATGACAACAATAGACTCATTTCAGATATCCGGACGCCTCACCTATCCGTACGATTGGATTTTGGAACGAAAGAGTCCGGATAACTGAGGCTCCACTGTATAACGTTACGATGTTAAGTGCGACGTCATTAAATCGTGACTGAAATGACCCACTATTTGAGCAGTGGCACACATAAAATATATGAAGAAAATAACAAAACTGTTATATTTTATGAAGTTACATATTCATGTCTACCTCTAAGTAAAATATCGTCCAATTTGGAGATAGGGCCATTTTTGTCATTTACCGTACCTAGTTCTTTGTCATGATCAAACTCTTAAATTCATAAAAGCCAAAAGTGTAGAAAACGCAAACATTATTTTTTCTACCAATAAATGATGCATTTAATTGAACCATAGATTCTTCTTTATATTGTTTAATGAACTAAGAATCAACTTTGAACCAACGCTTTATCCTCTCTTTTGGTTACTAGGGGTCATGCTATAAACAGGCTTTAATAAATCATTTACATGAAAGCTCAATATAGACAAAAAAAGCAATACTTGACAACCAATCCTCTTGTCATTATTTTATTGTTATCGCGTATTTTTCTCGAGCGAAATGTAATATAAAAGTATACTTCACGTCTGATTATAAGGAAAATATTGACATATGACTAGTGCATACTGCTTGACATCATCTTACTTTCTATGTTTCAAAGTTAGAACAGCTGTTCTCTGATGGAAATTTAGGACGGCTCAAACTTGAAAACTTAAAGGATCTGTATAAAGATAGAAAAAAAAAATCAATTTTATCAAATTTTAGAGGACTTGAGGATTGGTCCCACAATTCGACTATAATAATCTCCTTCAAGAGAAGATGTCAATATTAAGATGAAGGAAACTTCAAATTTTGAATCTTGCAAAATGAAAGTTTACTCAACCAAAAATAGTATATAGCTTAAAAATACTCAAAAATTAAAGGTAGATCTGGTGGGTAATGTTGAAAGGTCAACTGAAACAGTTTTTAATTTTTTTTAAGAACCATACTTATATTTTTGTCACCTCATTGGTGCAAAGGTAGAAATTAACCAAAACGCTAAGTGCATGTAAAAAGTTTAATACAGGTTACCTGCCCTTTAGTGGTACATGGCGTCACGCGCTGATTTCGAATCCAACGAAAGTAACTCGGGCGAAAGTATACTAAAAATAGACATATGTCTTTAAATTAAATGTACAGCCCGATCAGTACGAACCTCTACGAAGAAAAGAACCGTCTCAACAGATTTTTAATGAAGACAGAGACTCGGAGCCGTCGCAAATCGACGACGAAGACCCAACGGAGGCTGAAAATATACCTTCAGACTTGTAAACGCATCTAAATACAGTAAATCTACTGGATAAAAATAAATAATGATAAAGTAATTAACGAGATCGAAATGAATGTGGAGGTGGGGCATGGAAATTAATTGTGATTAATTGTGCCCTGTCAAGCAATGTAAATGAATTTTCATGCATTCAATTTGTACTGCAGGTGTTCCTGTGAAAATTGCACTATTATGCCTACGGCGAGAGAATGCAAGTGCTGCCATTTTTATACAGCTATAGAGCCTAGACTAGAGGAGGTCAGTGTCAAGTGCATCACAGAACATGAGGGGTTTGTTGCCAATTGCCTTCACAGATGGGTCTTGGAAACATACTTTTATGAATATTTACCTGAAAATGGACCTTTGGAAGAAAATGAATTGATACACAAATAAATATCCAACTATCACATTCTTGATTTACATGTATAATAGAAACAATGCTATCATACAAGATGCCAAATTAAATTAATTAAATTTTGTGGGGTTTTTTTCATATTAATGAAGGTATTAAATTAATCGTTAGCTAGAGAGGTCATTTAATTGTTAGTACCTTAGATAGCCAGTTATATTCATTACAAATAAAAACTAATGAAAAAAACAGAACATTTTTGTAATCTCAGAGCTTCACCTAGCATATCGACGTTTTGTTCGGTGGATTTGGCAGCGACTGGGGAAAATATCAGGAGGATTCTGCCATCTTTTGCTGTTATCAAGATTAGAACTGCTTTTCCCGTCCAACTATACTGTGGTTTTAAGTACCCATCAGGAAGTTATTAGGTACAGTGTACAAGTATTTACATAAATCATTACCTGGTTATCACTTTCACTGGCATTTGAAAAAAATCAATATTGTTTGTAAAGTTTTCTAAACTGGATTTTAATAAAATATACAACAATAAATAAATTTGGTTAAAAATATCATGATTTTTAATAAAGTTTAGATCATTAGATTACAATTTTATTCATTTCCGTTGATTAATTATCTTCACTTTTTGTTAAAACGACAGATGTGGCGTTTAACAATTTCAGTCTTTGGGACGTGTGGATAAGAGACTGCTATTGTAGCTGGGTATACGTAATTCCTCAAGGCAGCCTCCCGATTACTCCTGGAATTTCGGTAGGAACCCAACTCAAGTCTCACTTTGACCACTTCTTTTGTCAAGACTAGTACATAATATGAGAACATTATGGGTACATTATTGTCGATAATGATAGAATAATGATTTATTTTGTAAAATTTATAGAAACAAATTACAAAACTAAATCTTTGAAAGTTTACTTACTGTAAGTTTTCCGAACTTTCACTTCCTTTGGAATACCAGCACCATTTCTGCCTTTTGGATATGACATCAAGTATATTGGCTTCCCATTTTTGTTTACAGCTTGATCCCGATAGGAGTTCTCATTGAAGAGTAAGGCAGCATGAAATAGAGATGAACAGTGCCATATTATCATATTATATTCAAAAATAAATATTTCAGAAATCACTTTGAAATTTGTCTTCTTAAACTTTACTAGCATTCATTTAAGCATAGAAAAAGTGCAATGCTTTTAGTGCAAAGTGACACACAACATTGTGATATTCAAGTGCTGATGTTTGCTCGGCTGGGGAAAGCTTTTTGATGTCATTCACCAATAGTTTCCCTTTTACTACTTTTTCATCACTAGAAAAGCTAAACTTCCTAAAAATTGAAGAGAAAAAATATTTTTGATATTTTATGCATTGTATTCATATTTTTAACTTACGTTTTATGTTAAAAAAAATACCTTTCTTGATCCAATTTCTATCCTCTATTTTACCATGTAAACATTTGGGAAATCGCTTTCCATGACCTTCATGAACATCAGTGATATGGTTGAGGACGGACAGCCATTTTTCGGACACCAATTCCCCATCTTCGTCACTCGATGATGCACACCAGTATAGGTGGTTTAGACTGACCGGGCCCAATCTGCCACTAGCTCGCACTTCTTCTTCTTACCAACAGTCTCCAGTTTTTTGTACACACCTGCAATTAAGAATTAAACAGCAATATTAAAAAGTTCACCGGGATATGAAGTTGGTTGGTCACGTGATCAAATCCTATGAAGCCCGAAGGGCTTCTCAGTAGATTTGGTCACGTACCAACCAACTTCATATCCAGGTGAACTTTTTAACATTGCCGTGTATTACTTATAATTACGTTTGAAAAAGATAAATCGTTCAGAACTGTTAAAAATACCGAGATTTTATGTTTACAATAATTCAAGCGACAAGCGATAAGCGCGTGCTATGATCATTGCAACGTCATGAATAAGTTTATACAGAATTGAACGTTTTTGCTTTACTATAGATTCATATAAGAAAACATATATGCAAGTGTAAATATTACTACATAAATTATGTAAATAACATGTTTATATGTAATATACATGGATACTGTATACTGGTATTAAAAATCGGCTAAATAAGCTAAGATAAGTTACCTTTTGCCACATGCCACACATCAAGCCAATGGTTGATAAATGTATCAGTCCTCTCTTTCTTCATGTAGGTTTTAATCTGGGGATGTCTGTCAGTAACAAGGTCATTTATAACCACACCCTCCTCTTCCAATTTCTGAAGGCACCGTAATAAACCCTCCATTTCCATCCAATATGAACTCTTGACTTCATTACTCTAGGTAAACAAATTAAAAGTACCCGGTTTGTGTCTTCTCCGTCGTCTGTACTTGTCTCCTGGCTGACACTATCCTGAAACTGACCGGGAGGGGGAGAATAATTTCCACGTTATTGTCAAGCTCCTGAGTCTGTAAAATAATATTGATACCCCATTTTAATTTAAAAGTAAATAATTAGTTGTTTATAAAAGTTTTATATAGTAAAGAATAGGAACTGTGAATGCATTATAATTTTTCAATAACTTATAAAAATTAACTTCTTACATCAAGTGCACGTCGTTTTTCCAAGGCCTTGGATGAACGACCCTATTTTGGTAAACACGGACTAGCTTCCGATGTTTTCCTTTTCTGCCCTTTTACATTTATTGGCGTATAGTCAAATATAATGGGTGTCGCATTCTTCTTTAACTGAAGACGGGTATATCCAATAGATCGTGCTTTGCTTGGCTCAATAATAAAACTTTCGGGTGTAAAGTGTCTCCCACACAACTTAGAATGCTTGGAGGGCCAATAGTTCACTGTTTTCAGTTTTCCTACCCAAATCTGACATAATTTGGGGTCACCGGGAAAAGAAAACATGGACACCCCCTGTCCGTACCGAATATCGCAGTTCGGCGCCGCACAAAACACCATATTCTTGTTGTCTTTCTCTCTATCGTCTGATGAGTGACGTATCAGCGTCTGTAGTTTCAATATGGCGGGTTCATGTCAAGGGAGATAACTCGCAATAAATTTTTGACCGGGTTTCTCGGGTGACAAGATCTTTCGCCCTTATTTTGCAAATACGCATTAATTTAACCAAATAATCGTTACTGGTTGATTTTTGGGACCTATTTGAAAGGACTAGTCAATAAAATAAAGAAAAATGAAATTTCATTGCAGTTGAACTTCAAACAACCAGTCTCTTTTAGAGTAGAACTTTTGTGTGTTTAACACCCAAAAGTATAGTTAAGACTTAAAAATAATATTTAAAGGTAAACTTTCTTATTTTTGTGTGAAACTTTTTTCACAACTTTGAATCTACACTACCTGAGGATGCTTCCACACAAGTTTCATCTTTCATAGCTTATTAGTTTCTGAGAAGAATATTTTTACAAATTTACTCTATATTTTCCTATGTAAAATGTCGAACTCCCCCCCATTGTGGCCTCACCCTACCCCCTGGGGATCATGATTTTCACAACTTTGAATCTACACTACCTGAGAATGCTTCCACATAAGTTTCAGCTTTCCTGGCCAAATGGTTCTTGAGAAGATTTTTGAAAATTTCACAAAAATTTTCAATAATTCATAATTTTCTTCCCTTGTAAAAAGGCGTGGTCCTTAATTTTCACAACATTAAATTCCCTTTGCCTAAGGATGCTTTGTGCTAGGTTTGGTTGAATTTGGCCCAGTGGTTCTGGAGAAGATGCTGACAGTGTGAAAAGTTTACAGACAGACGGACAGACGGACGACACACAAAATATAATCAGAAAAGCTCACTTGAGCTTTCAGCTCAGGTGAGCTAAAAAGGCAGTTACAGTTATAATTGAAATCTGGTAAAAAAATTGTGAATAATGTACATGATATTCAATTTTTATCTTTTAATTCATCAAACATGTTGACCCATACCCATTTACCTAGCATAAAATCAAAGACATATCAAATAAGAAGTTACAAACATACAATTATTAAATCAAACCAGTAGACCGCATTAGTATATTAATGATAGGACATTTACTTGTAGTACTATAAAATCTCCCCAGCTGTCGCATGTATAATGTTCTTTGAGAGCGATTATTTGTCTTGAACACTGGCGATGCATTCGGAAAACCTCTGGTCTTTAAGAGAAAGAAATCTAGGAAACTGATCATCCGGAACACCTAAAACCTTTCACAGAAAAAATATATCTGATGTGTTTTATTTTGTGAGATTAAGTCCCGAGGAGTTAGTCATGACTTGTAAACCTACAAAAACTTGCTAATATGATATGAAAACTGAATGTGTTTGGAATGGGAAAGCGTCAGACTAAATTATAACTAGCAAGCTTTGGTGTTTAAACAAGAGAGGGAGGGAGAGTGAGAGAGAAAGAAAGAAAGAAAGAAAATAAGAAAGACCATCATATTACATTTAGTAATAATATCATCTTTATTCGCTGTTATCATTGACAATGAATGTGTGAATGAAAAATGACAATAACAAACCGTCAACCATCTCAAAAATCCATAAAACGAACTACAAATTCAAAGCAGAGCAACACGGATCTCCAAAAAGATAGGAGTAGGACAAGGTGCCTAGGAGGAGTAAGCATCCTCTGCTAACCGGTCACACCCACCGTGTGCTCTTTGTCGTAATCGGGGGAAAACGGAAAATTCCGTAGATAATTAGGTGATTAATTATGGTCTAACAATTAGTATGAAAAACGTCAGTCAGCATGCGACCCAGTGGAAGCTGACAAGCTTAATGTCGTTGTATCGACCATAGAACTTACGAAGAGATGACTTCAAGCGAGACTGTTGATAGTCCTGTTTCATCAACTTGTTTGTCAGTAGCTTGCCTCGCCTTTGAAACTGTTCATAGGAAGAGCATGCCCTTGGGTATCAAATTAACTGAGAGACAAAAACACCATATGCAGGTGATGAAGGTATATTGCTACATAAGTAAAGAAAGTTGCATATAGAAAAATTGAAGTGATCGCGTTTATTATAAAGTTGTGTTGTTATGTTACCATCAATGTCCATTTCTAGTAAAATATTCAAATATGAAATATAAAACTGATGACTCAGACTCTGTGGTATCTTTTATTTCAAGTTCACTCGACGTAAGTATGGAAATTATATTATTTTGCACACAAACCTGTGATTTACGCCCTAATTGAAATCTGTCCGGCAATGAGTTTTTGAGTTGTATATTTACACAGTGTAAAAATTTACAAAGTACATGTATGTTTTAAATGTAATTTTCAATATTGACGAGGGTTTGAGGGGTGGCTATCTTACAAAATAGCATTATATTCCATTAGTATTAGATACGTGCACATGCGCGGATCTAGTCGTCGGTCGGTCGTAGACCTATCGTAATAATTCTCTCAATAACTAGTATATACACCTTATATTTATAAAATGAAAAATAATCTTCAGATTCATCGCAGAAATCACACTAATAATTTTCAAATAGATTTGAATTGATTTGAAATGATTTTAAGAAAAATATGTATCCTATTACTAACCATTCATTACACCATTGGAGCGAATACCAACCTTATTTAAGGGGGGGGGGGGGGGGGGGGATAGGGCAAGCAAAATTGTAAAGACGGTATTTTTTAAATATTCATACTGTGTAATTAACAAATTTATAAAGTTAATATACTCCTTTCATAGAAAATATAACATTAATACATATAAATAGATTAAAGCTTGTACTAGTGAGTTGTATGTAGAACAGTTTGATATCGTTAGGATATGGATTTACATATTCCTGAATGTTTTAGATATTGAATTTCCCATCTGGAATTCAACACATTTCGTATGTCGAATCAGGCATTTTCAATCTCGAATCTCAAATGAGCGTCTTGAACGTTTGTTAGTATAATTAAGGTACATTCAATTACATAAACATTTGCCCTCGTTAAACATGTACATGCCTATAGAAACATAAGTTAAATTTTTAATCAAAAAGACAAATGTGTCAACATTTTAGACAATTTAAGAATTTTTATGCAAGTTAAGGTAAAACATTTCTCCTATTATATGGTGACGAAAAAAGGTAAGTCTTTTGAATGATTTCCCAGAAAATAATGGTAATACATGCAAAATTGCGACACCAATTGACACATTAAAATTGTACCATAAACAACCCGAACACTTGCAATTAAATTAATATTAGTTCATCGCTTGTTGTAAAGAAAAATGACAGTAACAAACTGTCAATATATGCTATTCCCATACTCGTTTATTTAATATTTTTTTTTTGAATCCGGCAACTCTGAAGTCGCTAGTTAAGGCCACGAGTAATAAATATTCCCCACTCAAATGGAAGCTAAACATGACCCCTTGCTGTCAGTTGGAAATGATTACAGTTAAGTTTTGCATCAGTCCACACCCGTCCTCATGGTCGTTCATTACAGCAAAATGATGCACTGCAGTCAATGTTCCAATTCAGTTCAAATACATAATTACGTATGTGAAATATAATTATCTATATATGAAATGTAAGCTTTTTATGTAGTTGTGTATGAACGAAAGACAAATTTGAATTTAAAAACAGGTGTTTGGATCGTTCAGAACAGATTAAACAGATTTAAGTACTATAAATAATCTAGCGAGTGGTTGCTACTATATCTCTTCAGTACCAAACAGAAAGGATGCAAACAGAATACGCGCATGTAAATTAGAAGCAAGATTTAGAGTATTGTTTTGGCATTTCACGTTTGCGGCAATTTGCTTTTATCATGCAACAAATAAAATCGCTCGGAATGATCTACGCTGTAGACATCGAAAAATTATCTCGATGGTTGGCCTCATGAAACGATCATTAGCGGCCTGAAAGACTTCTGAACAAAAGACCCCAATTCATCGACTGTATCTCAAATGCATAACGTTTACAAGTCACCTATACCATCATATAATTTCCTTAAATTTGATGTCTTAAAGCTCTTCTTAGGAGAAGAGAAACTTTTGTATTAAACAGTCAGACTAGTTTTCCCCTCCCAGTGGATAGTTTCTTTTTTTTAAAATCTTTTATGTACTTTTTTTTAATGAATATCGAAAAAAAAAATCATGATAAATTGGGAAAACCATATTCTGTTGTAAAGAGAACTTGATGGTTGTGGCTCTTTTAGACTTTATTTATTCAATATCCTTGTGAAAAAGAGGGTTCTATTTAAAGGGGCATGGTCACGATTTTGGTCAAAAATTATTTTTCTGATATTATTTTTTACAATGCTTCAGTAAGACATTTTTAATAGGCAATCAAATTTTGAGTGTCATTCGTAGCGTTATAAGCGAGTTGCAGAGCTTACAATTCTTTGTTATGTAAACAAAGCTTTTGTTTACATTTTTAATGTTGAAGTGAAAATTCCCGTTTTAGACCTAAAATGAATGTGTTAAACGTAAGGAACTGTTTATTTATGCTTAAAATGAATAAGAAGATAGACAAATCAGCTTGAACAAGATTTTTACTGGTATATTGAACCTATGTAAACAAAAACAGGGCACGAACCTTGTTTACATGACAAAGAATTGTGAGCCCTGTATCTTGCTTATTACTCTACGACTGACTCTCAAATTTTATTTGATCATTAGAAATGCATTCCTAATGCATTCCTAATGCATTGTAAATAATCAAAACAGAAAAATAGAATTTGACCAAAATCGTGACCATGCCCCTTTAAAGCTAAATAATCTTTTGGGTAATTCGTCGACCATCGAACCTTCTCACCCACTTCGCAGCTGTAAATTCTTATCAAACTCAAGAAATTCAGGAAAAGACGAAACATCCGGACTTTAAGACAAATAAATGAACTGGTTTCTAAATGCAGCAGTCATTGGGTGCCGCCTTGCATTGTTAACAGTTATGTGGTAAGTAACGAGACAAGTGTGTTTTTCAAGACGAATTTGTGAGAAGGGATATTCTTATATATTTGAAAGTCTTAATGCGTGGTAAAAATATTTCCTTTTAGAAGCGATCCAAGTTTGTTTTTTTTAAACGAATTTGTAAGTAAAAATATACTTGTATTTAAAAAGTCATTCAATAAATGAATTTTCTATTGGTTATATTTGATTGGTCATAGATATTTTCTGTTTAGTAAAAAAAAAATATCATTGACATTTTCTCAAATTTTTTGCTTTATACGGTAGCAAATAAACAAAACCGAAAGAAAGAAAAAATGATTTCCAATATTGTAGATTAATTTAGAATGTTTTTTTTTCAATTCTTATTATCAACTCTTTTTAAAATTGTTTTTAACATCTTCTCGAATTCTCGAAAAGCGTCATTGTGTTTTCTGTTTTATTGATATTATTTTTTTTTTTATTTTGTTCACATTTTTTAAAATACATGTTTATGTGTTATATGGCTTTGGAGGGTTAACGTTACAAAAGTCAATAACGGTATAAGACATGTTGCTTTGTTGTGCCTTACATTTTACGTAATAATGTCTTTTTACTCAATTTATTTTGTTCTTATGTATTTATAATTTTTTTTTTGCCACTCAAAGTCTCTAATTGAGAATTACAGTGTATACTGTAGATTCCTTATTTGACGCTAGTAATTGATTCTGCCGATTTGTATCTAATCGCAAGAATTTAAAAACACAACCGTCATACTATTGTGATTTCATGTAGTTTACAACTATCAAGAATAAGAAAGCGATATTTAATTATTCGCGAAAGATGCTTTTCAAGATTTTTTCCGAATATTATGTTCGGATTTAAGTAGGAATTTACAATATTTTAACAAATGATAGAAACACATAGGCTATTTATGCTTTTAATTACATGATACATTTTGATAAAGAGTACTAATTATAATCATTCATCAATACCAATTAAGAATCAATCGTTTTTAAAAAGTTTTCTTGATTTCCTGACAGCGTAGTGCATGTACAACGTGGTAAAATCAACATTTATTTACATTTTCAGAAATTCACACATATCACATGAAAATGTGTTCAAGCACAACATCTTATACGTCACAATCTGGGTTGTACAATACATACAGACATACACTGATTCTCTGTAACTCTTCTGAGAGTCAACCAGGATTTACTTTACTTAGGTATTTACAATTACGAAACACATGCGAACTAGTTTATCATGCTTGTGTACGGATAAACGAGGAGTTGTATTTATCAAGCTCTAAATTCAGAGAAATCACATGTTCTTTAGCAAGACCTAATTCTACAATACATGGACCATGTGGTAGTGGACTTGTCGGAAGAACGATGTTCGACTATGCCCATTGTTTTGTCAGTGATATTTGGCCTCCCTCTGCATCATCATGGATAGATAGATGTCACTTATGGCCTCCGCAGCATGTTTCTCGCGATATTTTCCAAAATGGATGTCACTTTGTTGCAATAGGACACAAACTAGGAAACCACGCAGACATCGAATGGAGAATATCTTTTTCTCAGGCAGAAAACAAACTTGTGTACTCTATGAATCATACGCAATTTTTAACTTATAGCTTGCTGAAATTGTTCCTAAATGAAGTGATTAATACTGAATTAAGCGATGAAGAAAAACTGTTGTGTTCCTATCACATGAAAACCGCCATTTTTTGGGCCATTCAACAAAACACGCTACCTCAGTGGTGTCCAGAAAATATAATTGCCTGTTTCTGGATCTGCTTTAAAATTGTCTTAAAATGGGTGTATAAGGGGGTTTGTCCTAATTTTTTTATTCCCCAAAACAACATGTTCTTAGGCCGTATACATGGCGAAGACCAGACAAATCTATTCAGAAGACTCTATGAATTGTATGAGAAAGGTTTATCTCTGCTGCTACACATTTTACCTATCAGAGACCATATCCTTAAATACCTAATTTATCCCGGATGTACAGTTTATTACAATTACACTTCGGACCCTGAGGTTACGTTTGATGTTAAATTATATTGAGAAATAGAACGTTGTGATTCTGTAACAACCAGCAACCTACAGGGCTGTGCAAAAGCCCTCCTCATAATAGAACAGTTGATTTGTTCACCTCTGACAAAATATACGATCATACTGTTACAAAAGCTTACAGCCACAATCCTTCAAAGTACTGCTTTTGTACTACACGACAAATACATTGATAAAAATGACAACAAAAATATGTATATCAGAGACAAAAAGGCATGTCACATGCTTAGATTATCAATGAAATTTGGATACGTGTCGGACATGCTGTACATTGCAATGTTTTATTACAAAACATTCAGATACAAGGAAGCTTTGTCTATCATAGATATATCAAAGGTCAAGATGTCACAACCATATATCATGTTTAGAGGAAATGCACAACGTGGGGCGTATATTGAGACTGTAGGGGGCCAACCTTGGTCTACAAAAATGAGACAAGCAATAGCAAACAATCTTCGGCTTGACAATAAAATTTGTTATATCACGGAGTTGCTACTAGAACAGGAGTCTAGTAATCTGAGCAACAGAGCTTGGATCCTCATATCACCTTTCATTCTGTCAAATATGCTAGAGTTTTTAATTTGTAGACATAACGACACATCGAGAGCACAAGCGACTCTAGATAATATTATTGCTCTTGTACAGCACGATGAAGAGGGTCTCGTAGCTAAAGATACTTTAGATATTTCATGGGAGATTCTGGGGATCTGTCAACAGATTATGGGCAACATCCAGGCTGCCCGGTTTTCATTTCAGCAGTCACTCAGACAGTATCCATGTTCTGAAATACAACTTGCTACCAGACAGAGAATTTTCAAAACATAAATGACCAAGCGTTGCAGTGGCCATCAATAACGTTAATTGATAATAAGAACAATTAGTTGTGATAAAAAAGGAAAAGAACAATATGTTAACTAATCCAGATAATAAACACTTCAAATGTCAGTCAATGGTGGAATGTTATCTTTGTTCTCTAATGATTTACTTTTGCTGTAAAGATGAGATACTAAATAAGAAATAATTAATCACTTATTTACTTTTAAAGGAATATAGATATGGATCGGTTACGTAATAAAATTCAACAAATTCATTTTTTTTTTTTTTTTAGATTTTATCATTGACAAGTAATAAACCGGGATCAAATTGATATCTTGTTAAAAAAATCAACAAAAATCGTCTTTAGTACAACGTATATAAATATGTATGTGTTGATTTGTAATATTGTAAAATATGTACATTCTTCTGTGTGTTTTTCCATTAAATTGTGTTACCTTTAAATGCCTTTAAATGCAACAGCCGAATCACTGCGTACGATCTTTTCTTGATATTTACATAAGTAGATCCCAAACATTGATCTCTTTAATATCGTTTGAAAATATACTCTAAACATGTTTTTAAACACCATGTTTTATAGTTATTCAATAATAAAGTTGATTCTATAGTTCAAAGCAAACATTCAAGATTATTATTAATATTATTATTATTATTATTAAGATAATTATTCATGTATTTTATTTTCAAAGCTCATCTCAAAATTCTAAGTGATCCGTCCGGTTTTACAAAACAGCTGTTACTGCTGTTAAAAATTTACTTCTCCGTGCTCTAAAGTTTTTACCAATTATTAAATAAAATACTTAATTTCATCAATAAGAAATGTGAATGTAAGCATTGAATTATTTACTTTTGACCTCGTCGTGTCAATAAATACGGTCAGCTGAGCAGAAAAATCATGTTGTCTGCTCACCTAACGTATATTTACAAAAATCAAAATCTTCACTAAGTTTAATTTTTCTGTACTAAAATTAAAATTAGTGAACATCTTGATATTTGTGGCCATGGGAAATTTTCAGTTTTTCCGTTTTATAAACTTTATACGGAAACCCAATTGAAGGAAGGGAAAAAGAAAAAAAACATTTATAAAGTCACTAAAACCTTCATTAAATATTTTGATATAAACTGTTTTATCGTCTTTGACTTTTTATTTACTATATATTTAACGCTATATAACTTGATTCTATGATTGTTTCCTTCATAAGCATTATGACGTTATAGTATTATTGTTGACGTTATCACTATAGTCTGTCCCAAGATATTTTTGGCGCATATTTTCTTAAATTATTCGATATTTATAAATACCTCTTGGTTCAGACGATGTTCTTTCAATAGTATGTAAAAATCCCAAGAGTTCCCCTTTAAAACGCCCCCTCTAGCTTGTCGGGTATCACTGCACGGCTAAAAATAAAAAGTCTACAGAGATTTTCCATTGCCAAGGAGATGAAGACGCCCAGATGAATACGTTGAAAAATTGCGCGAGGTGTCCCGAGTGCTTCCGAATGGAGAAAAAATGTCAACATTCCCCATTATAAATCTCCGTAGGAATCTTGTTTTTGTTCCTGTGAAGTTTTACGAGGGAAAAATGATGTGTGAATGAAGTTATCTTGGAAATTTTCCCTTTCATCGATTTCAATTTCACTTCTTTCACAGGTATGTGTATTTATATTAAAAATCGTCCAAATGTGTTTGTTCTGCAATTTCTTGTTAACATAAATTGTGAAAACGTTACTTTTGTCTTTGTTTGTTCATTCTGGAGATGTTGTGAAGCCTGTCGGTCAGCCCGCAACACTA
>WFKH01002636.1:10166888-10180079 GCA_016163765.1 Magallana hongkongensis | reverse complement strand
TACAAGTGTCATCAGACTTCTCTCCCCGATACCAAAATGACGGGCGTCCCCCCCCCCCCCCCCCCCCCCCGTGTTTAGGTTACGTGTTATACAAAGAAATTTTCTGCGACTGAATGACGGTAATGTCGGTATTATGGATGGTTAAACCGAAAGCAAATTATTGAAGTACATATAATATCATGCACTATATCTAGAAGAATTGTGAACGTTTGAGAAACAGAGGGTCGAACCATTCACCTGAACCAATAAGTAAGTTAATATTGGGATTTAAACTTTGCAAGCAAAAGTTTCAAATTTGGCGTCGTCCGGACAGGGATGTACAATTTGTTGTTTTTTTTTTCAGGTTATACACTTACTCGGTTCATAAACGTGTTTTGTCAAAAATTTACATTTTTGACGGGTGTTTATTTTCTTAGTGTAGGTTAACGTGTTCCCCTCTTGTTTTTGAACCTTTTCAATTAATCTAATAGGTTTTCTGACAAATAATTTTTAAGGTACGAATTCTTTGTTAGTTTGCTATTTTTACACAAAACACGTGCTAGCCATTTTGGATAAGAATTGAGCAAGACGGAAGCACGTGACCGCGTGACCGGAATCGAAAGTACTTTCATTTTGAAACTCGGTTTGTAAACAAATCAAGTTTTTGGTAAAGCTCACCTTAATACTACAATTTTTAAGTATTGTTGGAAAAATTAAGGTAATTAATTAGCCACGCATATATATTTTGTGTGATTTTATAGGCAAGGAACATTTTTTTGAAAAATAACTGACCTTATTTCAACATTTATGTATAGAGTAACATGTCAAAGTGGAAGGCAGTTTCTTGGCAGTTCCTTAGCAGTACCAGTTTTGTTATCTAAGCAGTTTCTTAGCAGTTCCTTAGCCTTCCATACTTTTCTTAGCAGTCGGATTCCACTTTATGTCTCATAATGAATATAAGCAGTTCCAGGCAGTAATTTTTAGCCTTACCAGTTATCTAGCAGTTTTTAGGCAGTTATTTTGGCCGAAAAATTTAAATGAGTTGATATAAACTGGTAAAAACTGTTTAAAACTGCCAGAAACTGCTTGCTCATTTCCTTTTATGGTTTTTATGAATGAATATGCATGAAATATAATCAAGCTGAAAACTGCTAGGAACTGCTAAAATATCTATAGGTTATATGAATAAGCTTTACATTTTCAAGAATGAATTTTTACATAAAGATATATAGATGTACAATATTGTACTATTTATTTAATTCTAAATGAAACTGGGTCAGTGGATTGATTAAGCAAACTTGAATCTACACCATGTACACTGCATTTGGATACTGTATTTAGCTAGCTTTTAGCATCGTTATAAATATATATAATTTTAAGACTTCAAATTACAATCATGACCTAAGCTACATTGCCAGCTGTTCTGGAGAAGTTGTAATTTAAATTGTTTTCATCTTAGATATATACACTCTTACACCTTTGATTGACCATAGTGGTCTCACCCTACCTAGTTAGGAGTCAATTTCCATGCACACACTATATTATCAGATCTTATATAATTTAAGTGATCTAACCTGCATGGCCATTATTAAAAACTGTTCAATAAAACTTTATTTGAAATATTTCATTTACCTTAAGAGAAATATATGTAATATCCTTAGAACATATTAAATTACATAATTTTACTTGAGTTTGTCCATACACAACATTTTTGTTGTGAATATCACATGCACTCTTAACTGCCCCTCATGTCATGGCTGATACATTCAAAATTTGCAGACCAACTTCCTGTTATCTTCTGATCTTGATTCTCAGTGGTCAGTTTATCTGGCAGCGGCCAGTGACCCAGATTTGTAACTGGTTGGAAATGAATTCTAGAATGATGCAAGTCCCCTGTGAGGTGTTTATTAACCTATAACTGCTTATACTGCAAAGACTGCTAAGAAAACTGCTTAGAATAACTGCTTAGACTTTTACCTAGGCAGTTTTGACCTGCCACTAAAATCCTTACTGTTTGGAACTGCCTTAAAACTGCCCTATAATTTGAAAACTGCTTAAGAACTGCCTATCTACTGCTAAAATAGGCAGTTCACTTTTCCATGGGGTAGGTTGGTAGGGTCAAAGTCTCTCAAGCTGTTTTTGTGTAATAAACCATTTCTCACGTATTACGGTTACACACGATTGTACTACTATGGCTGTCAATATCTATGCTGCCAGTGCTCAAGAGTTGCGCACATTGGAGGGTGTTGGAGAAATGAATGCATCCAGAATTATCAAATTATGTGAAACTCAAAAAAGTTACACAGGAAAATTTAGCTGCTGATATCCAACTACCCAAAGAAACAATTCAACAGTGGCTAAAGGAAAACAAATTGTCGTTGCTGAAGATATCAACGTCACTGCCAATTCTCCAAGAAGATAGTGGTTTGCCTGTAGACCAGTCAACAATTTCATCTGAAATGCGCCTCAGTTGACTGGAAACCATTATTCTCCAGCTTGGACAGTCAGTGCAGACAATTGCAGAGGAGATGAAATCCCTGAAGGACCCCCCCCTGGCAAGTAATGAAACAGTCAAAGAATTTCAGCAGATTATGCAGGAATCTGACAAAATGGCAGCTGATAGAACAGAGGCAGCAACAGACAATCAGCCAAAAAATCAACAAGCTTATATCAACATATTGCTAGATCCCCCCGAACGGAATCTATCAAACAGCGACAGGAGGAACTTTTCCTAAGGAAACCACAGATGATAGAGCAAGCTACCAGAAAACAAGTACACCTATTTTGGGTAGCTGTGGGAAGCCTGTGCTGTTCTCGTTAGCTGCTGACTCCATGTCTCCTGTTAAGCCATTGGATAACATACTGCATGGCGATTCAAACAGGTTTTTCTCAGCTTCAGGAAACCTGCCTACCATGAGCAAGCAGACAAATTTACACTGTGATGTACCTCAAGCCTCTGAGGATCTCATGCGCGCATCATCAATGCCGAGAGTCAGTGTAGCAAATTCAACCCCGACCGTGCCCTTTGCAGCCAGCACTACAGTTGGGTTCATGGCTTTCGTAGCTGCTCCTAGTCAAAGCACATCATCCAAGAGAAGAAAGCGACATCGATATAGATCTAGCTCATCTTCATCAGATAATGGTGAATCTGCACCTCGAAATATCCAATTCGCTGTCAGCACTGGACGTGGTCATGGGAGTCGAAGAGACAGATCAAGAAGCTATTTGAATATGAATATTCCTGAGTTTCTTAACCTTCCAGTCTATGCCAGTACTGAACATGGAAATGAAAGACAAAGAGACAGATCCAGAAGCAAAAGCCCAAATGTACCAAAAATGGCCACCTTCAAAGGAACTGACTCACCATTTGGGAAGCTTTAATCTACCAATTTGAAAGAACAGCTGATAAGAGACAGTGGTCTGACAATAAAGAGTTGTGTCGGTTGCTAGACTGCCTGGGTGATGTTGCATTGGAATGTGCCCTTCGAGTTAATGTACACAATGACTACCATACCCTCAAGAAATATTTGAATAGGCGATTCAGTACGAAAGAGGCTCCAGTTGTAGCTCGCAGACAACTTCCATTCTTAAAACAACATGACAAGATCAGCGAGTTTATTCCCTTACATTAGATGCTTATGAGGAATGTGAGGGTGATATCATAGAGGAGTCGGCAGTAGAGACTTTCCTGAGAGGCTGCAGAGAGAAAAGTGCGGCAAGACATGCAATGGATATGTGAACCTCGTACCATCCACAAGGCTTTAAAGTTTGTAAAAACTGCTTTAACCAATGATAGAGCACTCTTTGGAGGAAGAGCTAACGCCTACTATCACCGCCAAGTCACATTCCAAGATGAATCAAATAAGACAGCTTCTACAGGTTCAACAGATAACTTGCAGGAACAAATTGACAGTCTTACCAAGGTAATTGAATCTCTAAATACAAACCTAAGAATGCGAAACAGATACTCTGGGCCTGGGAGCAGACAAGACCGTTTCAGGTCACCGAGCCCAATTATGAGAAGAAGGAGCCCGAGAAGATTTTCAGATGGTCTGCAAGGTCAAAAGCTTAGTGATCTGAGCCCTATGTGCCCTCAGTACGGTCAACAAGACTATTATCCAGTTTTAAGTATGGTGAACGGAATGTAATGCCCTTCTATCGACAGCACGAGACCCAATCAAAAAGTAGGGCACCTTTGCTCTCACCTGTAAGAGTGGGTAGTGCTAAGGATGAGAATTTAAACACCAAAGGACCAGGTCAACAGACCTAGATTTGATCCACGAACAAAAAGGTCAAGTTCTTAAAGCTAAGATAAGAAAGTCAAAAGGAAAATGCCTAATTGTAGATGCAAAGTTCAATTCAACACCATTAAAGGCCATTATAGACATTGCAGCAGTGCTGACCCTAGTAAACAGGAAGCATGTTGAAACCCAGAGTGGAAACCATGAGGTAGTTAAGCTGAAGGGCATAGGAGGACATACTATAATGGGGTTTTAACTCTGCAAGCAAAAGTTTCAAATTGGCACACTTCCCTTTTCCTGGGACTGTTGCGCTGTTGCTGTGAATGATGTCATCATAATAGGACTTGATTTCTTAGAGGTTCATCATGGGATTGTCAACCTTAACAACAAGACTCTCTCTCTAAATGGCTGTCTAGTACCCACAGAGCTGAATAAGGATGAAAAGTCATTTGCGAGTCGAATCTCTGGAGTCACCTTGCCTTCCAGTCAAGTTATTCCTCCCAATACCATTACAAACATACCAGTTACATTGGAACAAAGTCTTCCCGAGAATTACATAGTACAGCCGATGCAGGATAGTAGAGGATTCAGGTTTTTCCATACTGGGGAGGGGAAAGCAAACTTTCATGCAGTTTATCAATGACTCTAATAGGTGTACATGTATTTAGTTGCTCGGAGGCAAGTGTGTTGGCTTTGCAGAGGTAATTGGTGAAGATTGCTTAGTTGGACCATTGTCAAATAACGAGGCTGGAATTAGACAAATAAACGTCGAGTCAGATAGTAAACTCACTGTAGCTGGACATCTTGTAGACTTATTTAATAGATCTGCAAAAGACCTCAACGACGTCAAACAGAAGCATTTAAAGGTATTGCTGATAAAGGTCCAATATGTGTTTGCTAAGCATGATCTGGACCGGGGTCCCTTTCAGCAATAAAACATCATATCGATACAAAAGATGCCAACCCAGTTAGGCACAAAATGCGTCGAACGCCACTTGGATTTTAACACCAGGAGGAGGAGTATAATACAGCCATCAAACCCAGACTGGGCATCAGCACCAGTCCTGGTCAAGAAAAAAGAGGGAAATGTAAGGTGGTGCATTGCTTATCGCAACTTGAACAGCGTCACTGTGAAAGATTCCTTTCCCCTACCTATCAAAGAGGATTGCTTAGACACCATAGAAGGAACCAAATTCTTCTCAACCTTAGATATGGTCTCTGGCTATTACCAAGTTGAAATTGCGGAAGAAGATAGGAAAAAGACAAACATTCATTACCCGTTATGGACTATTTGAGCACACCCGAATTGGGATGGGATTATGTACTTCCCTTGCCACTTTTCAGCGGGCAATGCAATTGGTTCTTAGGGACTAACTTGTACTCAAGTTCTCGTTTACTTGGATGATGTCATTGTCTTTGGAAAGAATTTTGCTGATGGGCCTGTTAATGTAAGAACTACATGACAACGGTTCAGAGAGTACTTTCTCAAATTAAAGCCGAAGAAGTGTGATGCATTTAGTCCAGAGACAGAATTCTTAGGAACGGTTGTCAGCTCATCAAGAATTTCTATAACTTCTTCCAAGATAGAAGCAGTAAAGTCCTGGCCTCGTCCAATGAACCAGAATGAAGTTTTGCCTTATTGGGTTTCTTAAACTATAATAGAGATCACCTTAAGGACTTTGCTTCATTGAGTGCATGTTTGTATGATCTGGCTCACACAAAAGAAAATTTTATGTACGAAGATACACATAAAGAGGTTCTCCTTTGAGCAAAGACTGTATTGGTAACCGCTCCATGCCCATCATATACACACCCTGATGGTTTGTTTGTACTGGACACTGATGCTTCGGATCATGCCATAGGCGCAGTACTTTTACAGGTCCAAGACAGAAAGGAAACAGTAATCTGCTACGCAAGTCATGTGGTTTTAAAACCCCAGAGGAAGTACTGTACCACGAGGAAAGAGTTACTAGCAGTGGTGAAATTCTGTTGGCATTTCCGACACTATCTACTAGGCAGACGATTCATGGTTTGTACTGACCACAATAGTCTTATCTGGCTAATGAGATTTGAGCACATTGAAGGTCAACTAGCACGCTGGCTAGAGGAACTGGCTCAATTTGACATGGAAATTTTGCATCGCCCAGGAAATAAACATACTAATGCAGATGCTCTGAGCCGAATTCCAGATGATAGGCCAGTATGTGATTGCTATGCTGCTGGTGCATCCCCTGAAGGCCTTCCGTGTGGTGGATGTGGCTACTGTGTAAGGGCCTATAATCAATGGTCAAGATTCGCAGCGGATGGATTTCGGACCAAAATCTCATACTTTGAGTGTATACAAATATGCCATTATGACCCTGCATCCCGATATATTTACATTCAGTGTACATTTCCCCTTATGTTTGCATTGGAAATCCGCGACGTTCAATTTCCTATGAATCCACTTAGCCAATCCATGCGCCATGAGCACAAATATAATTGTCACTACGTGTTTTGAGTATATTTATTTTTGTAAGCTTAAATGAAACCTTCAAACTTACATAGTCAATTTGATATGTACTTTAGAAAACAATCATTAACCTTAATTTAAAAAAAAAAAAATTTCTCTAAAAGTTTCTGGCACTATATTTTCAGTCGCGGAAGCAAACTAATTAACATGTTAACATGGTTAATATGGCTGTTCCATAAATGTTTCATATCCCTGACTGAGAGCGTATAAAATGGCTTTATAGCGACAAAACACATGTTTCATACAAATAGACATCAGTATGAACATAAATATAAGCATTGAATGCTTATTTTTGGATGTCGTCGGTCCTTTAACACACCAAGCGGTGCAGACAAATTATCATACAACGCTAACGCGCGGTGTTCAATTTGTCTGCACCGCTTGGTGTGTTACAAGACCGACGACATCCAAATATAAGCATTCAATGCTTAAACTCACTCGATCATTGAAAAACGTCATAAGATCATAAAGGCAGCGTCGTGAGGTCTCAACAGCATAACAAAACTTCTTTTATTGCGCGCAAGTGTTATGAAATAAACAGCATGTTAAAAGTTCACTGGAATATGAACTTGGTTGGTCGCCTAATCAAATTCCGTGAAACTACGGAGCTCAGGCGGCGTGTAACTGCGTTCCCATGGAGTTCTATTTGGCGATAAACAGCGCTCTCGCTGAAGGACCATGGCGTGCGAAGAGCTTTCAGCTCGCGTTCACTGCGTGTTCAATGCGCTGACTGTGTGCAAAAGGATTCTTGTGATTTAGGGACATCCCAAAGGATTCTGAGAGGTCTCTGTGTTAGCGCACTCGATATATCGTAAGCGCGCCAACAGAACTCAAGTGGCGCTGCTGGAAATCTTACCACCCTGCCACGAAATCAAAGTACGCACCGTCAAATAGCGTTCTAAGCAACCCTACAGCGACAAATGAATATACTGCTGCGTATTTTCGCAGCTACTGGACACTCTACTACACGCACCTCAATTGCATTTTTCATGGACGCAGCAGGATTGCCAAGGGACAGTCAATGTCATGAAAACTCATGCAATGTCATAAGCGCAGTCGATCGCCAAGTTGAGCTCCATGGAAAGACAGTAACAAGCCGCGAAATCGCCTTATAGACTAAATATTTTAAACTGCAATTGCGCAGTTTTTAAAATGAACTTCTTTGCGAACTAAAAGGGATTCCAGATTTTTAGCATCGTTACGATAACAATCTGGTTAACAAGACCGGTGTAACAATGAATATTGACCCGGGTTGAAAATTGAACCGGGGGTCATTTTTCAACGTTGATTGACCCAGGGGTCATTTTTCAACGTTGAAAACTGAGACCAAAATCGTGATATTTATACCCGGGGTCATTTTTCAACGGTATGAGAAAGATATTTCTAAAAGCTGTTGACATCGACACGTTGAAAATTGATCCTGTTGAGAATTGATCCCAATTTCAGTGTTTTGATCTAAACTGGAACTTACTCTACACGCCATAAATGTACAATCACCTATTTGAAAGTTTCAGTTTTAAAATTTACATACTGTCCGATACGTGGCTGATTTATTTTAAGTTTGATACGTCCGATTAATCATTAAATTTTGAGACTGAAAATATGATATCCATTTATTATTACAATACCTTGTAATAAAGCTAAGAAGATGACCGTTTGCTTCGGAATGGAACAGGCGAGTCGGGCTAAAATAATAAAATATTGTTTGTCATATTTTTATCCAACAAGTCAACAGTTTTTATTTATTTTATACGACTTAACAATAATTTTTCATAAACTTGCCAGATAAACTATTTGTGAAGCACCAGGCAACTTTCTGCATAGGCATAGTAATAGCTCTTTTAAAAAATACAATTTATCTCTTTTATTTTGAGTTTTCAATTCCATTATTTACCTGTAAATTAGAAACACAGGCAACTGGCGTTATATATTTCCTCATAATTAATAACATATACCCTCTACAGTAAAAATGTAAACATTTTATAAAAGTAGGCTTGCATCTAAATGCACAGTCGGAGGATGATTCATCTAATCATATTAAGGGCATGCAAAAAGTTGAATACATTAAGATTTCTCAAACATACGATTGATAGAGAACCACTTGTTAAAATTTCGACTTTTATCAGACCTAGATTGGAATATGGTGATTTTGTGTGGGACAATTGTATCAAGGAAAACTCCGGATTGCTTAAACATGTACAAATTGAAGCAACCAGGACAGTAATAGGAATTAGAGTTAATTCTTCTAAAATCATTTTATATAGTAAACTTGGTTTGGAAACCTTACAATTAGATTTAATTCAATCATATCTTCTAACTGAACATGCATATAATCTTAGGTCAAATGACCTTTTTTACTGTCTACCACTATATCGGACTACTTAATACAATAGCTTTGTTCCGTCTACATGTAAATTATAGAATATTCTTCATGCGGAAACGAACATTTCATCAACTTTATTCATCTTTAAATCAAAACGTAAAAAAACAAAATATACCGAAAGCTTACAAACACTTCAGTTTAGACAATAGGAAAGAAAATATTATTTTACGTCAATTAAGGAATAAAGCTAGTAATCTAAATGCTTACTTTTTTAAGGATTGATTTTTTAATTGATGAGTCGATGTTTATACTATGGGTCTGAATCTGAAGGAAATGTGAATTTTTTTCTTGGATGTCCAAGATACACTCAACAAGAAGACGAACTTTTTAAACAACTTATTGACATTAGAGTACCTTTTCACATTAACTATATACTTTATGGTAGTTCTGATTTTTCATATAAATAAAATTGCAAAACTGTTTCCCATGTTTATAATTATATTATAGCTCCCAAGCGTTTTTGATTCTCTTAAGTTACACTGATTAAACATATTTAAGTATTATACATATATATTTCCTTATTATATTGTTCTCTTTTATTTACTGTTCTTTTCAAATGGGCTGGATCATGAAAATCTAATTCTTATGTTTGTATCTCTGCCGCTATAAATGAAGGTGATAGGTTTGTTAATGTAGATGTGAATGAACTTACCTACTAACAATATGTCTTACAATCATCTATGGTAAATGTTCAGATAATTATTTAGTATTCAAGTATCCCTTTTCTTATATACACACAATATCAATAATATTCTGTAAACTAGTAATACTATATTCTTATGACCGTAGATTATTTCATAACACCACTTCTTGACTTTGTATTTCTGTTATCCAATCCATTTGAATTTCAATAAAAACGTTTAAATTAAATTAATAATGTAGGTGCCAGTGATAGGAAGGTCAACCATCTACTCCAACGCTGTTGTATGATCTTCTTTCTTTTTCTATTCAAAAAGTAATTTATTGACGAAAACAATAACTGTTAGTAAAGAGGTATAGCGCCTTTTCCCATTGTTTCGCCTACACCTGTGTTTGGACGAAAAGTACCTGTTACTAAATATAGCTTCAGGTACCTGTCGCAATATGATTTTTGAAAGATATAGACTACTTTTATAATGGTCTGTAACAACTGTTTTGTCATAAATTAGGGAACCCTGCATCGAGAAATGAATATATAGAACTCTGTGTATATTGTCAGTTGGTATTCTGAACTGTGATCCAAAATATTACATTGTAATTGTGTAATTTGCGTTTCTTTAAATATATTTTAACTAAATATTGTATAATATTGAAAATGTCTGATGTTTGCAAAAGTGCTATATTTTAGGCGAAATTGTATATTAAGTGCGCTATACCTCTCTATGTTAAATTTTTGTGATCAAAACAATTTAGAAACTATTAAAGCAAAATTATTTTATAGTCATCCTGTACAAAAATTTGGTTGCTAACTTGCTTCAGATTCCGTGAAGCAGAATCGTTAATGCCTAGAAAAATTAGCGATTTGTTTATATTTAGTTACATCCGAAGTTATCCTAACGGCACAAATAAAACACTTAAAGAATATCGGCTTTCAAGATATATACTGTAGATTCCTAATTAAACGCGAGGAATTAATTTCTGCGTAAAATCGCTAGAGGCAACCCTCGCGGATTTTAAAATCTCGCTTTTATTTTTAAGACAGTTTAGAAATATAAGAAATTATAACTAAAAATGGTGATCGCGATTTTATATTCTCGCGATTTGATACAAAACAGCGGAATCGCGGAATTAAGTACTCGCGTAAAATAAGGAATTTACAGTAGTTACTACAGCATTGTTCATGAAAGCGAAATGCTAGCGTATCGTCATTTTGTAAACTGTTGTTGGCTGGGTAGATGTGAATACAAAATTCAGATAATCACAGTTTTAACAAACTGAGTGGGTGCAAACACAAAAATCACAATATGACATACTGTAAATTTTGTATTTACACCCACCCAGAAAATTTACAATGAACAATATCAAAGTTTCAATTCACTGAGTGAATGTAAAAATTAAACAATATGACGTATGTATTTTTTTTTATATCTGTACACTTATCCAGCGAATTTAAAAAAGGAGTTTTATTGAATTTAATGTGCAACCATGTACACAAATATTCTTAAAAAACATTTTTTTAAATATAGATATCACACAAAACAGCAATTATACGCGAAAAGTTTATATAAATTATTATATATTTAATGGGATAATATGTAAATTCGAAAAGTAATCATATAAGTCTCATTTTTTGCCCCCCTGTTGAAACAAACTGATAATTTTTAATTAAATAAACTCAAGTTATAGATATTAATTCGTTAATTTGTGCTTCTTTGCTGTTGAATTTTAAACCGGTTTCATGATCAACATTCCACGGTCAATTTTCAACGGATCAGGGTCTTTATTCAACACCTTTGGTCTCAATATTCAACGTGGAAAAATGACCCCCGGGTCAATTTTTAACTCGGGTCAAAATTCTTCGTTACACTGGTACTTGTAATGAAAAATAATGACCCCTGTAGAATAATGACCGGGGGCCATTTTTCGACATAGAATAATGGCCCCCAGCTGTAGAATAATTAGATTATTTTGAAGAAAAAGACCTAGGGGTCATTTTTCTTCATGTTACACATGAAGAGCAATGGCCCCCGTAGAAAAATGACCCCTGCTGTAAACAAGAAGGGATATTCAAGCTATATGACTTCTAATTTAGGTGAATTATTATAAAATTACATTTACATGTAGTTCAAATTGTATATTTTTTGTTTGCGTATACAAAGTTTCAATTGCAATTTTATGTAAAAGTAAACACAGTGCTTCTGTGATCACCCTCTAGGAACGGACTGAAGTATAATATTAAATCACACAAAGTTCCAAAGGAAGCTGGGTGGTCAACAAATTAACCATAAAAGGTCTGCCTTAAATGGGGCATGGTCATGATATTGATAAAAATTATTTTTCCGATTTTAATGTTTACAGTGCTTCAGTAAGGCTTGAATAGGCAACCAAAATTTGAGCGTCATTCGTTTAGTTATAAGCGAGTAACAGAGCTTCGATTCTCTGCTATGTAAACCAAGTTTTTGTTTACATTTTGAATGTTGAAGTGAAAACTCCAGTTTTAGACCTATGTTGAATGTATAAAACGTTAGGAACTGTTTATTTATGCTTATAATGAAGAAGAAGATAGACAAATCAGCTTGAAAAAGATTTTAGCTGGTATATTGACCCTATGTAAACAAAAACAGAACACGAGCCTTGTTTACCTGACAAAGAATTGTGAGCCCTGTATCTTGCTTATAATTCTACAACTGACTCTCAAATTTTATTTGATTATCAAAGATGCATTCCTAAAAGCATTGTAAATAATGAAAACAAAAAATAGAATTCGACCAAAATCGTGATCAAAATCGTGATCATGGCCCTTAATTGAAACTTTAACATAAGATATTTTTGTCCATATACTAACATTTAGTTAAGAAAAAATCCAAAATTTTAGCTTTGAAATTTATCAGTACGAGCCTCCTCTATTAATTGCTACCGGCCAGCTTGCATGTGACGTCGATAATGAACTTGATGGATTCGACGGACACCACCTAGCGGCAAAATTTGCAATATTCGTTTAGGTCATTCATATTTCAATATTATTATTGAAATAAATATCTTATTTGCAATTACAAAATATACATTAAATAGAACTATACATATGTCAATTAATAAACATAATTTCTCTCGTAAATTTTGGTCCATACGTCAAATCCCAGTAAGTATGAATATGCATGAGCTTAAGAATATTGATGATGTTTGGGGTTCACAAGCAATGGCGTGTAATCGTATAGTGGCTATTTATACTTTTATACAGTCTCCTGTCCCTGACGTCAAGTAATGAGGCTTTCTCAAGAACCATCTAGTGTTGACCGAAATATTGAATAATTATGAGATTCAATGGATGAACATGGCGTGGTTCTTTGTCTGTTTCGTAATTATTACTTGCGCATTATCAATTAATCTCCCGCAGAGACTTATCTTTCTATTTATACACATGTAGCTACCCCCCCCCC
>WFKH01002636.1:10144869-10155564 GCA_016163765.1 Magallana hongkongensis | reverse complement strand
CCCCCCCACTTAAAAAAAACCGATGCTACGTGTACGTTCCTGGAAATGACCGTAGTTATAGTGAATAAATTAAATGTGAGCATTCATCCAAATGAGTGCAAGTTACAACTGTTTCCTATATCTGAAGAAATGTCCTCATTCTTTAGCTTTGCAAGATTTGAGAGGATTTTGGTAATTTCAGCAGATTTACAATAACTTCAGTTAGAGTAATTTCCCCTTATTGTGACGTCAAAGTTCACGTTTAAGTGTCGTCTGACTCTTTAAAACTCCCCTGAGAAATAAAAGTAAGCGAAGTATACTGTTTTATTTACTTAAAAAGCATGATGTTCTTAAAATTACACATCTTATATGCTTCTCAAAAGTTTTACTTTGATTCTCGCGAGAACGCGAGGACTTGGAAACCATTGGTACTATGAATTGTGGGTCAAAATTTACTGACGCCGAAAAAATCTATCGGATCAATGTGCAAACCTTTGTGACGTCACTCGATTAATTTTGATTGAGAGTGTACTGAGGTGAACTTTAGAGGTAGCATTGACTGTATGTCGTATGTATACATCGTTATTGTTTTGATTGTCTTGCTGATTCTCGTGAGAGTGTGAAGTGATAAAAATTGCCATGATTTCAGGGAACTACTGGGACGATTAAAACAATGCATTACTGGTCCGATTTACTGACGCCAAAAAAATCCGTTGAATGAATGTGCAACTGGTCAGAATTTTCTATTCACACACGCCTTGCCGTTAGAGCTCGCTTCGCGCCGGCGCTGTGCGCCGGCGAGCTGCGCTCGCTATTACTTACAATTTCGATGTCTGTTATATCGTACACACTGAAAAATAAGCGAGAGGTCGTTCTCGCTGTATTACAAAATATGACGTCATATGCTTCAAAATGACGCATTAAGTTAAGTCATTGAAGGCTATCATGCGGTTTTTTAGCGATGAAAAATAAATTTCATAGATTAACGGAAAATTATAAATGATTATTTTGTTTAACATTATTATTAGTAGAATGCTACCTATATAGTCTTATTTTCAATTTGTTATAATTATGCATCGTATTAAGAGGCAACCTCGGTTTTGTATAAAATATCGTATATTTTAAAGCTGGGTGCCTAAATAAATCACTTTATTGCAAGGGCATACACTTATCTGATCATGACAAACTTTTACATGTAAATTTGAAATATGCTATGTAATTTAAAAACTTCTAAGATCCTTGTGAAATCTCACAAATTAATTATTTTTTAATGAAATTAACACTGTGACCTTCAAAATTATTCAACATATGCATTATAAATTATGTTTTTTTCTAACAAATAATATTATCTTACAAAGTTCACAGCATTTTTTAAAATCTACTATATAACATCAAGTTATTTTACAATTCAGTTGTGAATTTTGACATGATTATGCCCTTGCAATATTCACATTTTTAAATGACCTCAAAACCACAAATACATCTGCTTGTACCATGCGACTGTTATATCACGTGACCACTATGAACATAAAATATGTTACTATTATATATATATTTCAGAAATATATTGCATTTGAGCGACTGTTATTGATTTTAAAAAGGACAAGTCCGATGAACTAAAGTATACGTGTTTTCATCACAAAAATTCGCCGATATTTTTATTGGCCGCCTTAACTGTACTGGGTATCAGATGGGGAAACAATTAGTGAGGCTTGAACCAGCACAATAGCCTACGTACGTCATAGAATTCAGACATTTACATTTGCAGCTTGTCATTCTTCATTATTCATAAACAGGTCCAGCACAAATGTTATTTGTACAAAATAGACGAAAAGTCGCAAGTATTTGACTATTCATAAATGTAATAGGGGTTATCAAATCAACAACGCAAATCAAAGATAGTTCTAACATTGCAGCATTTGAATACTTCTAAGCAAAAGATGAATTTTCATTGATTGGGTAACTGTACACTACCTTGTGTGCATTGAGGCATGGATAAGTATGATTGCTTCTCATTGTACTGATCAGTATCAAATTATTACCAATCAATTATCTTGTTGACCATAATTGGCCTCCTTTATAATTTCATTGAAGAAGTAAATGTATCAATTGCTTTGTATAGCCCCAAAACTTTTAGAACTTTGAGTACAAAGTCTCTTAAAGCTGCACACCGCTTGTAAATAGGCACTGTCCGCCATATTTCTCTTTCATCACTGCTGTCCCTACAACCCTTATATAAGGGGCAGACCTCTAAACAGTTCAAAGTACTTCGCTGTAGATGACGTTCATCTTGCCTCACCGTTTGTGATGAAATTATCCAATTTTACGCACTTTTTTCAAGATAAGAGAATACTAACATCAAATAAATTGGTCAATTCATTATTTACAAACAGAATATGCACATAGTTTAAGAAATAAATGCATAAAATCCAAAGACGACGAAAGAAATACTACATGTCGCCCACGAGGTTTAGGTGTGCAATCGGGTGTAATGAAATCGAAGGGTTTGTATACCAGGTACCTGTGTGATGGTGCTTATTTACGAGCGGTGTTCAGCTTTAAGGAGACGCAATTTGATGAGTGATTTTTACATGCATTATTTTCACAAGAGTTCCTAACGGGTCCGTAAAAGTCAATAGGTTCTTGAATAACTTTACTATATAGAGTATGAAACGTGAAAGTTGTAGACACAAGTAGCTTACTTATATTTATATAGACAGACTAGTACTGTGTATATGACAAGGCAATGATTGTCATACTCATTTCTTAACTTCTTCAATTTTTCTTCTACAGACGATAATGTATGTACAGATGAGGTATGCATTGAAGATTTACAGGAAGAGGAGATTGAATATCAGTCTGATAATTACATGTACTCTACAAATGAGCATGATGAGGAGAAACAAGGTAAATAATAACCATATGCACTATGACAACATGTTTCATAAAAGCTTCAATTATGCATTAAAACTAATATACATTAGTTAGATTTGTGGTTGTGCTATTTTGTTCACAAGTTTCAGTCAGAATGATAAATTTAGTAGTTTTTATATTTGGATCAATTTTTTTGCAGTCCCCACACCAAAAAAGCAAAAGAAACTTGACAATCTTGGAAGAGTTCGGCCCAGTTCATATGCTAAAAGTGATGCAAGAAAACCAAAATCAACAAAGCAACAGCCCCCTGAAGTGGAAAGTTCTGAAACCGTCTCTTTACCAGCTACAGACTCTCACTCAAGTGTTCAATTCAACACAGACTCTGAAAAACATGAGGACCGTCCTTCCAATCCACAATCACCCATAAGAAAAGAGTTTTATGAAATTGTTACTGAATTAATGGAGAACAGTGTTGTTACAGAAATCTGTGAAGGGGATGATTTTTCATTTGAAAACTTGATTCCAGATAATGAAATTCACCTTATTGAGGACAATAATGAAGATCCTTTAATGGGACAAGATGAAGAAAATCAGGCCGCCAGTGACTCAGAGGAAATTTTTCCAAAAGATACCCCAATTTATCCAGGTCATTTTATGAGTGTACATCATAGTATGGTATTAATTCTTCTTTACGCTATTTGCCATACTATCAGTGGAGCTCAATTGGCAGATACACTAACTCTTGTTAGTCTACACTGCTTACATTCACATCCAGGTCTAAAGAGCATCTATACTTTTAAAAAGTATTTTGCAGATATGCATTCTCCACTAGTGAAACATTATTTTTGTAAGCAGTGCATGACAAGTTTGAAAGAAAATGACACCAGTTGCCCTTCTAAAGACTGTGGAATACAATTAGGAGTTAAAAACAAAGACTATTTCATCGAATTACCATTGGAAGAACAGCTAAAGAAAATAATGAAGAGGCCTGGAATTTTGAATTTAATTAAATCAAGATTTAACAGAAAAAAGAGGCAGTTTAATGGAATTGAAGACATATATGATGGTGCTGTATACAAAAGGTTTTCTGAATTTGGAGGTCCCTTATCTTCAGAAAACCCTACAAATGTATCATTTACATGGAACACTGATGGAATTCCTGTTTTCAAAAGTTCAAAGTTTTCCCTTTGGCCCCTCTATCTAGTCATTAATGAACTTCCATTTAAACAAAGATTTTTGAAAGAAAATATGATCCTTTGCGGACTCTGGTTTGGTGAGTCAAAGCCATTTATGAGTATTTTTACAAAACTGCTTATGAATTCTCTCAAAATTTTAGAAAGTAATGGAATTCACTATGAAGTGGACAACGAGAAGATTTACACTAAAGGCTTTCTAATCTGTGGAACAGCTGATCTACCAGCCAAAAATATAGTTTTAAATTGTAACCAATTTAACGGCCAGTTTAGTTGTATGTCGTGCTTACATCCAGGGGAAACATATAGAACACAAAAAGGCGGAAGCGTTCACACCTTTCCATATGATGCATCTATGCCTAAACATGAAGAGAGAACAACTGAAAATTTCCTGAGAGATGCAGTTCTGGCAACAGAAAACAGAAAAACAGTCAATGGAATAAAAGGACCCTCATTTTTGATGACTCTAAAGTCATATGATTTTGTGAAGTCAACCTCAATAGATTACATGGATGGTGTACTTCTGGGAATAGGTAAACTTTTAACAACTCTGTGGATCAGCAGCACTCACAGTAAAGAATTTTTCTCAATATCTAACTATGTTGAAATTATAGATCAAAGACTTCTGCAAATTAGGCCACCATCTATTATCACAAGAGTTCCGAGATCATTGTCTGACCATTTTAAATATTGGAAGGCCTCAGAATTGAGGTCTTTGTTGTTTTTTTATTCATTACCTATTCTACATGATATTTTACCTGGGAAATACTTGTTGCATTTTGCTTGTTTCGTTGAAGGTATTTTTTTATTGTGTACAGATAGTGTAACCTCTACAGACATAGAGAAGAGTTCTAAGCTATTGTCTTATTTTGTGCACATGTTTCCTTCGTTGTACGGGGAAAGATACATTACTTTAAATATGCATTCACTGCTGCATTTACCACAATGTGTAACCGAATTAGGCCCTCTTTGGGTCTATTCGTGCTTTCCATTTGAAAATATTAATGGTACGTTGATGGAACTATTCCATGGTACGCAAAATGTTGAATTACAAATTATGTGTGGTTTAAATGTACTTCAGAATATGTCAAGTATGATTGAAGAATTTGAAGATCAGAGACTTTTAGAATTTGCAAACAAACTTACTCATAAGTGCCATTGTATTAAATCTGTAGTAGGGACATCGTCAGGAGCTTTTCCTATTGGCATGAGTAAAACTGCTTTTTTGACAGATGATATATACAGCAAAATTATTAAAGAATGCAAATTCAAACCAGTAAAGCTATTAACTTATAAAAGAATATCACTAAGAGGAAGAATAATACATTCATTGGAATACACCAGGGTTTATATGAGAAATACATTTACTGTAAGTTATTTTGACATGGTAGATAAAAGGACACACTATGGTCAAATAGAGAGTTATGTATTGGCAAAAGCTTGCGATTGTATTGAAGACTTGTGTCTATGTAATTCAGAATTGTTTGCCATTGTTCATGAATTAAAATGTAAAGAACAATCAATTATTGAGGACAACTTCTTACAGGCTGATGTATCGCATATCAAATTGGCAATGAAAACAGATATTATTCAAGTTGTAGATGTGTCAAAAATTTTGAATGTTGTATATATGAGTTTGACAGACAAATTAAACAAAGAGAAGATTTTTCTTTGCAATTTCCCAAATGTTGTAGAATCTGACTGAAAACACACAACATTCATGTATTTGTACAAAACTCTGTTATTAGAACTTAACTAGGGTTCCAAATTATCTTATTTATATTTTAAATTAATCTGTCCATTTCACTACTTAGTACACATGTAAGTCATAGAACAGGATCAATGTCATCAAAACAGTTTACACTGTTGTTTGAATCAGTATTTCACCTTCATTTTATAAATGGTGATTTTTTTCTTTTGATATGTTTACAAAATTTACTTTTTTTTATATAATTATTAGGTTTTAAATTTGTGTTTTCACAAATTTTGAAGGTATTATGAATAAATACCTAGAATAGAATTGTTCTACTTTAGATTTCTTTAATAAGGTGATCGACTTTTAACATTAGGCCTAGAAAAAATGTTTGTTTCTGCTTCCCAGAAAAAAACATAATTTATAGCACTTACCGTAATTTTATTTAAAGTTGTTTCAGTGATAATATGAATTTCAATTTTTGTCTGTGTTAAAATTTTGAAGTTTTTTCCCTGACCATTTTAAAATAATGTAAAGAAATCTTAGTTTTTTATCTTAATTTAAACTCCTTGAACATTGAATGATAGTTTTTTTTTTTTAAAAAGTGTTCATCACTAGATAGTGATTTTATATCTCAGGTGAGCACAAATTGATGCGCCAATGTCATTTTGAAGGAAAAAAACCTACCTTAATTTTTTCTGCTTGAAAGCAAAAGCACTTTTTTCTAGGCCTTATGAATGTGTTTTGTGTCAGTTGACAGGATTTGGGTGAATAAAGCCTATTACTTCAATTTTTAAAAGTGTTTATGCCTTTAAATTCAAGCACCCAATGAGCTTTATGAACCTGATCTTTGTGAAAGCTTCTTTCAGAAAATACCCCAGTAAAGAAGATACTAGCAAGCTTCTTGCGAACAATTTCCGATGATTTAAGTTTTCAGCAAGCTTCTTGCAAACAATTTCTGATGGTTAAAGTTTCCTGCAAGCTTCTTGCAAACAATTTCTGATGGTGAAAGTTTCCTGCAAGCTTCTTGCGAACAATATCTGATGGTTAAAGTTTCCTGCAAGCTTCTTGCGAACAATTTCTGATGGTGAAAGTTTCCTGCAAGCTTCTTGCGAACAATTTCTGATGGTTAAAGTTTCCTGCAAGCTTTCTGCGAAGAGGCAAGTTTCTGCGAATTTGCAGCAAGCTTGCTGCAAAAAGCCGCAATGTTCGCAAAAAGGTTGCAGCTAGCTGCGAACATCTGCGAACATGACTTATTTCTTCCTGCAAACAAATTTGTTTGCTGCAGACTTGCTGCAAATTTGCAGCAAGTCTGCAGCAAACATCACTGTTCTGTAAGGGCTGAGCTAGCAATATTTACTGTTTGGACCGTCTGAAATGACTAATTTAACGGTATATTGTGAATTTTCAAATTTTACAAAGCATTATTTTAAAATTCATGTAAGGTATGGGAAAACTGTCATTTAATGGTATTTGCGCAAAATGAGCTGTAGCGTCTCTTTAATATAAATATTTCATCTCAATATTTTTTAGAAACGCTTAGAAATATATTTGATCGCTCTCTTTAACCGAATCATACATTCTGCAAAAGAAAAAGAACGACAACTTTGCGAGATTGAGATCATGCATGTATTACCTAACATTAGGGGTTTTCAAGCAGGAACGAATTTTTCATATGAAAAAAGTTCGCTGTTCAAGAGTTTTTATTGATTATTTATCATAATTTTAGTATATATTGTGAATCATTAATTATAATCGTATTCACCAACAAAATATTTTTCTGTTTTGTAAAATATCTATTTTTGCGTATTCCATAAAAGAGCACGAATATACAAGCAAAGTAGTTTCTATCCTGTAGTATATAGTATTGCAAACTCTTAATTGATACTCCAAACCGTCTATACCTTAAAATTTGAAAAAAACCCATATATTTTTGGGAGTTGATTTTAATCAACTCTCCTATGCAGTTACTCTGGCAATTCGGAAGTGAAACTGTGTTTAGACCTAAGCACAAATCATCGCCGTTGACAAGACTTAGTTCTCGAAAATGATCGATAAATTCGATGTAATGTATTCTTAAGCATTGCTTTTCAAGGAATCATATTTACAAATACTTTCAAAATAGTCGATTTAAATGCTACGAAAAATTTAGATAATTTTTGTAGCCGTATGTGTTCCTACGCCAGAGTTCAATATAGTCTCGTTCAACCATACCCTCGGCTGTCTCCGTAAATCTCCGACAAGCAGAGAGTCTCTCTTGCTTGTCGGAGATTAACGGAGACAACCAAGCGTCTGGTTAAACGAGACTATAGAGTTAAATATTGCTTGGATCCATACAATTTTCGAGAAATATTTTCATAACTGCAATCTAATTAAAATTAGATCTTAGATCCGCTCACGTACGATCGCTACACTAGTGAGCGGATCTAAGATCTAATTTTAATTAGATTGTTCATTACTGATACATAGTTTGATGGAATTAATTTTATCTTTGAATATTAAACAACATTATTAAGATGATGTTTCCCGGAAAGCTTAAAATTGTCGGAAAGGCCCGAAAAATCATATTATAAAAATGTGCGTAATTCAAATACGGATAAGAAACTCTTGTCATGCGAAATTACATATCGTTGATTTTAAGATACATAATAATCGATAAAATCAACTCCCGTCAGTACTTCAATACCTCAATACTGTGTTTATTAGTTTAATCTCCTCCGAAATGATGCCTCCGTCTATCAGTACTTTCAGTACTTTGATCTTTATACAGAGCTATTCTTCTGAGGAGATTTAAATGGTCTGAAAATGGCCACAACCATCGAGCTCTCTTAATATATCGATTTAAGATTCCTCGACCCACCAATATTTTATGTGATGGATCGATGACGAATCGTTTTTAGATAGGATTTCACAAAACCAATACAATATCGGATTTGATTTTTTTATGTGAACTTCCATGCATTTTTTTTTTTTTTTTTTTTTTTTTTTTTTTTTTGTAAAGAAACGGAAAAAATGTTTTGACTGCGAAAAAGGTATTTTAGAGTTTAGAAAAATAATTTCTAACCGTGGTATAAACTTTTTATAATTTTGGTTTAATGATTTATTCTGGATGCTTGCTTTCCGAGTTGTTAGTTGTATTGGGAAATTATAAACGTCAATGCAAGTGTAATTCATGATAAGTATAGTCTTTTCTCTCATCTCCAATAAACATAATTGCGTTACATAGATTAGTGACTTTTATCTCGAAATAATATGAGATACGTATAACTCGTTGTAATGAGAAATACATCTCGATACGATATGTCAGTATCTTGTTATATTACGAAAGGATTTTTATTTTCCGAAATTTACCCTTCTTTTACTGCGAGTTTATTTGAATATCAGTAATATTTCAAATTACTTGTGACAATATTGTAAAGACTATTTTACATGTAACAAGAAATGATACTGAAAAACCTAAATTCATACGGGGTCAATATTCTACAGGGGTCACTTTTCTTCATGTAAAGTGAGCTCGATTTTATGAAAATGACACTAATTCTTCAGGCAAAAGGGTCATTTTTCTAAGCAGTATAATGACCGGGGTCAACATTCTACGTCGAAAAATGACCTCCGGTCATTATTCTACGGGGGTCATTATTCTGCTTTACACCGGGGTGGGTTTTACATGAACAATGCCATTACCATTAGCCCCAATAAAGATGTTTTACCCATTTCTGTCATTTAAAAAGTTGTAAAAAAAAAGGAGGGGTGGTATAGTACATGTACAAAAACCATCCACTTCTTTAAATCGTTTTAATTCAAATTTACATAATTATGTAACATGAATATCAATTTTTATGCAATCTATAAAACAGTATTATCTCTTTTTATTGAAATGATAAAACAGGATCCTAACTTTGAACAGTTTTTATGAATAAAATATTTACTTCCAGGAGTCATGAGTCAATCCGTTGCAAAATCCGTTTGCTTGCCTATTTATACAGCGATTCTAATGTTCTCTGTTCCAATTGAAGTGAGTAATTTTTTCATCTTACAACTATATAATAACAAATATTCACTAAATATATTTATGTTAGGCTTTATTTGATACTTAATGCATGACATCAAGGTTTTTTTTTTTCTTTATGTGATTTTGCTAATAGTCGAATCAGACTGTTGTTTTAATCGAAGTGGAGATAAGTGTGAGAATTTGTCCCAACACATCTGATTCGTGGAATGCTGCTGCGATGAGGAAGAATTGTTCAACAAATTTAATATATGGGAGTCAAAGTGTTTATCACTGTTTACAAACAGAGAAAGGACAACTCGTAGAAGTTTGTGCAGATCCAATATACCTAACTGGCAAGTTTCGATTAACTTTACTATATATTGCTCTTTAACGGGGGATGGTAACATTTTGGTCATTTTTTTTCCGCTTTTAATGTTTACAATGCTTCAGTAAGGCATTTCTAATAGCATACCAAAAGTTAAGTGTCAGTCGCCAAGTCATAGGCGAGATAGAGAGCTCACAGTTCTTTTGTTTACATTTGGTGTGTTGAAAAGAAAATTCCAGGTTTAGACCTAAAATGTATGTGACAAACGCTAGGACCTATTTATTATTATTGTGAATAGCAGGTAAAAAATTTAGATTGAAAAGGAACTTTAAATGGTGTAATGAACTAATGTATAAACAACAACCTGGTACGAGCCTTGTTTTCATAACAAAGAATTGTGAGCCCTGTATCTAGCTTATAACTGTACGGCTAACAATCAAATTTTGGTTGATCATTGAAAATGCATTACTATTAAGCATTGTAAACAATAAAATTAGAAAAATACAATGTGACCAATATCGTGATCATGCCCCTAATAATTAAAGTATATACATGTAGACTATGATGCCATAATATATGTTACTGATTAAGATTCTCTCTCTCTCTCTCTCTCTCTCTCTCTCTCTCTCTCTCTCTCTCT
>WFKH01002636.1:10086100-10100085 GCA_016163765.1 Magallana hongkongensis | reverse complement strand
CGAGATTCGAGATTCAAAATACGAAATTCGAAATACGAGATTCAAGATACGAAATATCTAAATTAACCAATCAAATCATTGATATGATCTGAAATCTTGTATCCTATCAACATCAAAGTGTTCTAAATAAAGAAATATTTGTACATGCTTTTATATACAAACAAATGCCTCAGTCTTCCTAACTTAAAAATTATATGTTTTTATTTTTACACAGAATATATAACTAGACTAGTAATAGACTAGTAATAATGCAGTGTGTTTCGTGGATCTTAGTGACTTTGCTCGCCCTGTGCATTCCTACCTGATGCGTTTGGATCCTGGGATAAAACCCGGAGTTTATTCTCCCTTGTTGTGTAAAAATGCGATTATGGTAGAGAGCTTCATAGTTGAATCCATTTTTTTTTTTTTTTTTTTTTGGGGGGGGGGGGTCCTAAGCGTACATATATTTTCAGTAATTTTGCTATGTAGATTTAATAAGCCTCAATATTTCGAGGAGGGGGTGGTGGTGGTGTCCAGTTCCCCTCTAGATCCGTGCATACTAGTAAAGAATATTATTTAAAATATGTTTTTTAATATAACGAAAAATTATCAGTCCTTATTCAACAATGAATATAAGCATTACATGTACTTACCATTTTTTTTTTACATATACAGTCATACAAAATGATTATAAACTAATCATTGAGATATAATTACATCGTACATAATTTATACAAAAATTTCAAAATATTCAGACTCCTATTAAACAGCGATCATGATCAAACTTATGGCATTGTTTTCAACATAGAAGGATACATATTCGAAAAGATCAAAGGTATACGAATAAGAGGGTGCTGATGTTTTTATTCAAAATTTCTTGTTTTGGTTAGGTACCTCTCTAAAGACAAAAATAAGCATTGCAAAGATCTGTGTACTTAATATACTACTACATAACACTTAGCCGGATAGAATTTAATCAGGACGAAAGCAAAAAGGAGTTGAGTGCTGCAAAATTACCACTTTGTAGCCATACACACACATAACACCAAATAAAGAAATTGTGTGTGATGTGGGGGATGAATAGAAGTTGGCTGCATATTCTCTCAAATTATCAGTGTAAAAACCAAAAAAAGGCTGTTATTTGTTTCTTATCTTGCAACTACATTGATTAGAAAATGGTATCGTCTCATAACAAGTCCGATGTAATTAATGTGTATACGAGCTCAACGTAATTCTAAATTTCAATGAGGCTGACGTATTAGGCGGGAATCCACAAAAAATCCAAAAATGATCGGTAGAATTACACCTATGCCTATATGCTTTGAGAATTGTTTTAAACTATCGCACGGGCCAAAATGATGGAAGCTACAGTGTAATTGGAAACTTTCATTTCACATCAATGTGCATTTACTATAATCACATAATTTACTATAATCACAAACATTCTGAGAGTATTGCACAAACAATACACCCCCCCCCCCCACCCCCCCCCCCCCCCCCCATTTGAAACAATTGTCGTTTTATTTGCGAAACAAGTGTGTAGAAAAAATTTGGTTCAAGATTTCTTTTAAAGGACAAACTCGATTAGTAAACAAAAAACGGGTTGTTTGATATGACAATTAATTTTGTCATCATGTTTAGGCCCCCTATGGTTAATTTAATTTTTTTGATAGATGCACCAGCACAGCTCTGTAGCAACCTCTAATGATACAATGTGCACTAATGATATAACGCTGCACGTTGCATTAGTGTTCAGGAATAACTTTAAAACCAGTGGATAAAAAGTAACCAAAATCGAACTCGATGAGTGTTAATTGCTGTGTTGGATTAATGGTACAGTGGGATCTTCACTTAAAAGTCCGGTCTTCTCTTTTCTTACCTTCATTTATTAAAACAGTAATCTAACCAGATCATAGGAGTCCCATTGAAAATAAATTAGATAAATACCTGTTGATCAAAAGTAAAACTAATCATACTTAATCCGTAGGGCAAAATAAAAGCCCTAACCGCGATGAAGACTACCCCCCTCCCCCGCGGCACCCGAAATTTATATACTAAATAATATATCATTGGTACAACCAATCGCGAAATTTTAATAGCTTTATCATTATTGCTAGCTGATGTATAAGACATTACAAGTATCCTCAAAACCCCCTCACGGAGAAGGAAATTCATCGCCGCAAACAAGCTCCTTCGAACCGGGTGATGAGAGAGAGAGAGAGAGAGAGAGAGAGAGAGAGAGAGAGAGAGAGAGTTGGAGACTAAGTCTATGTAAATCACACGTGCGCTGCCAACGACGAAGGAAATCAAAGCTTGTAAATAGGTCTGCCCTACCCTAGCTACCCCCTGTCTTTTCTCCTTTAACAGGCTTAATTATTCATATAGTTCCCTGAGTTTCCTTCAAAATTCGAATTTGACAGCACGAATCTCTCTCTCTCACAATCTCTCTCTCTCTCTCTCTCTCTCTCTCTCTCTCTCTCTCTCTCTCTGTTATTTCGATCATTGCATTGGTACACTACAATGCATTATTCGTATTTGGATTCTCGTCGTTGAGGTTGTAAATCTTCTATGGTTTTAAAACATGTAATTTAAATCATGATGGTGTCTTAACTTCATCATAACCTCTACTTTGATAGATTGATTATTTCGTTGAATTTCGTTTCATAGTTAATCTACACTCAATTTTCATTATTCAATAGAATAAACAAAAAGCGAACCGATTTCTAATAATTGGGGTAAATATACTCCAGGTATCGGGGAAGAATACATATAAAGCAAACAAATTCACATGGATTAGCGAACCACAAAGTGTTTTCACTGATTTAATTGTCCTTACTAACTGTGTGTGTGTGTGGGGGGGGGGGGTAATTCATCAAAGTCAATTTAACCATTATGTTACCATATTTTATGACAATATGACATTAATTTGTAAGTAAGAGCACGTACGGATGATCTTTATTTAGAACAGTTTGATGTCGCTAGGATACAAGTTTTCAGATCCTCGATATAAATGATAAAGTTAGATATTGAATATCGAATCTTGAATCTAGTGTTTCGAATCTCGTGTTTTGAATCTCGAACCTCAAATGAGACTTGTGGGCTTTCGTAGAAAACACATTGACGCCCTTAGAGAAGATTTTAACACAATTTCAATAAAGTTGATAATACAGATTTAAAATTAAAAAAATCTTACATTTATCTATGATATTTGAAATCTATTTTTCTTTCTGTTGGTTTCATTTATTTTTTACTATATAAAGCAAAACCTTAGAGGACATGTCAATGATATTTCTTAATATGAACAGAACATATTAATCACCAATCAAATATAACAGCAAAAATTTATTCATATTCATTTATTGAAAGACGTTTTAAATACTAGTGTATCTTTACTCACAATATCGTCTTGAAAAACATACTTAGATCGCTTCTAAGAGGAAAATGTTTACCATGCATAAAATATACAAGTATATCCTTTCTCAAAAAATCGTCTTAAAAAACTCACTTAAATCGTTACTTACCACATAACTGTTAATCATACAAGGCGCTCTCTAATAAATGCTTCCTTTCTCTTGGAAACTAGTGTATTTATTTGTCTCGAAGTCCGGATGTTTTGTCTTTTCCTGAGATTCTTGAGTTTGATAAGAATTCACAGCTGTGAAGTGGGTAAGGAGGTTCGATGGTCAACAAATCACCCATCAGATTTTCCAAAAAAAAGTAAAGATGTGATATTTTTAGCTTTAAACTCTCATAAAGTAAAGAAAAACTTCAAACAATTTAGCTTTAAATAGAACCTTCTTTTTCACAAGGATATTGAATAAATATAGTCTAAACTAGCCACAATCATCAAGCCTGCTTTACAACAAAATATGGTGTTTCCAATTTCTCAGAAAGTTTTTCATGTAGAAAAAAACCAGAGCTAATAGGTGTGGTATTTATACTTTGACATTTTTTTTTTTCAAATGAAAATTTTGTCTAGGAATAATGTCAAAATATAATGATTTAAACACTGGAGGGTATAATGCGATTTACTTACTATTTTAAAATCTTAATATTTAAAAATATAAAAATATGTCATTCTCACTTCCATCTATGTTTTGATTATACATTATTAATTCAATTTTAATGTATGTTGTTACATATTAACAGTGTTTATCTATTTGTTGAATTTGTACACGGAAAAGAGTGCCGTACTGTCATCATTGCTATCAATATATCATTTATCTGTAGGTAAGAGCTTGTACGGATGATATTTATTTAGAACAATTTGTTGTAGTTGTGATGCGGTGGTTAATTCATATAATAAATTTTGAATCTCAAATATCAAATAAGCATTTTGAGTATTCTTATTAAGTTGATATCTTGCGCTAAAACGTTAATCATTGGAAAAAAAATGTCAAAATTGAATTCTACGATTATTTTGGCGAATTTAAATTTTGCATTTACTTGCCATTTTTCGTTGTGAAATTGATGTGGAATTCTCTATTTCATCAAGAAGATCGTGGAGTATCTGATCAATTTGCATGGACTTTTTAAGTATCATGAACAACAAATATACATCATATCAAATAAAAATATAGTTAAAATATATAAATTCACTGATTTTTACGAGGAAATTGTTTATATGTATATGTTTGGTCAGAAACCAACAGTTCACTTTTAGATTTCTTATATTTCATTTTTTTTAAAATGCAAGTCCTTACTCATTAAGTTTGTCATACTTTGAACTATTTGAAATAGATTTGTAGCAAGAAAGCCACAACCATCGTAGGAGTTTACATAATTGTAACAATAACTGTTACATTTTATCTCGTTAAGACTAGGACTTAGCATTTCATTTTATTAGAAAAAGGTTATCAAGCATAAAACAATAATTTGTACACGTTGAAAATGATAAACCATAACATTTTTTAAAGATATTTTACCAAGCCAAATTTGAAAAAAAGAAAGATTTGTTATGATCACTATAATTGTAATTTAAAATTTTCACAATTAGTAGCTCGCACCCAACACTGCAGCTGATTTTATTTGAATTTTCCAAATAATCCATTTGATTTCATAATTGCTGCAGGTATTTTTATGCGTTTAAGGGACTTGATGCTCCAACATTATCACTTCAGGTGGTCATCGGTTTTGATGCAAAGGTGCAACACTTTTGCATTCGTTAGGGCTATCGAGCAATTTTTATTTTCAATTAAGTTCTGATTAAACATTTAGGCAGTACATGCAATTAAACATATTGTAAACTACATTCATAAAATACTGAAAGCTGTTTGTTTTAAGGATTATTGTTTCTTTTTGTACTATTTCTAATCATACATGCACATGTACAGGGACCTGCAACATTATTTTACAATCCTATCCTACCGTTTATAGGTCCAATTGTACCGTACGTTAATCTTATCCTATCGTGCATTAATCATATTAGGTTTTGCGTTCAATCTATCTGTTTTTCCGTTTATTCTTTCGCATTAATCGTGTCTTGCCTTTTTGTACAGATCAAACAGGGATTTTAACAAACCAGTTATACTCTAAGCAGGTTAAGTTACCTTAACCTTAACCCTTAATTCTCTCCGTGCCAGGAGGCACATAACGCATGGACATTTGCCTTCCACATGTTGCGGTCTGAAGCCTATCAGCGTGCTTTGTTCCAGGAGTTCCATCCCGCCTTGTTTCTTTACATGGTTAAGTTACATGATTTTAATTTCTGTGGACCAAACATAAGAAAGAAGTTAAGAATATGCCATAGTAGTAGAAATGAAATACTTATATGTACAACGAAATTCTAAAGACCAATGTAACATATTTACATGTATGTCGGATAAATGAAGTAGTACGCAGAAAAAGTCTTGCTTCGTAAACATTAACTTTTGTATATCTAATTAGTTTATTTTTTTTTTTTAATATTTTTTTAAAAAATAATTATATTCAGGATGATTTAATATTTATTTATAACAAGCGTTTTATTTTAATTGTGTCCACTTTTTTCGTGTGATTTTTCGTCGGACTGAGCTGTTCGGTGATCGGCTAGATTTTTTAAAGTATTTGAGTATCAGTTTGATCAAAGCAAATAAAGCCTGAAGGGCTTTATAATCGGTTTTTACACACCTGACCATATTTGATCACCTAAACATTTTCAAAGAATTATTCCTTAATGCGTATATTTATATAATTTTTAGCAATTGTGCGATTAAATAATAAAAAAAGTCATTTATAAAATATATTAAACTACACGTTTCAAAATTGATTCGAAATGACACCACAGACAAAGACACTGTAAAGTAAAAATATTCGATAATAAAAAACAGTGTTAACTAGTACAGATTTGCATTTTTTAAAACTCTTGTGATTTTAAATGACAAGGCTGTGTTTAACTAAACGAAAACAAAATTCTGTTTATATCTTGTTTTACATGTTTTGTTTATCAAATTGTGGGATCACCGGGGTTATCGTGGAGATCGTTTAACCTTGTAATACATTTATCATTAGTATTGATTTTCAATTCCTGCCCCGTAAATATGCTATCGTATTGTGCGTGTATCCTGTTCTATCGTTTTTTTAAAAAATATATATATAATACTTACGTTGTGAGTGCTTTAACATTCCTCAAATTAACTCAATAGATTTACATTATTTTGGATGAAGTAAAGTCACAGTTATAGTTTAAGTTAATGAGGCTGTTTGGCAAACAAACAAACCATCTAATCTGCTTTATTTGTTTTTTTTTTCCAAAATGGTTTGTTAAGCTTTAAAATATTATTTTTTTTTTTTAAATCCTATATATTTTAACATCATAATTTGAATTTGTCCTATCTCTTTATGGAGAGATCTTCTTCTTAAGGAGATTTTTATAGTCTAAATATGGTCACGACCGTCAAACCCTTAAACGTCAATCCAAACAATCCAAACATTGAATACTGAAACCATGTTAACAGGTCCTATTCCCGCGCCCACAATTACTATCCTCTCCTGCCTTCGGGATATCCGGATGTCACAATTACTATCCTCTCCTGCCTTCGGGATATCCGGATGTCACAATCTGAATTTACCAGGATCAGCTACGTGATTTTTTTTGTAGATTTAATACAAATTTATGGAGGCATTGACCATCTTCATATTGTGACAAGTTTCTGTTGAAAACAATACAATAAAATTTACTTTAAGGGAGGCTAGGTGGTCAACAAAATTAACTATCTGGTCTATCTTAAATTTCTAAAATGATTTGTTAAGCCATATTTAAGCTATGAATTACACGTGTAGTAAAGAAAAATTACATAAATTTTAATTTTAAAGTTTGAATGTGTTCTTGTATTTTCATTCAGAGCTCTTCTTCTTAAGGAGATTTATAAATTGTCTTTGAATTGCCACGACCATCTAGCCCTTTTAATCTTGCATTCATTTTCTTTTATCACAATATCACAATAGGATAAAGCGTTATGCATATGTGGTCACTAATCAACATATCATTCAGGATCAGCTGATGCTTTTACAACGTCTAAAAATTTTTACATATGTAAGGGTTGCCTTGTTTATAAAGAGTTCTGTGAAATTTAGAAATCTCAAACGGTAATTACATATCAGTGTGATACACTTCCATCCATATTTTGAGATTCCCCATTTTACACTCTTACCGCTGATCTTGTTATCATCGTATTGATGATTGCTTCAAGCCCTACCTAATTTTTTACAATATTCCCATGGGTACCCGAAAACAAAAGGTTCAAAGGCCGCCAGTAAAGCTGGAAAAACATTGAAATGCATGACGACTGGATAAGTGCAATCTGTTTTAACATTAAGATTTTTTCCCTATTAGTCAAATATATCGTTTTTACATTTTAGTTGTCACCTGGGTATAGTATGTTATAGATTTTTTTACCTGTACGTTGAACATGAGATGTATCATTTCAGTTTAGCACATAAAATAAATAAATGTTAGTAAGTGAAAATTTGAATAAAATATTTTTTCAAATTACATTGACATTGCATAATTAGCTGTGAATATTGTATTAATTTCCCCTTGTTCCGGGTTTTGTGTTTAAAAATACATGATATGGACTATTTTATTCTTTTTTTTTTAATTCTATACTTGAATTATTGAAAAAGAATGAAATGTTTTTTTAATAAGTCGTTTGACTTATTTATATGTGAAACGAAGTAGAATGTTATTGTTTTGAAGAAGATTTGTAAAATATTCGGATTTTGGAGACAATCGTAGAACTGCGAATTTGTTGATAGGTCATCAAAAAACATATACGCTATTTATATAGTTTCATTTATTTAAAATTTAATTTAAAACACAATATATACCCCAATGCAAAATTGTAGACGATATGGAATTTAAAAAAACAAAACAAACTTTTTAATACACTTCCTTGACAAAAGCAAATTTAAATTATAAAGATAAAAATAGACACATTAAAAACCCTTTTTCTTTAACTAACTGTCTAAGAAACCATTATTAATTTTTCTTAAAAACCATAATATTTTTATATAATTCTCAAAACTTTATATTTTACATGTATATGTAAATTTCAATCAGTAGTAGAACTAGTATTAGATTTGACTTCGAATATTACAGCAATTTTCGATAACAAAACGATTGATTCCAACACGACAAACTAAGATATAGTGTTATATGATTTACACAGAATTTCATTTTAATGCTTAAGTCTTATCAACAAGTTGTTGTATTCGATTACACTTTCAAAACTTTCGAAGCAGACGGACGAACCAATATTGAATTGGCCTTGCATTTCTAAAATATCCCAGATATAACCTCTATCTGCTGCTTGGGGTGGAAACCTTGGGAAATAGTATCCCCATTTTGTCTGTTCCAGGACTTTCGGATTAGTTTTATCGAATCGTTTAAGAATCGTAAACAATTTTGATTCAATCATTGAATCGATGTCCTTTGCCCAGGGGTTTTCAAGACCATACTGATAGTACATGGTTGTTTCTTGGGGCCCACCATCGGGGCCATTTTCTCGAATTCCAAGACGATAATCATCGCCAGTGATGTTGTTTTTGGCATGGTAAAACGAAATTGATGCATACATGGAATAAGAAAGCTGTTCTATTTCTTGATTAAAATACACTTGAGGATCACGAGTACGTCTGCCGATGTCCGATTCTACCAAGGAAGTGACGTAATTAGCATTCACCAGATTCTTGAAAATATTCAGCTCGTTTGGATGAAAATCAACGATATCAAGCAAAGAATTCATTGCTGGAGAAAGTATGAGAAAGTCAAAACGATCAGTAAGAACAGTTGGACTTCCCTTTGACTTATAAGTTTCAAATACACCCGATGGGCCATTCCTTCTCTGAATTTGAAAGACATCAACTCCCAGACGAATGTCCAAGTTTCTTTGTTTTGCAATTTCATTTACAATAACCTGAAATCCACCTTCAAGAATCCAGAATCCGTTTGTCGGTGTAAAAGTCCCTCTGTAACGACTGGGGGAACCCACATTAGTCCATATATAGCTGCAGTTTCATTGATATAGCCGTAGCCATTGGTCGTAAGATAAATTCGGAAATATGGAGCCAATAGCAGTAAATCATTTCTCTGTAAGAACTCTAAAACTGTCCCTCGAATTTCGTACATAACGCCGGGTGTCGGGCGAGGCATAAGTTCACTGGAATAATTTCCGAACAAACAGCGATGTATTCGTTCATATTTGTCTAACTGAGCAACAATTCTACGAAGGGCTACCTGGGGGTTGGTTTCTCCAGTATTTTGGATCAGAAGACCTCGCCACGATGTTTCCTCTTTTAAAAAGATAAAATACAATGATAAATAGCTAGAAAAAAAATTAATCTGGACACACTCATTTGTCGTAAATATTTGTAGGCTAATTCACTTACGATTTACCTGAATAAAGCCATAAAGTCAAGTCAACAGTTATCAAGAAAAAAACCACAATCTGAGCCGAGTTATACAATCATGTAATTGGGAGGTAACTCTAATTGCTAATTTCGGCAGTCGATTTCCAATCGCCAATTTTTAGATCGTGTAAATAATACTTTTATATATTAAATTATACAGTGAAACAATTTTAAATGTTCAAAATCCAAAAATCAAAAATATATCGTGTATCTTTATGGTTTCAAATCCCCATACACAGTTAAAATGACACGTTACATGTAAAAAGTAACAGTTGTTTACGAAATTCTTAAATTTGATGTACACGTTTGACAACAATGCAACTTTATGGTACATCATTTAATATACCATTATATACATTTAGTGTTATCATTTTTTGAATTTTGCTCAAATGTGCATACCATAGTCGTTTAGCCTGACAGAAGAAGTGCTTTTGGATTTGATTCTAAAACTTGGAGTGTATTGCTTGATTAGCTTTGCTGTTTGGTCATAAATGTCCGAAAAAAACACGGTTCCAAACTCGTTCCACACTCCTCTGTAGAATCGAGAGTAAGCCTTTCCGCCTATCTCTGGTCGTTGTTCTAATATAACAACATTTTTATATCCACGATCCTGCAACAGAGTAGAAATAGATTAAATAAAATGTTGTTTCTATCTCATATATAACATAAACACAGTCAGGCAGTTGACATTAAAATATTTCTTTTATTGGTAAATATTGTAGGTACAGTACCGATCAGACCCAACCTAACACCAGAGTAAACCCCAACTAAACCCCGGGTTTACTTTTTGGGTTTACTTGGGGTTTACTCTGGGTTTACTTTTTGAAAATTTGGGTCCACTCGGGGTTTACTTTGGGTTTACTTGATAATTGCTTTCGAGTTCACCTGTACGCACTGAAGTGTGAAGTAGACCGGTCTTTTATTTTACCATTCTACTGTCTGCCCCTTGTATATTCCGAATACACAGTCAGCGTCTGCTTTCAGGGGTAAACTTCTGACCGGGTTTACTCTCTGTGTCCACTCTGGTTTACTTTGGGTTTACTCTGGGTTTACTCTGGGTTTACTCTGGGTCCACTAGTAAATCCGGAGTAAACCCAGAAATTTAACCCAGGGTTTAGTTGGGGTTTACTTTCTGTTAGGTTGGGTCTGATCGGTACTGTAACTTCCTGTGCTATAACAATAGTCCGGCAAAATATCTACGTTTAAAAACACGTTATGTCTTATTGGGGTGTTTATAGACTTTAAGGAGGCTTGATGGTCAACAAATTAACCATCAGATATGCCTAAAATTTTGAGATGATTTGTTTGGCTATAAACTATTATTTACTAAAGAAAAAACCAATATATTTCACCTTTTGAATTTGGTTACTTTCATATATTGTTATATAGAGGGAGCTCTCCTTCTAAAGGAGATCAATACAGTCTCAAAATGGCCACGACCATCGAGCCCTCTTAATACAGATCCTGACAAGTCCTACTACACCAGTTGCACGGCTCGGTTCGGTACGCTTTTCGAATGACACGGTACGGTTCAATTTGTAAACAATAAGGTTTGTTTCTTGAATGATACGGTTCATTTTATGAACTGTACAGTTAGCTTATCGTACAGTACGGATTCTTAAAGATAGTTGCACGCTTTTTGAACAGTTTGCGCGCTTTATGATGAATGCTGGGCGTGGCCTACACGCTTTGAATTTTTCCGGGTTTTTTTTAACTTTGTCTGATCTGCTTTAGAAAGTTGGTAATTTTGACATTCATCTTTTTTTTCTTTATTCATATCATGTATAATTTCAATCTAATTCAAATAAGAACTTCCACCCTTTCTCCGATTTTTGGTAAAAAGTTTGAAAACCGGGGAGCGGGTTGAATCCTTAGTTTAATTAGAATGGCATTATTTCTATTCAATTTACTCAAAGTAAACACGTTTATTATTACAAAAAAAAAAAAAACAAAAAAAAAACAACAAAAAAACCCAACAATCCATTCATGTCTTCAAAAATGTCTTATTCATTAAAAAAATCAATCAGATAATCGAAAACTACTGATAAATATTCGCTGTTATATCTCTATGTTGCTTCTTTTGTTTTGTTTTGGGGTTTTTATTCTTTGTTGGTCGGTTACAATTTTGACAAGCATTTTTCTATTTCCTTATTCACATTATTAAATATTTCTAATTCAATTGGTTTTTTTAAAAAAATCTTCTTTTATTGTGAACTTTATAAAAAAAACTGCATATTGCAGCCGATCGAGTTCCTCTTATGAATAAACAAACAAAAAAAACATACACGCATAAATAATAAGATGAAAAAAATGCATCTCACTCCTGAAATTTTACTAGTTATCAACTGCAAAAATTTTTTTGACACGGATTTTAATTGATTCAGATATTGACTCTGTGTGCTCCCTTGCTTGTTCGTATACACACAACGGATTTCACCCGTCTTAGCTTCTCTTACCTGAAATAACATCTTGTGTTTAGTCATAATATGACTCTAAGTTTTTGTTCCCATAAACCATACAAGTATAAAAAACTTCTTTAGATAAATACACAATTAGATATACACAATTTTTTCACAAGTTACAATCTATCATTTGATGGACACTTGTCAGCTCTTCATTGTATGAATGTGAGGTAGAATGTTTTGAATTTTCACAACACTATAGAAAAAAACATTTACAAAAAACAAAACAAAACAAAACAAAACAAAAACCCCCCAAAAAAAACCAGCAATAAATGTACCACTATATTTGTTGTCATATCCTTGTACATTATACACTGTGACGGTCTTTTATACATGCATGTTCGATTGGCCGGTTAAGTGAATTGACAGTTTTTATGGAACACTTGTCAGATTTTTATTAGCATGATACATTCTTTTAGTTCATCATTCACACAGGTATTGTAAACGGAAAAAGTACCCGGTAGTTAACAATGTTTAAACTGATGAATATATTATAAATGTATCTAACAAGAAATGCAACAAGGAGGAAAAGAGGCACTGATCGCCGGTATAGGAATGAATATCACATGAAAAAGAAATAAGTGTAGAATGTCAAATAGAAATATTTCTATTGGACCACGATCAAACAAACGTTTAATTATTTTTGTTTTTATTATTTTTTTTTTTTAACAATGGAGGAAAAAATAAGCAGCACGCGACGCATGGCGTGATCTGTTTCACTTTCATTGATTGACAGGTGTAGCAAGTGAAGTCCAGAAATAGAATTTGCATATCTTCTTAGAACGAAGTCCTTCATAACAAATTGAGATCTATCGTAAATAGGAGAGGAAATGATAGACTGTTGTTTTTGTTTTCTTCATTCTCCAAGATGACACATTGGATCCTTTTATTTGTAGATGTATACGACGTGTTTTTACATAATTATGCATCTTATTTCTAACACATTTGGCCACAGGCTACGTTCATAAAATAGCATGTGGTGAGATTCAAATTCAGACAATGATATATTGTTGATATTTATCTTGTCCATGATAATTACAAATATAACGTTAAGGATGGAACCGACTTCAAATTCAACCAAGCATTGTGTTTTTCTGTAATTGTGATTTTAGGAGTGGTTTAAACTTTGGTTTTGATGCAAAGGTGGGGCGCTTTTGCATTTGTTAGGGTCAGCAAGTGTGTTTTTTATTTATTTATTTATTTTGAATTTGATTGAACAATTAATTATCATATCAAAAATAATAAAAAAGTTACATATCGTAGTCTTCATATAATGATTTTCATATTTGTAAGCTGTTTGTTTTAAGAAACCGTTTTTTTTAATGTATGATTTTTACATTTTGTATGCATGCAACATTTCTAAAACTATATCCAAATATATTAGAGAGAAAAAATCCCTTGGACAAAATTACAAAAAAAAACTAGACGCTCGTTCCGAGCAACAAGAGGTCTTCCGTTTGAATACACCTTAAAAAAGACTATAGAGATAGTTGTTCTATTCTACCATTTCTTAGCACTCTTTAACATAGAGCAAAACCAATACCGGATATCTAAAACGCTATGTAAAAGTCAAACCAATATTGTAAAATCCGTATTGTGACGTATTTCGATCCTCGGTCACTTCGCCGGCATCAAAGACATTCCGCCGCAACAACA
>WFKH01002636.1:10056062-10081100 GCA_016163765.1 Magallana hongkongensis | reverse complement strand
ACCGAACCCGGGTCGCCTGGGCACAAGTCCACCACTTTAACGACTGAGCTACGCGGACTCTCGCTTCAGGACTTTGGAGCCCAAAATCTCGAGAATGCGTGGATCGATTTTAAAACGGATTTCATATTCTGATGTTTTGAACGCGTCTCTATCAAATTCAAACATTAAAAAAATTCAAATCAAAAAAGTTGAAAAATGACTAATTTTTGTTTCCTTCCGGTGACGACCGGAAGTAACGGCGGACGTTCGGATATGTGAAGGGCACTGCGGCCGTTAACTCTCTACCATCTCTGAAAATTTGAAAGTCCTCTCTTAATTACTTTTGGAGAAAAACCGTGAACAAGCAAAAACATAAAATCTTTAATATCGCGGGACCGGAAGTAACGACCAAAAATATCTCGTGTAATTTTCTTACAAATTTTGTCATGATTAAGATCTGAAAGTTTTATAAAAATCGGCTGAAGCGTTTCAGAGAAAACGTGACAGAAAAAAAGAATAATAATAATAATAATAATAATAATAGGGGAAAAGAAACAAAGCAATAACAGTAAGGTCTTCCGTTGGAAACGGAAGACCTTAATAATAGGGGAAAAGAAACAAAGCAATAACAATAAGGTCTTCCGTTGGAAACGGAAGACCTTAAATATGGAGAAAAAAATAAATACCTTTTTAACAATTTCCCATATGGCCCCATAACAAAAACTGATGACTTTTCAGACGACTCCTAGGAAATCAGGGTATTGAATAATTATTCAATCTAAATAAAATTGATATAAAGGTACAACAACATGAAGGAAATTTAGAAGACATCTATAGTTTACGTGTGACCACGACCAAAAAAAACCTTTTAAGTTTCAAGCCAAACCTTGAGTAAGGAAGCCATATGGACACCACCAATACCCGCGCCCACAATCACTATCCGGTCATCCAGACTCCTCGGTCCTCTGATCCTAGGATACCCGTATGTCACGATCTGAAATTACGAGGAACAACTAAATGGGATTTTTTCTTGTAGAATCAATGCAAATCGCTGGAACTTTTGAACATCTTTATATTTTGTGCACTTTCAGTTGGAAAACAATTATTATAAACTTTTCTATTATCTGTAACATTTGTTTCTACAATCTATGGTGGCTATAACACTATAAGATAGCATAAACGTTGTAGTTAATAATATGCAATTTTCTTTAAGGATTTAAAAAAAATGATTGTAAATTTTAAATATTCCCAAAAGGCTATTATACTTGAATCTGACTCACTAACATTAATATTTCATGGTTTCCCATTTTACGCAATATTTCTCACCTTGTGAGCATCGCACTGATCATTACTTCTATTCCTTTAAAATCTTCTTAAACTTCTTAAATCCCATGGGGACCCGACAACAAAAGGCCCAAATGCCGCCAGTAAAGCTAGAAAAACATTGAAGTCCATGTCGAGTGTAGACGTGTTAACTGCTTAAACTTTATAACCGAATGTCTCCCTACCTAGCCAAAATCCTGAATTTTATATTACCAATTAGACAAATCTGCGGTCTTTGTACTTTAGTTGTCACCGGTCTATGTTGTGTAATAGATTATTCATCGGTACGTTTTACATGAGATGTGTCATTTATACTGTAGATTATGAATGTTCTGAATGAAAAATTTCGTCAAAGCTATTTATCTAGGATAAGTACAAATCGAATGTGTATGACTTTGCGCAGCTTTTTATTTCCATGCATGCGGAGGTGCGAAATCATAACTGAGTTTCGTACTGGAGGTTTTATCAACATTGACATCCGTTATTTTTCAGTTAAAAAAGTGTTGTATTATTATATTGTTCGGGTAAATGCTAAATGCGCTTAAACAACCTCGTTTTCTTGTATTGTAAAATATTGATATAATTGAAGAAAAAAGTATGACTCACTCGCATATTCCAACCCGATTGTTGATTTTTCTCGCTAAAAAATTATTAATAGATCATCAAATGAAACATAAGAAGTTTATTTAGTTTTATTTCTTTTTTTCAATTCTTTTTTAAAGCAAATATATACATCAGTATACAAAATTATGGACGATATGGGATTGAAAAAAGCAACTTTGATATATATATTTTATTTTTTGGATAATTCTATTTGGTTAAAAAAAATAATTTCCCCGTTTAATGACTTTTTTCAATAGCTTTCATATAATTAAAAAAAAATACAGCAAGTAATGGGATAATGAAATTTTGGCGCTTTTCCTACCAATTCACAAAAGGTCCATTAGTAAAATTTGATGTTTTTCAAGACTATCCCCAGGGAAATAGTGGATGGTAAATGAATGATTTTTAACCTTAACATAAGTGATATAGAAGTAAAGTTTCAAGCAAAGAACTTCATCAAAATGACCAAGGTAGAGAAATTAAACTCAGCCTTGTTAATAGACCTTGTTGAGAGTCAACAAATGGTTTTATTATAATAATTTAACGGCATTCAAAGATATAAAATTAACGAGGAAAAATTGTCATTTGATTAATTGCTAAAACAAGGTTTTACTCTAGCTTTCCCCCAGATTTCAGCGGTCGTATGCAAAATAATTCTAAGAATTTTCTTACGTTTATGCTTACTCTCTTAACAATTTTCTTAACCAGGCAAAATGCTTAACTTCCATCGCATAAAAGTTATCAGAAGCAAGTTTAGTAATTCTTAGCTTAGCATATGGCAATTTAATTATATCGTTGCCATGTCAACAAAGACACTTTCGCTTTCACTTTCAGGTAACCATTGATTGATTATGTTTTTTTAAAAAAGAATAAGTTTTATCAAAATGTATACATAATGTATTAATGTATTATCATGTAGATTTATGAAAATAAGATAAGTTATTCAATTAAATTTTATCAAATATGCGTAATAAAATTAAACCGTTCTCACATTTTAATAACGTATCTTATTTTCATAAATCTACATTATAATTATTAATATTTACATTTGCAAATATGTTTCCGTATATGAAGCTATAGAATAGCAAAAACGTTCAATTCTGTGTGATCTTTTTCATGACGTCACAATGATCATAGCAAGCGCTTATCGCTTGTCGGTTAGATTATTGTAAACATAAAATTTCAGTAATTTTAATAATTCTGAACGATTTGTCTTTTTCAAACGTAAATATAAGTAATAAACAGCAATGTTAAAGAGTTCACCGGGATATGAACTTGGTTGGTACGTGAGCAAATCTTCTGAGAAGCCTTTCGGGCTTCACAGGATTTGATCAAGTGACAAACCAAGTTCATATCCAGGTGAACTTTTTAAATTGCTGTTTATTTCTTAAATAATTATAGTAGAGTTAAGCGGTATGTATACAGTACCAGAAGGTATGCCATAGTTATTTCATGAGTGTTGGACAGCTAAGAGAGAGAGAGAGAGAGAGAGAGAGAGAGAGAGAGAGAGAGAGAGAGAGAGAGAGAGAGATACAGAGGGAGACAGAGATATCATATGACATTAGATAAGTTTTGTTTTGCAAACAACTCATTATATCTCTTTAAAAAAAGAAATGATCAAGCATATTATCTGTTGTTTACTTTTCCTGTTTTATTGCGCCCATTCAACAAAATTTTTTCAATCGGATCAAGCCGTTTCAGCTAATGCTTAGTATAGGGAGATAAAATCTAAATTATAATTTACAAATAACCTTATTGCCAAGCAAATTTTGTGGGTTTTTTTAACAAAAAATACCAACTTGTTATAATTTATCAGATAATAATCAAAGTTTACATTTGATATCCAGACACACATGCATTAAAACATTTCCAAAATGTCTGCAAATTAACAGGTACATACAGAGCGTTTAGCAGCATTAACATTCTGATTTATTTACAATTTGTTGTACAGCCTTCTTGCTAATATACACTTAAGCAACATACTAAAATACTTAAGACAGACAAGACTCATGCTTAGATTTAAGCATGTGCTAAGTATATGCATAAGAGTTGAGAATTTTTAGGCAACGTACTAAGCAATATGCTAAGTCAAATTTCAATCTGCTGAGTAGAAATTCTGTATTTAAGAATATGCTTAAGCTCTTTAGACTTCTGTTCTCTTTCAATTGAAAGTTTCGTCGAAGTTTTTTTTTCAAAGATATTGTTTAACAAATTGTTAACAAAAATCTAACAGCATTCAAAGATATAACATTCAACGGAAAAAAAACATATTATTTGTATGATTCTAATTCGCTGAAATTAAATTTTTGAGCAAAATTTTCCCTAGATTTCGAGAAATTTTAAATATTTTATGGCATCAAATACGGAAGATAAAGTATGTTTTCAAAACATATGTTTTCAAAATGACTACTTGTTTAAAATCCACACAGGTGTCTTATATGAATATTTTCAAGAAACACAAAAACATTTCAAAATATAATACCCGTTACAAAATTCAAAACAGAAGAATGGAGGTTTTAGATATATTTTTCATACTTCTTAGACCATTATTTATACACCGGACTGACTACGGTTTTATTCCGTTTTTCATGATGTTGACAATGAGCACATGGTGGGTGCGACGGTCGGCAAGGGATGCTTCCTCTTCCTAGGCACCTGATCCCACCTCCAATGTAATGGTGGTCCGAGTTTGCTCAAGGTTTGTAGTTTGACCATTACAAACAAATCACGTCATCAATGTTTCGTTTTTTCCCTATGATGACATTTTCCCGATTTTGACATTTACCTTGATCATGACATGCCCAATCGTGACAAGGAGCAAACGGCTGGTGCGACCTGTCAACAGGGGATGCTTACTCCTCCTAGGCACCTGATCTATCTCTATTTCTATCTATTTAGAGGTCCGTGTTGCTCTGCTTTGAATTTGTATTTCGTTAAATGGAATTTTGAAATTGTTGACAGTTTGTTATTGCCATTTTTCATATTGAAGTAGAATGTAAAGAAGATGCAGATGGCGCTCTAAATAAGCACTTCAACTTGCAAGCGCGCTAAAAAAAAATCTTTATACAATTTCAAAAGACGGCCGCATTAATGCACATTGTTTGCAAAAGAAGAAGCGTATTTAGGTAATATCGTATCTGAAAGAGGGATAGCAACAAGTCCCGAAAAGATCAAGGCGGTTAAAAAGTGGCCTGTTCCATCTAACCTCACGGAGTTAAGGTCATTTGTAGGCTTCTGCAGTTACTATAGAAGGTTTGTGCCAAATTTTGCAATGATTGCGAAACCGTTACATGACTTGACAAAGAAGAATATAACCTTTAGGTGGAATGATGATTGTCAAAATGCCTGTGATAGGCTAAGAAAAGAACTGGCGACAGCTCCAGTTTTAGCTCACCCCGATTTCGATCAAGAATTCATACTTGATACTGACGCTAGCAATGAAGCCGTAGGCGGGATGCTCTCGCAAATACAGAATGGGGTATAGAGACCTGTAGCATTTGCGAGTAAAAGTCTATCGAAGTCTGAAAGGAAGTATTGCGTTACTCACAAAGAACTCTTAGCTGTTGTGCTATTCGTCAAACACTTTCGACAATACTTGTATGAACGAAAATTTAAAATAAGGAAAGACAATAGTTCATTAAGTGGTTGATGAACTTTAAAGATCACCAGGGGCAGCTGGCCCGTTGGATAGAGATGCTGTCAAATTATGACTTCTATATAGAACATAGGCCGGGAAAGTTTCACAATAACGCGGACAGTTTGAGCAGAATTTAAGCAGTGCAAGAGTGACCATAGACTGGCTTGCTTTGCTTTGAAGCAGGATTCAGACGATGCCCTTGGTTTCACTGGAGATGTTACTTTAAGTGAAATGCAGGATTCCAATAAAAATATGAGTAAGGTAAAGAAGTGGTTGGCAAATGAAAGGCGTCCTGAATAAAATGCCATATCAGGGGAGTCATTGACTGTGAAATCTTTATGGTCCCAATGGGATAGATTGATTTTACAGGAAGGTGTTCTATACAGAAAATGGGATGATTTGATTTCAAAGAGTCAAAAATTAAAAGCCGTTATCCCAAATGAGCAAAGGAGAACAACTCTAAAATTCTGCCATGATGATCGAGCAGCTGGTCATCTTTGTGTACATAAAACCTTGGCAAATATACGACAGTCTTACTATTGGCCAGGTTTGCAAGGAGACGTCAGACAGTACATTAGAGGTTGTGAGGTTTGCATCAAGAGGAAGGCGCCGACCTTGTCAAACAAAGCACCAATGCAAATAGTTGGATCAGGATTTCCTATGGAAAGGATTGCCACTGACATTCTTGGAGAGCTGCCTGAGACTGATAATGACAACATATATATACTAGTTGTTGCTGATTGTTTCACTAAGTGGACGAAGTGCTTTGCAATGCCTAACATGGAGTCGAAAACAGTAGCTACGAAAATTGTAGAAGAGGTGATCACTCGACTTGGTGTCCCAGACACAATACACTCGGATCAAGATCGACAATACGAAAGCGAACTCTTCCAAGAGACATGTAAGCTACTTGACATTCAAAATACACATACGACTCCCTACCATTCACAGTCAGATGGTATGGTCGAGCGTTTTAATCGGACTTTGACAACGATGCTCAGTGCCTTTGTAAATTAGCACCAATCCGACTGGGATGTCCATTTGACATATGTTATGATGGCCTATCGGTCAGCCATACAGGAAACTCCTGGAATGACTCCAAATATGTTAATGTTAGGCCGGGAGACAAAAACGCCACTAGATGTTATGTATGAACCACCTCGTAACATTAAAGAGACCCCGTCAAACAAATGGGTATGGGAACTCCAAGAACGTCTAGAGATTGCTCACAATGTTGTCCGAGAGAATATTGGACAGGTCATGGTCAGACAAAAGCACTATCATGATAGAAAACTGAAATGGAAAACATTTGTAAGTGGTGAAGAGGTATATGTTTTCTTTCCGAGACGAAAGCCTGGGACCCCTCCAAAATTTACAAGCTATTGGCAAGGTCCATATAGGGTTATTAAAAAGATGTCTGATATAACGTATTTGATCAATTGTGGTCTTAAAGGGGGTACACAAGTGTTGACCGTATGCGAAAGAAGTATCCTCAGGTACTTTAAAATGAGGAGCTTCCACCACTAGTGGAAGACCGAGAGCCACTCAATGAAGAGGGCAAATATGTTGTTGTATATGATAGCCCTGTCCGTAATGATAGACCTGTTAGGAATAGAAGGCCACCTAAATGGCTTCATGATTATTATGTTGATAATTCTGATAAGTAGTGTTAAGTATGATAAGTAGAATATTTGTAAGAGTACGGTGACTTATACTCTTTTCATTTGTTGTAGATGGCAAAGACTAAGACCACTCCAAATTATGAGTTTCGGCGTTGTCCAATGTGTTCCTATTCAGTAAGAAGTGAAGAGGACTACAAAGGACACGTCTTCAAGTGTGCTATGCGGACCTTCCAATGTCCGTTGTGCGACTTCTGTAATAATAAAGAGGCTAACCTGAAGCGACACATGAAAAGATGTCACCCTGGTCTAGCCAAAGAAGAAGTAGTTTAGTTGTGAAGCAAGGAGGATAAGTGTGAAGAAGTGAGGGAACAGCCGGAAGACGATTGGCTTGCACAAGATCCGGGAGATCTTATTGGAGAAATCTCAGGTGAGGATAGCGATAAAGAAGATGATGAAGACACCACGAGTGATAAAGAAGCTGGTTCTCAAGAGAAAGAGGTAGATGAAAGTTTGCTTGAGGGAAGGATGTTTAGAAAGCCAACAACGCCTTCCCTTCCCATAATTAGTAAGCGGAAAGCTTCGGATGTCCACTTGTTTCCTGCACACCATAGAAAGTTGACAAAAGAGGACCAAGCCGTGCAGACTACACTGAGTGGTGAAAACTATTTTATGTTATGTAATGTTAAATCATGCGTACGGCACATGACGACTGTTTTTGTATTGTCGCCTAGCAACCAGCGGAGATTGTCACGTGACCCACAGAGGGTATATAAGCGAGCGCGTCGCGGTCGCAGCGTTCTTTTCCCTAGCAGCGTTCAAAGAGACAGAGAGAGAAATTGCGAGACTATTTAAGGTACGATTTTGGTAGGTGGGTTGCCTTGAGAGAGAGGCTTACCACATTGATAATTATAGGACCAATTGTGTTTGGAGGCCGTCCACTAGTTGGGTATCATAGAGGCTGTCCTCTTGGAGGTAGTATGACTATTAGACTCTAGTAGTATTAGGGGAGGGGTACGCCTTTAGTTAGAGGTAGTACACTGTCCGTCCTGCATAAGGCGTTAATACAGTGACTGCCTCTGCTAAGGGTTTGCCTCTTGAGTAGGTTATACAGCTAGGGCGTGCCACGGGTAATCACTGCCGCCTGAATAAGGCATAAAAAGTGTTTACCTCGTGGTATTAATAAAGTTTCAATCCCGGCCGAGCGTATCCATTTTGTGATTTTGCCCTAAGTAAGGGAAGGCCTTTTTGTAAATATTCGTTTGCCAATTGTAATCTACTAATATTTTAGAGAGGAATAATATTATTGTGTAATATTTTCATATTCAACCTCCAGACCCTTGAATTAACTAGGTACGGACCCCTCGACACGTTACACAGACTCTAACTGTTATAAGTATTTTCTCTATTTTGAAAGTATTTAGTACCATCTCTAATGACAATAACATTTAAAACAGTTTTATTGATATTGAATTCAAAGTACCATAAGTTTTTTGTTTACCTGAGTCTTTGATAAATACTATCATAAAATTTTCAAAAAAAAAACATCTTAACATTGGCAAGGAAACAAATTTATTTGATAATTTGATAAAATTGGACTTTAACACAAACTTTCCTCTAGATTTCAGAGCAAATTCATATCTTTGTTATAATAATAATCCGTGAAATCAGATTAGAAAAATAAGCAATGTTCTGAGAAATGTCTCCATTTGTGTCATTGGTGTAACCCAGTCTATTCACATATAGTAAATCGGTGACACCAAAGAATGAATCCTCTTAGACTGCGATCTCGCCCCTTTTTAAAACACCGAAATTAACCCTTGCAAACAATAATAGTGTGATATTTCAGCTAACGCTCCAAGCATGGACTGTATGAAAACATTTAAAAAAAGGTTGGCAGGGAGACTCCCATTGTAAACAGTATATCAATTAAATTAAATTGTATACTTGCGAAAATCCCGTGCTTTGCTGTTACGGCTATTTAGGTCATCGTATTATTTGAATAAGACGACGGAGCATCAATCAAGTGTGCAAATAGTATGCATGAGTATATTAGCGTGTGTTTGAGATGTTTACTAAGTTTTTTGAAAGTGATACCAAAGAAAGCCATCTAAAAACCCTTACTTTTCTCGGGCTTGAGACCGACAAAATATAATTAAAGATTTGGATTTTGGCATTTTTATTTTTTTTTTTTTTTTGGTTTTGTTTTAAGTGTCTGACTTACGAGATATTTTTAAAATTATTTGATGGAAATGTAATCGTTGAATTAAAATGTACGCTTTAAATACAAAATGGAACCTGTAAACAGAACGCCTGATATTTCTGGAATTTATTTTATTATGCATATACTTTTGAAAAATCCGAGTGTTCCAACAAATATGCGGTTGACTTGAACAACGTTCTTAGTATAAGGTATATATATATATATTTTAATCTAAATTAAATGTTAGTATCATCGCTACTGGAAATATCAGTGTCGGTGTCTTTTGCACAGTCCAAAACACTATTGGGCATAATTTAAATCTGAAGTACTTTGTGTGTCTGTGAAGGCCACAGTACTGATGCAACTTGTGTATTGATGCAACAGGCGCACAGCTGTCCATGGCCACTAAGCGTGCTCCAGACTTGCACAGACAGTGCCAATATTTGATAGGGTGTTCCTTGTTCGATGCATTAAACTGTACCCACAAATAGTAGGATTTTGATGAGACATGACGTGATTTGATTTTTGATCACGTTGTCGCATACATAATGTAGGTGTGCTCACATAGCGAATGCGGATAGATTTGAATCACGTGTTCAGGGCTTTGTTATTCATTAAGTCAAGACGGGTTTAAATTTTTTTTTTTAAAAGGTACCTTTACTACAGAGACAAGCACACCAGATTTTGTACTTTACAGATAAATACCAAAGGAACGCATTGCTGTTTCAATTTCTTCCATGGATGTAAATGATTAACTGTTTTCATTGACCATATTTTGAGAACTTGAAATATTAATGCACTCATATAGACAATACGCTTTCAAAATATGGATGTGGCCTAAAATCTATGAAAAATCAATGTAAACAACATACCCCTGCTGCATTAATCGAGGCAATGCTTAATTACCGTACATGGAAGTAAAAAGTGAAATTGATATTATAAACCTTCAGTGTTTGAAGGAAAGGATAAGGCAATGATATGTAGGAAATCTTTAATCTGATTCTTTTGCAAATTATGGGGGCCGATTTTGGACATTTAGAGGATTCATTCTTTAAAATGATTTTGAATCACGCGTGTAAATATAAAACAAATATTCTCTATTTTTCGGGAAAACTAACATTTGTCTATGCAATTGTTGTTAGGAACAAAGACGTCGGTACTATTGACTTGCAGGTGACCTACGACGCGGATTTTAGTACTGCTATTCACACAAGGTGAACGTATATTGACGTCTGTCGCACGATAATAGTAAATCGCAAGTAAGGTTTCTACGGACATCGAACTTCGCGAGTGACAAACCGTCTGCATATGATATCGTAGTGACAACTACGATTGGCACGTCAAACTGACTTAATTAAGAAAACGACACAGATAAGCGGTAGAAGCCACCTCTCAGCAGGGTACACCAACTGTCTTTAAAATGATTGGTGATTGTTACATTTTATTACAATTAAATGGATTTGTAATTAACTACTGACATATCATCAACTGCAAATGAATTATTTCTCGCTCTTCTTTTAATCACAGCAACCAGGACTGATAAGACCCATCGAACAATTTGCACGGCCAGTTGTGACTACATGTTAATCCTTCACATGTAGGAAAGAAAACATATTAAACAATACAATAAATATAATTAATTCAAACTAATGATTCAATGAATCGAAGAAAAATCTTATTTCATGAACTCGGTTTAATTTTCACTCAGAATTTGCCAAAGAGAGTGGAAGGATTACAAAGACTTTATAATTAATATAATTTAATTGTATGTAGACAAAATAATATTGCATAATGTCATACTTTTTTGTAGGTTGGAATAATTACAACATAAAAACAACTACTTACTTGTCTTGAAAACCAAATTTTTTTTCATTTTATATTTTAAACTTAAAATTGTACATAAGTGTGTATGTAAATTTCAATTACAATAGTAGTACTGCATACAGGGAAATATTCGCCCCTGTTTTATTTTCGCCCTCGTTTTCAGAGGGCAAATTTTGAACTGGACGATTTAAAATGTCTAAAATTATCCCTCATATAACTCTGGACCAATTCAAGACAGGGCGATCTCGTTTGCAAGTGTAGAGAGGCCAAAAAACTAAAGGCGAAAATAACCCTGTATACAGAATTAGATTCGACTTCAAATTATAACAGCAATCAGCGAAACAACGATCGAATCCTTCACGGCAAATCAAGATTTCTAGTTACATGCACATGATATCATTTTAATGCTTAAGTTTCATCAACAAGTTGTTGTATTCGATTACACTTTCAAAGCTTTCGAAGCAGACGGACGAACCAATATACCACGTATTGAATTGGCCTTGCATGTCTAAAATATCCCAAAGATATCCTCTATCTGCCGCTGGGGGTGGAAACCTCGGGAAATAGTATCCCCATTTTGTTTGTTCCAGTACTCTTGGATTAGTTTTATCGAATCGTTTAAGAATCGTAAACAGTTTTGACTGAATCATTGAATCTACGTCCTTTGCCCATGGGTTTTCAAGACCGTACTGATAGTACATGGTTGTTTCTTGAGACCCACCATCGGGACCATTTTCTCGAATTCCAAGACGATAATCATCGCCAGTGATGTTATTTTTGGCATGGTAAAACGAAATTGATGCATACATGGCATAAGAAAGTTGTTCTATTTCTTGATTAAAATACACTTGAGGATCACGAGTACGTCTGCCGATGTCTGATTCAACCAAGGAAGTGACGTAATTAGCATTCACCAGATTCTTGAAAATATTCAGCTCCTTTGGATGAAAGTCAACGATATCAAACAAGGAATTCATCGCTGGAGAAAGTATGAGAAAGTCAAAACGATCAGTAAGAACTGCTGGACTTCCCTTTGACTTATAAGTTACAAATACACCCGATGGGCCATTCCTTCTCTGAATTTGAACGACGTCAACTCCAAGACGAATGTCTAAGTTTCTTTGTTTAGCAATTTCATTTACAATCACCTGAAATCCACCTTCGAGAACATAGAATCCGTTTTCAGGGGTTAGTGTCCCTCTGAGAACAGGTGGAGGAACCCACATTAGTCCGTATATAGCTGCAGTTTCATTGCTATAGCCGTAGCCATTGGTCGTGAGATAAACTCTGAAATATGGAGCCAATAGCAGTAAATCATTTCTCTGTAGGAACTCCAAAACTGTCCCTCGAATTTCGTACATAACGTCGGGTGTCGGGCGAGGCATAAGTTCACTGGAATAATTTCCGAACAAACAGCGATGAATTCGTTCATATCTGTCTAACTGAGCAACAACTCTACGAAGGCCTACCTGGGGGTTTGTTTCTCCGGTATTTTGGAGCAAAATTCTTTGCCACGTTGTTTCCTCTGTTTGAAAAACAACAAATAAATTGAAAATGAAATATTTTTCTTCAGATTGGTCAAACGTTTTCTTTATTTACCTAAAAAGTAATGTTTACAAGGTGGAATATTTTATCCTCACAAAGTGTTTTTTTATTTGTCGTATACCGGTATTTATCACATATTTAACTTATTATAGGGTCGATATCACTTATGAAATACATTTTTGATATTACTCTGTGTATTTCTATCCAACGTAACGTCAAAATTAAACATTACATGGGTTTAGGCGGTTGATTGACGTTAAATGGAAAAGTAAAAAAAAAATAACATAGTTTAAAAATGAAAAGCATTTAATGTTGTTTTTTTTAATGAATTTATAAAAATTGGTTCTATAATGAAATGTTTTTTTTCCATGCGTAAAGTTGTTAAGGGTTACGTTTTCTCAGGTTTTGAGATTTCAAAAAATATTTTTACAAAGTTCAATATATGACGTCAAACGTTGTTTAAAAAACACAACATAACAATGTTATAAACAAATTTCAATATTGAAATCCATGCTTTATTTATGTGAGGAAGATATGCTACGACAAATGTACATTTATATTGAAACGGGAAATTCGGACTAATTTTTTTTCTCTTAAAATTAAACTTTCTGTAGCAATGAAATTGCAAAAGTTAAGTTTTTTTCAGATCATTTAACACATTTTAGGGTAACCGTTGTATTATCTTGTTTATAATTTTTATCACTGGCTGACACGCGATGTGAAAAATCTAAAAATTACATAAAATTAATTTCAGATAGAGTTTCTCGAAAATTTGATCACTTCACTGACTTTATATAACGTTAATGTCAACAGAATTCCGACAACAAAAAATGTTTTAAGCGATCCGTGATTTGGAGCTCATATTTAAGTTAGTTTTTGTTATTATCGATCAAAAATTGGTAGAATTTGGAAATTGATACAGGAAATTTTGACTCAATTAAATTCAAAATATGAGCTTAAGGTATCTCACTCCTCACTTTCTGATTTCATTGCGCAGATAATCATTAATTTAAAAGGAATATGATTTTATTTATTTAATCATCACAGAGAGATTAATATTTCATAATAACACAACATTCATAAAGAAAATCCATTTGAATTCAAGAAAAACCAGGTTTTTGGGGAACTATAATTTTTGTGCGGAAGGTTTTTTAGACAAAATTGACAGAAACAAGCAGTTTTATGAATTTTCAATATACTTTTCTTTTCATTATACTTTGTTCATTATTCACAATTTTAATATTAGATAGATTTGTAACATATTCTATAGGTTCTGTGTGACATGTACAAAATTAAATCTTGAGAGAGTGATAGACGTTTAGCACAAAATCATGCAAATATATAGAAAATGTCTGAATTTTTAAAGTTAAATTTTGCGAGAATTTTACCTTTGAAGCTCTATATCTAAAATTTGACATCACTGACCCCCATGTTTTATCATGTCAAAATGATACTGAATACATATCCAGGCAAACTGGATTAATCTTATAAAATTCTTGATATTCAAAAAGTTTTTATTCCAAATCAAAGTGTAACTTTTATAGAAATTGTCTATTTTAAGTGTAAAAAGCTTACAAAAAATTTTATGCAGCTTCGTACATATTTTTTTCGTAATCCCTCTATTCAGTGTGACCATTGTGCATAATTAATAACAATATTTAAAGAAATAAGTTTGCTTAATCAAAAATACTGACAACAAATCCTAATCAGGCTGAAATTGCATTTTAGGTGCCAAAAGGTCTAATTAAATTGGCCATAACTCAGAGGGATGAATACTGACCCCCCCCTCCCCCCTCCCCCCATTATCTTTGTATTTTTTAAGTATGTTTTGTCTACAGATTTCAATGATATACTTTTCAAGAAATTCTTGATACAACAACATTGAGGAGTGGGATACCTTAAAACGATTTATTGAAATATTAAATTAGGAAATTTAATCGTATTTCATCATTTTCCAACCAAGAAAATGTTTTATCATTTCTAATAATTTTAAAATAAAGAAAACCTTGGTAAGGGTGGACAATTTTGACAATTTTTTCAATAAACATTTTAAGATCCCTAGCATAAAAAGTAAGTCATTGACCTAGTTATTCGAAAGTTAAAAATAGCACCACAATAGTAAGGCTACAATGTACAATAAGTAGTTTTTCGTTCCTATAAGTGGCAATTTTTTCGCCCCTGAGTAAACGTAATCCTTAAAGTCTGGTAGTAAAGTGTTGTGCGGCTCACAATTATAATTTTTACAGAAAAAAACTGAGGTTTAACAAAAGACGTGGAAAAACGTAATAAAAAGAATTTCTTATGATTTGCGATGGTGTATAATGAAAATCATATATCATCGTAAATCATGAGACATCCTATATTTATAAATGTTCCTCGGCCCCTATCTGCAAAATCCGTCACTGATATATGCATTTTACCCCGTCAAAAATTTTTGATTTTCTTTAAAAACAGAATTTGATAACTTTTTTATGGACAATAACTGAAATTTTGGATTTGTTTATTATTGTCATTACTATATTAGGATATATTTCAGTTAAGTTCAAATTCTGAAATTTCTTGTGTAAATTTTCATTGATAATTATTAAATTAAAAGGAAAAAAACTATGAAACATGTAGCATTTACTTATATGCTTATTGAACAATGCGTTTATCTATATATTAAAACACAAAAAATCAAGTAAATAACTATTATAAAACAGAAAGATAACATTTGACACAAATGCCGTATTGCAGATTATACAAATACATGAACTCGTATAATTGTGATTTGCCATTTTATCTCATTACCATTGTTCATTCAATACCGCCATATTTTAATTCATGAAAATCAAGTCTTTCTGTAAACATTTGGTTGTGGAGTGAAACAGTTTGAAATTAACAAAATTACAAGCTTTAGAGGGTTGAATAGTCGTCACCATTTATAACTATATGAATTTCCTTAAGATCATAAAGATATAGCAAAATATTAAAATTTCAGATCTAAAGTACTAATATACAGTACCGATCAGACCCAACCTAACAGAAAGTAAACCCCAACTAAACCCTGGGTTTATTTTCTGGGTTTACTCTGGGTTAACTTCGGGTTTACTAGAGTGGACCCAGAGTAAACCCAGAGTAAACCCAAAGTAAACCCAGAGTGGACACAGAGAGTAAACCCGGTCAGAAGTATACCTCTGAAAGCAGTCGCAAACTGTGTATTCGGAATATACAATTTCAAGGGGCAGGAATTACAGGCAGTAGGATGGTAAGATAAAAGACGGGTCTGCTTCACACTTCAGTGCGTATAGTTGACCTCAAAAGCAATTTCCAAGTAAACCCAAAGTAAACCCCGAGTAAACCCAAAGTAAACCCGAGTGGACCCAAATTTTTAAAAAGTAAACCCAGAGTAAACCCCAAGTAAACCCCAAAAGTAAACCCGGGGTTTAGTTGGGGTTTACTCTGGTGTTAGGTTGGGTCTGATCGGTATTGTATTTAAACTAACACAGGATGAAGCTCTGCCGTTTAGTCTAAAGTATTGAATGTTTACTGAAATGTGTGAAAAGATGAGAGAATGGCATAGTTATGCCATTCAGTAATGTGTGGAAAGGTGCATTCAGTAATGTGTGGAAAGGTGAGAGAATGGCATAGCTATGCCATTCAGTCCCCTTAAAATTCATACAAGCTACATTTCATTTGACTGAATGCCAGAGCATCATTCTGTGTAAATCAACTTAATAAATTTTATACAGTGTGCATACCATTGTCGTTCAGCCTGACAGAAGAATAACCTTTGGATTTGATTCTAAAATTTGGAGTGTATTTCTCAATTAGCCTTGCTGTTTGATCATAAATGTCCGAAAAAAATACGGTTCCAAACTCGTTCCAGACTCCTCTGTAGAATCGAGAATAAGCCTTTCCGCCGATCTCTGGCCGTTGTTCTAATATGACAACATTTCTGTAGCCACGATCCTGCAGTATAGGGGAAAAGCCCAAGTAAGATGAAAAAAAAATTGTCGTAGAGGGTTAGGAGTTTTATTAGAAGATGACTAAACCACCAAAGGTACAGTTATAGTTCAAGTTAAGCTTCAATCCAAACTTCAATCCAAACCTTGAGTAATGAAGCCATATGGACACCACCAATACCCGCGCCCACAATCACTATCCGGTCATCCAGACTCCTCGGTCCTCTGATCCTAGGATACCCGGATGTCACGATCTGAAATTACGAGGATCAGTCACTTGATTTTTTTTTTCATTGAAATTATTACATGTCAGTTTGTAATTCTTGATAAACTCATCTAAAATGTTGTTTACTGAGTTTTGAGTTATCAAAATAGGATTGGCGGATAGGCACTGTAATGGTATTCATAGAATAAGTTACATTTAATCTAATTAATACAAAAATATCAAACAAACATAGACTGGAGGCCAAACAGAGAAAATTCGGGAAAAATGTTTCTTATACTTATTTCCTCTAAGTGTTTAAGCACTGGGGTTATGCGTCTTTCCTGGCCCAGAGAAAGATTTAACTCAACTTTAACTTATTTAAAACCAGAATATCTAAAAGAGAAAAAAAAAGGATCAATTAACTCATATAATTTCAATGCAAGCAGCGTAAGGTGATTTTAAGAATCAAAATAGTTTAGATGTTCGAGTGTTATGATATTTCATGGTTTTTTATATAAAATTATCTATTTTCTTTTTTTAAAGGGTGTTTGTGGGGAATCTTATGTAATTTTTATCATATTATCTTTTCGTTCTTTGTTTTGTTTTTGTTTATGTTTTTTGTTTTTTGGGTTGTTTTTTTTTTTGGGGGGGGGGGTAAACTTTTTTTTATTTATTACTTACTTACGTATTATTATTATTATTATTATTATTATTATTATTATTTATTATTATTATTATTATTATTTGGGGATTTATTATAGTAAACCAAAACCATGTAGAGTTTAGAAAATTGATAGAGGAAATTCGGACTGAAATGTCTGTCTTTTATTTGTTTGCACTACCCTTCTTAATCTATATTACATAAATAATATTTGCTTTACTAGTAAAGAAAATCTCGATCATTGTGTGAAATTTTAACCTCTCAAGGATGTTCAATGGCCAATCACTTAAAAGAATGAGATCGACCTAGATTTTAGAAAGTGGAAAATAGCACAACAATCAAAGGTCTATTACATAAAATATATGGTTTTTCATTTTCACCACTTGAATTTTTACATTCTGAGTGTATGTCATCCTTAATAGATCTTTTTTTTTTTTGTGACGACAACAATGTATGTAATAAAAGCGAATTTAAGGAGATATTGAACACCGCCATATTGCGAAATAAATATTTTTTTCTAAATAAACAAAAAGTTAATTCTAATCTTTAAAAAAATCTCTTTTACGATTTAATGTCGTTATGTCGTTATGTACAGCGTAGCAAAGTAAGCTCAAAGCTTGAGCTTTTACAATTTTAACCTCTCTCAGAAATTTTATGGTTAAATACTGTAAACGCATTATATATAACGTGTACAATATTGGCGGGAAATGGATTTTTGACAGGTTAGCATGAATTTGATTTAGCGCTTTTCAAAATGTACCAAATTATCTTTATTTACGTTTGAAATTTGTCCAAGTACATGATTTTACGGAAGCCGCATTCCGCTAAATAGAATTCACAGCCAAATGCAAAACGTTAACGATATTTAACGATTTGAACATGATGTTCTTTCATTAGTATTTAGAGGGCTCGATGGTCGGGGCTGTTTTTAAGACTGTATTGATCTCTTCTAGAGCTCGGTAAAAAATTTATTGGAAAATTCCGATTTTTAAAAGATAAATTATATGGATTGATTTTTCCTTTACTAAACAATAGTTTATAGCTCAACAAATCATATCTTAAAATTTTTGGCAGATCTGATGGTTAATTGGTTGACCATCCAACCTTCGTAATATCTCAATGTGTCCCATAACACCTTAATTAACTGTTCACTATGAAATAAATCGCACCTTGTGATTATTGCACTGATGATTGCTTCTAACCCCACTAAATCCGCCAATTCCACTAAATTCCCCAGGGTATCCAATAACAGAGGGTCCAGAAGCCACCAATAAGGCTAAAAAAGTATTAAAAAGCATGGCGTTCGGAAACGTGCACGCTTTTTTTTCGACTGTTTGGCCTCGTGTCAGATCTCACAACGTGACTCTAACAGTGTTTCTGTCTATATGAATTACTGGTCAACAGATTTTTTTTTTATTCTTTGTGACAATACCATTGTCTTTGGTGTAATTAACTGTAGATCCCAGAGGCATACTTTTACAAGCGTGTCATTCGCCGGTCATCACTCTACTTGTAGATACAATAAGGTGGTTTATTGTTCATGATATCCAATCTTGCAAAATGGTCCGAGGATTATGATTACTATAGAAATATGTCAAAATTTTTTTAAAGAAAGTTTCGGCCAACATTTTCAATTATAATTCATTTTTTTTTTGTCAATAGATTATGCCAAATGCTGGCTCAGAAATTTAATGAATAATTGAAAATAAATAGATATATTTTTGCCACCTTCTATACCGATATACAATGTGTGTGGATAAAATGGCTATATAATTTGGTAGTTATATGCATGTATATCACTAAATTCCTAAATTTTCCAAAGTTTTTTTTAAGGACTAAATTAGGTTTAAAGACACACCAAATGTCGAATTGTGTAAGTATTTTACATTTCTTTATATTATAAATGCATTTGTTGTAACCTTGTTTCGCGCTGAAAAAATACTTTGATTTCGGCCACCTTCCATGTATAAATATTGTAACTATCTTGTGTCACTGTGTAATTTGACATTGATACATAGGTTCATGTACATGTAATTTCACCACATATGTTGCACATACAAAGTGCTTTCCATATCAGATCTAGAATTAGAATTATACGATTCTCACATGATTTATCTATGATATAATTTTGATACATATGATGCCCCTTTTACGATCTCATATCATCGCAATTAAATGAGAATCCTGCTATTTTTGATATGAGAATTTATGTGGCAAAATTCCAAGTGACGTGTATACGTCAAAAAAGAAGAAAAGAGGATTGTGGCAACGCACTTTGAAAAAATAACGCACTTTGAAAAATTTTTTCAAAGTGCGTTAAATTTGGGACCAAATCAACGCACTTTGAAAAAAATTTTCAAAGTGCGTTAAATTTGGGACCAAGTTAGCCCACTTTGAAAATTTTTTTCAAAGTGCGTTATGAAGGTACATCAACATTTTTTAGTATCGAGATACTTAACGCACTTTGAAAAAAATATGTATAAATCACAAATTCTGGAATTGAATTTCAAATTTGTTTATAGTATGATGATTTGCTTACACTAGTAAATCGAATTTACCGTCTCTAAGAACGAGGGTGGGGACTGTGGTGGGGGTTAACCAAAGATACAGGTCAATTACCAGTACATTATTTAATTGATTACAGGAAGAAGGTCCACTACCCCTAATTTTTCCTTCTAAAACATGTTATTCAGCAACTTGGATTAAACGTTTAAGATTGGAAAAAGAAATATGCTTTTATGCAAATTAAGTAGTGATATGAAAAAAAAAAAAAGAACTGGCCAAACAGTAATTTGTCATGTTGTAAATTTTGAATTTACTGGGTGGGTGTAAATACAAAATTTACAAATTTTGCATTTACACCCACCCAGTAAATTCAAAATTTACAACAGGACAAATTCCTCAAATGGTATGCTAAAAAATCTGTAAGAGTTTTAACATAAACCCTCTTTTTTAAAATTCTAATTGCTCAAATAAATCACTTCATTATTAAAAAAAAATACATTGACAAACATTGAATTATTATAAACTTAAAAATAGGCATTAGGATGTGTGTGTGTGGGGGGGGGGGGGGGGGGGGGGGTTCTCGCACTGATCTAAAAGATCATTGTTTTTGATAAACATAACTAACGTATCCTTTTTTCACATTATGTTTGTTTACAAGCACACACAATTGAAGCCAGTGTAAAATATGTTATACATTGATCTCCATTAGCAATACATGTATATATAAATAATTATCAATATATATAAATCATTTTCGTTTTCGGCATAGCCCAATGTACCAGATAAGAAGTAAATGTTGATATAAACTACTTCGCTTAGAAATTGCTTTTTCCTTTTTTGTGTATGCATTGGATAATTCAAATCTTCCGAGTTGTTCTTTATGTGTTAATTGTCAAACTACGTAAGCTTATGAGAAAAGAAAAAAAATTCTAATCGAGAAACTGTTTATCAAGTTAGCTTAGAATGCACTGGGTTTTTAAAAAAAAATATATCCCAATGAGCTAAACAAGGTTAAAACAATCATTTATTGTATATAAAAGTATCAGTTAGTTCGACTAAACCCTGAACAATTTTTTTTCAAAGTGCGTTAATATCGACAATATCAACGCACTTTGAAAAAAAAATTTTTTTTTTCAAAGTGCGTTGACTTGGTCCCAAAATTAACGCACTTTGAAAAAATTGTTCATAGTGCGTAATTTTTCAAAGTGCGTTGTAACAGAGGATACATAGATTGAAGCTCTGGCATTCAGCCAAATAAATGTTCACTGTAATGTCTGGAGAAGTACTTGAATTGTAAAGCTATGATATCAGTCACCTTCAAGTTACATTTCAAGTTACATTGAAGCCACATTTCAGTTGACTGAACCCCGTGATGTTAGGATTACATATTATACTCTGAAGATTAAAAGAATTCGTAGAAATTTACACAAGTGCTAATATTATACTTTGGAACGTTTTAATTACTCTAAGCCTATATAGTTACATATTACAGTGTCTTTGCCTATGATAACACTACCAATCGATTTTTTAATGTATGGTCCAATAAATTTCATCAATGACTATTTTAATATCAAATCGTACCAATGCTGAAAATTATGTAAATATAAGTAATAAGGAATCATTCCTTGAATATTATGAGGTGCTCAAATACGGTCGGACATGATCAAATCTATCACAAAGCCCTTCGGGCTTAAATGGATTTGATCACCCCGATCGTATTTGATCACCTCATAATACTCAAACAATGATTTCTTATTCCTTGAATTAAGACGTCTCTTATGGTTTGACGATCTTTGTACATGTCTTTCTTCTCGTAAAATTCAGTTAACAGCTTACGTCTGGATATATACATCAATCTAAATGTTCTTCTTCCAATAAAGGTTTCACTGAATTGATGTGATATTATTTTGATATACATGTATAGAGTTAAAGATTAGGGATTTCTGGAAAATAAACAAAAGGGGTTTCAACTTTTGACATGCATAGCAACTATACATTAATTTTTAGATAAAAATAATAATTCTTTTTAATATATATATCAATCATAAATCTGGATTTTTTTGGTTTTAATTTTATTGTTTTTTGGGTTTTTTTGTCTTTAAAAATATAATTTCAAAAAAGGACTGTGACTGATTGGTGCTTGCACTTTTGTTGACTTATGGAAATCGCTTTGCGTGAATGCATACTATTCAACGCGTCCGAGTTATCGTTCCTGTTTAAATGTCTAGCAATATTTTGTCAACATCTGAATTATCGACTTTTGAGGGACAGGTTTTAACATGCAAGGTAGGGGCGATACTTCATTAACGTGTAAACATTGAATTCTGAATTTTGGCTTCTGTCCTTTACTATTTCAATTATCATCTTTGACATTTGTATTATGCATTTCATAATTGCTGTAAAAAATAGATGTTAATCTTATTTTAATTGAAATAAGTTTAATGTTTTTCAGTAGCCTAGCAGCAAAAATACACGTTGATGATTCATGTTTAAATGCTACCTCCATATAAACAAACCACGACGTAAACATAGGGCATAAGACCTAGAGGGATATACTAGAAAACATCGGAACTAAATCGGGTAAGAAACTCCTATAATTATTAAGAAATTCATTTGATCAGATGATCATCTCTCTCTCTCTTTCTCTCTCTCTCTTTCTCTCCTTTCTCTCTCTCTCTAAAAATAGATTATGATTAGAATAGATTTATAAAAGATTAAAATATTTAGAGATTTATTTCTTATATAAATATTGTTCAAAATATGGAACACAATCCTTTATTTTGTAATTAACTTTCTTTGTTTCATCTAAGTTTTTATTCTAATTCTAGATCTCTTCAAAACAAAAATTAAATCTAAAAATAAAACTGATCTTAACTTTGATTCAAACGATCAATAGCTGACCGATGTATTACTGACTGAAGCTTATACAAATACATGTGGTCACTGAACTCTCACCCCACTCCATTTTAACACACACAATTTAGTTACGGCATCAATTCTCATAACACACATAGATCAAGAACTGTGGTAAAATTTAAAAAAAAACTTTTTTAAGATCTACTACGTGTCCCCCGCCCCCACCCCCCCCTCACAACCCCCACCCTCCATCCGTCTACAACCACCAGCGCAATTTCATTGTTAGCCTGCTGACATGCATTTTGTTAAATTTGAATATACAATGTATACTGGGTGAGTGAAATGCAAAATTTACAATATGACAGTCTGTACGTTATAATTCTAAATTTGTTTATTTATCTGCTTAGACCATATCTGATGTTATGCAAGATAAATTCCTCGGAATGGTCTGAGGAAGCAAAATAGATTAATAAACAAATAAATAAATAAATGAATAAATAAATAAATAAAATAATAAATAAATAAACATTATTCTCTATCCAACTTAAAGTCCTATAAAATAGATTATTTGTTTGATAATAGTTATATTTCACCTTTGATATGTGTAATTAAAATGCCTTAGCTTCGTGAAAAGATTTTAAATTATCCGACTGCTATATCAATGAATACATCTGACAACATCGGTGTTAATGCAAAGTTTACATTGATATAACTTTGCCCTAGAATTATGTTGACAATCTGATGTGTTAATTGCAATAAATGGGACGGAGAGCATGTTCGTTTCCTATTATTCTGTCAGTTATTAATTTCACCACCCATTAATTGTCCTTCACACAGCTACTTGAAATAAAAATGAGAGGTTCTTGTCCCTCAGAATGTTACATTTTTTTTCAGACAAGACCTCAGTAAAATTTATGTTGACAGCTCTCAAATAGGCCTATATGTTTCGTCAGCACATCCAAATCATATGGAATTTAAAGTGAAGGTGAACCGATAAGGTTAATTTAAACTACTAAAAAATATAATTTTTTTTAAAAAAATACTATTTCTATAATGGTTAATACAGCCACTTGTGCCTCATGTAAATTCCACAGGGAAGAGCATTTTCATCTCTTATGAGGAGACAAGAGCTAGCGTGCGCACACAATTAGAAGTAGTGTTAGAATGATTAAGATTATTCTGAGCAAAATTTTTTATTTCTTTAAATTTTTAAACCGTCAACAGTTTTTCACAGTGTCGATTTGGCCGTGGAGTGTATTTTTCTATGCTTCCTTTGTTTGAGCCTTGTGCCATTTACTTCCATATACAAAGCACAGCGTCTTTTGCAAAATACTGGTATTGATTAATTGATTAGGGGGTTCACCGATCGTCAACAGCTATATGTACTTAGCGGTATTTTTGTTTACAAAACGTGATTTATATGCTTTTGATGCTTTCGTCGTCTTGAAATAACTATTCCTTTCCCTGTTGTGATGATACGTTAAATCCTAACTGATTTAAACTAAGTATCGCACGATCCAATTAATATTGATCTGTTTACTAAATAAATGTTTTACATATACAAAGAAAACTTTTTCTCTATTTTTCAAAAAATAATCTCTCCATTAAGACTTCTTGTCATTCATATACTATTTTTTCTAAGAGAAATATTATTTAGTTCAGACGGGACCTATCTTCCATTATTTTCTCCAAAAATTTCAATCTCTGTAATATGAAGATAATATTCATTTTCATTTTATATGAGGCTTTTTTATTTGGATGATATAATAAGGAAAGTATTCTTACTCAATATATAGCCCGTTAGTTTACACTAATAATATACACTGATATAATAAGGAAAGTATTCTTACTCAATATACAGTCCGGTAGTGTACACTAATTTTTTTTTTTGGCGTAAACAGCTTTTGATGTAAATAAATAAGGAAGAAATTGCCATGAACATTTTTTTCTAAAATTGAGAAACATTTTCGTGTGTCCTTAAGAATTGAGGTGTACTAAATTCAAACTATACCTAGCGGTATAGACTAGTCCCCCTTTCAATTTAAATTATGTATCCTAGTAAGAGCATCATTGCCATTTGCTCGGCGTCAATTAGTTTTACATCTTTCATAGTTCCAAATTTTAGAGCCCCCCC
>WFKH01002636.1:10041630-10055962 GCA_016163765.1 Magallana hongkongensis | reverse complement strand
CCCCCCCCCCCCCCCCCACTCCTTAATTTATGAAATGTTGCACCGTACCTATCATACGTTGAGAAAAAACAGAACATGCTATTTCTGGAAGTTTTGTAACAAATATGAAAAATTAACAAGAATTACAATATATATTAGATTATTGCAAACAGTCAACTTCATGTTCTATAATTGATAAATAAAAATTACCAAATTCTAATTTTGTATGAACGTTTTATCGTTGTAGTTTCACGGAACTAAATAACAAAATGGCGACTTCTACGGATGACATCGCTGACTCGGTGAAAAGGAGTCTGATAGTGGACGAGGCGGCGTTCGAAGAGCAGTTCTTGCGGTGCCACACCTGTAACGAAAAGTACGACCAGACACAGCGCCACCCCAAATCTCTGCCGTGCAATCACACCTTCTGTCTGCCCTGCCTCAAGCAGGTGTTCGATCACAACCAGCAGAACAGCCGAACCAGACGACAGATCACGTGGTTTGAGGATACGTACGAGGGAGTGCTAAAATGCCCCGAGTGCCGGGTGGAGATTTTTCTGAGACGCACGGAGATCGAGTCCCTTCCCTCGGATCACCGCGTGATTCAAATGATGGACTTCTTGTCCCAGGTTTCGGCCAAGTCTCAGAACGTGTGTTCGAAACACGAAAACCAGCCGTTGAACTTCTTCTGCAAGAAATGTCTGCACCCCGTCTGTCGAGACTGTACTGTGTTGGACCACAAAGAGAACCAAGGTCACAATATTGTGGACGTGTCTGACGCGTTGAGTGAGAGCAAGGAGAGTTTCGATAAAATTGAAAACAGCAGCAAGCAGCTACTTGACAAAATGAAAGGCCGAACGGACAGCCTAGCGAACGCCTCGAAACAACTGGACCTTCTGGAGAGGCAGCTGCGAGGGACCATAAAAGACACGTTCATCGAATACAGACTTCTTATTGAGAAGAGACAAGAGGCGCTGATCAAAATTCTTAAGGATTCCATTAAGGAACAGAAAACAGCTATCAATACGCGGTTCGTGGACATCGCTACACAGGGCTCGTCTCTACAGAAGCTGTACGATCAGTTCCTGAAGGCAAGATCTGTGAACGACCTGAAGAAACTTTTCGAAATCCAACAGGAAGTGACGCAGAAGGAATCCGAGTTCAAGGTCACTGCTGAGGCAAACGATGACGAGTTGTTCATCTCGTGCAAGTTTGACGTTCCTTCTGAGTGTCAGTTTTTGGCGGAAATGAGCGGACTGGGAGAGGTCACCACTCAAGAGGACCAGAATCTACGTAACCCCGTCCCCGCCCACCAGCTCGTGCTCCTTGACAACATGGAGACGCGTCAGCCGCACGCGTACATTCCGGACTACCCAGATGAGCAGCAGGAGGAACACGATGACACCTCTTCCGGAGTCGGAAGGTTACGTCGCCATCTGCAATCTTCCACTGGGCTGACCCCGCCATACGCAACAGACGACAATTACGACGAGGACGACGAAGAAACTCGGGAGACCATTGCTTCCTCCTACTTGATGAGGATCGCTTCTCGTCTGAACCAGAGCGCGGCGGACATGGCGGAAGTCCTGCGCACTGCTGACGCAGACGATGACGCGGGGACGGAAACTAGGTCACACCCCCGCAGCAGGGGTACGACGTCATCAAGGTCGGGATCCCGAAGGTCGAACGTGAGGGTGGTGCGTCATCCCTCAGCGAGTTCCGGGGGTCAGAGAACGGAGCAGGAACAGTGTCATTACCAACGATAACCTGTTTACGTGTGAAGAAAATTTACTTACTTCTATGTCATGCATTTTAATAGAGAACTTTATAGACGCATTCGTTGACCGTGACAATGGTGTGATACAGACCTAATATGTGATAAAAATTCGACTCTTACAACAACAACACCCCCCCCCCCCCCACACACACACACAAACACACCGGAATATTTTTACCCACCACGTGCTCTTTCATATTTGTTTTAAATACCTATATATTTGTTTGTATTTTGTTTGTTTGTTTGTTTGTGAGAGAGAGAGAGAGAGAGAGAGAGAGAGAGAGAGAGAGAGAGATTGATAATTTGATCAGTCATGGCCAGTTTGTTCATGCCATCATATCAGGGTATGCTATTGTAGTCCCATCTTGAACAAATCCCAAAAAACGATGTTGCTGTTTTCATTTATTTCTTGTACATTTATGATTATTCTTATACAAGTCTTATTTTATCCAAACTAAAGTCCCGCCTAAATAACCAATTCAAATGAACCTGGACCATTTGAACCATTCCAGTCAGTGGGTTGTGACAATCTCTCTCGATCTATTAATTTTGGCATAACTGAACGTGGTTCATATTACACATTTAAGCAGCGTTATCGCTTCCTATGGTTCCTATGTTCTGAATTTATTTATTACTGGTATTTATTTAAAGATTTCGTCCATGGTTGGCTTGCACTTACGGAACATACCTTTTTTAGATATATTAATATATAATTGTGAAATTTTCATGAATAATAATTATATAATTATTACTCTTTGTTGCTTTCAAATAAATTGTGTATACGTAAAGATCGAAGGCTTTCTTCTTTCAGACCTGTTTACCTTCTTAAGATTTAATCTTATTTGGATTTTTGGGTTAATTAGCCCGTAAGATTCAATATTTAGCTGTAAAATTTTCTCTTTCAAACGCGTAACATAGAAATCATTATTTCCTTAATTATCAACAATTAACATTTGCCTACATATATAATACAGAATGGTGTATTCAGAAAAAAATCCAATACATTCTTTATTTTACCTTCCTAGCATTTTAAAATATTGAAACGAACAAATCCCAATCCCCTAATGTTAATATATAGAGGGACGTTTTCCCTTATTTTCGATTTATAAAAGGGTAAGATATGACAAGAAGAAATACAGAAAAATCGTGAGTAAACACGGTTATAATCTTTCACAGGACCTATCAACCTTTTATATATTTAGAGAGGGTCGGAAAAACGCCACAACTTACATAAAAATACGAGTTTTATATCAGGTATGACAGCTAGTTTATTCTAACAAAATAACACAACATTGATGGGCCGGCACTACCCTGTGCTCGTCTTCGAAGTATACATCAGGCATATACATGTAATTATTAATAAGGCAGAGGGAAAAACCATGAAATTCTTATAACAACCAAAGAACAAACCTGTGTTTTGTTCTTTGTTCATTCTTGATGTGGACTGAGTGTTTATATTATGCATATCAATATGAGAATGCATTATTTAAAAGAAATAATACATGTAAGCCTACCATCGGGAGGATTTCAATTGCAAAACAAATAGAAAGGTCTAGTTTAAACATATTTCTATAACTGTACAAAAATTGAATTAGGATTGTGTACAAGTTTAAACATTTCATTTTCCATTATTTTAATTTTTTTTAATTTTTGTTTGGCCGAGTCAGAATTTTTTTAAAATAGGAATCCTGGATCCGTGCATGCTGTGTATGAAACAAAGAAAATTAATCTCTCTCTCTCTCTTTTTTTAAAAAAACACCAACATATATTTTAAATTTCACAATGAATATTTATTATCGCCCAAGACTGACATTGATAAGTGTATAGAAATGATAGAAATGGAGGCTTTAATTGTCTCTGTAACAGAAGTTGCCCTCCACAATGCACATTCACAAACAAAAATGAAGACTGGGATCCAAACAGATCTACTTCCACTGCTTTTTGATGGACATGTTTTTCTCTGAATCCTTCTGCATCACCTAAAATCAAAAACGGAGAAATTCAGATTGATTTTTTTTTTACAGAATGCTGCATCAACCTTTTACTTTTTGGATGTCTACCTATTGCATTGTGTATTCCACTATTCAAAACACTTGTGTTTAATAGTCTTTATCTCAAGTAATGAAAAATTTAGTGCAAAATTTATGTGCAAATTTTGTTTTTTACTAAATAATATAAAGTTTATTTCAATAGTTGACCTCAATCCTATTGCCACCACAGTTTAAACAGACCAGAATACAGAAAAGATCAAATCAATCTCAACAAAACCTCTATCGCATGTAAATGCATCTATACATTTATGAACATGTACAGTGTTCATTTCTTTATCATTCCATTGTTATCATTTAAATTATCACCTCATAATATTCAAAGAATGATTCCTTATTACTTATATTTACATTATTTCCAACTTGTACACTTTAAAACAACATTACGGTATTTAAAACCACTATTTTTTTTGTGGAGCTCATGCTATGTATTACTGCGCATCGCAGCCAATACCGTCTCGCGGTTTTACTATAAGACACGCCCATTTTGTGTCACTCATGTTTTATGAAGTTATTGGGTTTTAGGGTTCAAAATTGATTGGTAATGTTATCACAGACAAAGACAGTTGAAAATGTAAATATTCATAAATATTCTATTTCTGATAAACTGCTACATAATATAACCTGCAAGTTATATACTAAACTGTGAGATAATTAACAACCTGCTGTGTTTGGATCTATGGTAATATTAAAGGATCTTTTGATGTTTGTGTATCTGCTCAACAACAAGTCCACAGAAATTGGAACTTAAAGCAATATGAGCTGTATTTTTTAGAATTTTTTTTTGCTGCAAAAACCTGCTAATATGCTAAGTCTGCATGTAACTTAAACTTTTATGAAAAATAAAATTTGAAAAAATCATTAATTTTTGTCAGAAGAAAGATTTTCTTCTAAAGAATATATAGCAGTTCAATTTTTGTACAGGACGACAATAATTCAATTTTGCTTCAATTAAGGCTTCTTAACGGCTTTTCCCACACAAAATAAGGCTAACAGAAATTTAAAAACCATGATATTTTTTGTCATTTTAGTAGAAAATAACATTTAGAATACGTAAAAAAAAAATTCAGCATGATAGTTGCAGCTCATATTGCTTAAACAGACCTAGACATAATCGAGATCACCATTTTATTTTTCATTTTTTATGTATGAAATGATTTACTTGTTCACTTTGATTGATTCACCAGAACTTGAATGCTTTTCAAGTTATAAAGCGAGATATAGAGCTAAGAATTCATTGTTATGTAAACAAAGCTTAGGTTGTAATTTGTTAACAAATAACGTAAAGTAAGGAAATTCAGATTTTTTTGACAAAATAACTTGTGGGAAACAAGATAAACTGATTCAATATGTTCATAAATAATATTATCAACAAAAGAAATTAGCATTTGATTAAAACTTATACCTATTCAACACACATGTAAACAATTACAAGACTCAAGCTTTGTTTACAATTATACAAACTTAAGAATTTCAAACTTTGTAACTATCTTTCTTGTAACTCATTAGTTGATTTTCAAACCTTGACAAAGCATTAAAAATACCTATAATAACCATTCTAGTAATTAGAAGTGGAAAAACAAAATTTGAAAATATCTATGTCCCTTTAACAAATAAAGATAAAACCACAGAACTGAATAAAAACAAAAAGCCTACTGACCTTGGCAACGGCCAACTCAAAGTCCTCTTGTGTAACATGCACTCTTCTCTCTCGCAGGGCGTACATTCCAGCCTCCGTGCACACTCCCTGAAATAAAACACAATTACGATAATAATATCTAAACCTTCTCGCAGATATTCTCATTTCATAATTAAACCACATGTAACTGAGCCAAAAAAAAAATGAAAATGTGAAATTTTCAGATTACAAATTATGAATTCAACACCTACTAACGTAAATCAAAGTTATATGTATTTTTTACAATATGTATATTTTATTACATAAACTGGGTAGAAGAAATTGTTTTCAGTTACAGTGTACTGTTTTTTATTCTAGATAATTTCTGATTTAACTTACATGTGAATCTATGTTCTGATGAACATTTAGGACTGCTGTTTATGTTAATACATGTTACATGTGTATGTAAATAGGGGGATTAACCCATACTGTCTATCATACTACTTTTAGTGGCGTAGTAACACGCCACCATTATTAGTTGCATACTTTGCGCTGCATTCGCATGACAGTAAATGAACTCTATATGGAGGAACAACTTTTGGAAAAGTTGTTCAACATTTCTGATAGAGTTTGCAAAGATAATTCAAGTTTTATTCAACATCTTAGAATACTGTTTATAAAGCATGTATATTTCACCTCCTGTGTGACCTACCTTGACTTCGGCCCCCGAAGCCCCTGGCATCATCTCGGCGATTTTCCTAAGATTGATGCCCCTCGTCAGATTCATCTTACGGGAGTGGATTTTCAGAATGTCTAATCTTGCCTGTTTAAGAGATAATCATCAGTTTGATATCAAGTGATATAAACTTTTCATCAATCAAATTGTTCAATGTAGAATGCAAGATATATGTCTAATACAAAGTGAACATGGAAGAAACTTCGTCACATAAAACATATCAAAGTAGGGTAACATCTGTGATATTGACAATTTTTCTTCAATAATGTGAAAGAATTATTTAATAATGTTAAGTTAAACTGTGATATTTTTTTTTTAAATACATATACAATATATAAAAATCATTTTGGACATAACATTTGCATTTCAGAACAAATTAGTTATGAAAAAAATAATAAATTAATTTCTGAATTCTAGATACTGTACATCGCACATGTAAAAATCAAAATTAAAAATCAAGCATACTCTTCATATCAAAAATTGTATTATGCAAATATCATTAAAATAATTAAAAGCAAAATTCAACATGTCAAACATAGTCAAAGAGAGACATTACCTCCTCGTTCGGGGGAGGGAACTCGATTTTTCTGTCTATTCTTCCCGGACGTAATAAAGCAGAGTCCAGGATGTCAATTCTGTTGGTTGCCATGATAACCTGTAGTAGATATCAACAAATCAGAATAGTATTACATGTGTGTTACTAGATATCATTCTGTAGATATCACCTGTTAGAGAAATCAAGATATCAGAAAACATGTCTGTTAAAAGATATTATCATGAAGATATGAGGAAAAGAGATACAGAGGTAACTTGTACATGCATAACATTGGTATGTAAATTCCTGAATGGTTATCAATAAATTAGAATACATAGGTCGTAACAAGATATTATCATTAAGATATCATCTTGACTAAATAGGAAAAGAGATATAGAGGTCTGTATAATTTTGGAATGTAAATACCTTAATGTTTTGCTTCGGCTCAAAGCCATCTAACTGGTTTAATAATTCCAGCATTGTTCTTTGCACCTCAGAGTCACCTGCAAAAGGAATAAATAAAAACTAGTAGACTAATTGTTCTCGAACAATTAGAGGTCTTTCCACCTCAATAATTTTTATGTTTTGTTTCAAAATAATAAATAAAAAACTTTCTCTGCGTTACTTTATTATAAAAAAAAAGTCAAAACCGTAAATATGCATTTTTTGTTCGCTTGACCTTGACCTTTGACCTTTATGTCATTTTGATCGGACAAAGTAGACGCATCAGTCTCAAGTGGTCCGATGTATCTACGATTATTGGTTCAAAAGTTGTTAGTGTTTTATTGAATGTTGGAAACTTTAAGGGGCAATAACTGCAAGAAAGGGACCTCGGACCCCTTCGGTATGATAGATTGAAAAAACATCTTAATGTACTGAATACATTAGTAAAAGTTTGAAGTCTCTATCTCTAACGGGCTTTGAGAAGTAGCTATTACAAGCATTTTGTACTAAAGGGGCAATAACTCTATTATTGTTTCAAAGTAGGGGCTGAAAGGTTATATTTTGAAATGTCTCAAGAAGGCCTACTACATCCATTAAAAAGTTTTTCTCTACCTCCCTAAACAAAAGAGATCTAAAACCGCATTAATTAACGGATTTCCAAATGACCTTGACCTTTGACCTTTATGTCATTTTGTTTGGCCAAGGTAGATGCTTCCATCCCAAGTGGTCCGACGTCTTTACGATAAAAAATAAAAAAGTTGGAAGTGATTTTATAAAATTTGAAATACTTTCAGGGGCAATAACTACTATAAGGGGGCCTCCGATCCTTTTGGTATGAATAGATTGAAGAACCCTCTAAGTGTACTGAAGACATTAGTAAAAGTTCTAAGTCTCTATCTCTTATGGTTTAAGAGGAGTAGCGATAACAAGCATTTTGTACTATAGGGGCAATAACTCTGTAATTATTCAAAGGTATGAGCCAAGGGGCTATATTTTTAAATGTCTTTAGATGCTCTACTTCATCCATCAACAAGTTTTTCACTACCACCCTAAACAAAAAAGATCTAAAAACTCATTAATTAACGGATTTCCAAATGACCTTGACCTTTGACCTTTATGGCATTTTGTGTGGTCAAGGTAGACGCTTCCATCCCAAGTGGTCCGACGTCTTTACGATAAATAATAAAAAAGTTGGAAGTGATTTTATAGAATTTGAAATACTTTCAGGGGCAATAACTACTATAAGGGGGCATCCGATCCTTTCGGTATGAATAGATTGAAGAACCCTCTAAGTGTACTGAAGACATTGGTAAAAGTTCTAAGTCTCTATCTCTTATGGTTTAAGAGGAGTAGCGATAACAAGCATTTCGTACACAAGGGCAATAACTTTGTAAGTTCTGGGAGTTATTAAGCAAAGGGTCATTTGGTACCATAACTTTTAATGCTCAATAACATAAAGAAAAAATTGTTTCAATATCTTTTGAAATAAAAAAGCTGTCCCTGGAAAAAAAGAGGAGAAAAAAAAAAATAATAATAATAATAAAAAACATAAGAATTACAAAAGGTCTTTCACCTGAAAGGTGGAAAGACCTAAATACTGGTTTTATACTGGTAATAACAAAGTTTATGAAGAATTAAGAATCAAAACAAAACTAGATACTGTGGCTTTATATTACAATGTAGTGATCTTTAGAAAGATTCAGTTTTTCAGGAGAAAATATCTTCAATCTCAGTGTATGATGAAACAGTGCTATAGTTAACTATAAATTCTCATTTGATAATACAGTAATATCATTAACAGGGTTGCAAATAACATTTTCAAACCCAGGGGCCATGTGGGCTCCCAACTTTTCAAGTTATACAAGCCCACAATAATTTTTAGGGGCCCACTGATATTCACAATGAAGTTAGTTTATAATATAAAAGTATAGAGAATAAAAATTGTTAAGTGCCAGTATTAATTTAAATTAGATCCAATTTATTAAATTTAATTTTTTATGTATTCATACATTTTATAGATGAAATGTTTTGTAACTGGGTTTGCTAAATGACAAATAAAATCAGTCTCTGTTTTTCTGTGTATTTTGGAGGTATTAGTCCAACCCTTTGACCCAATTACAACCGTTATGTAAAGGATCTTATTGTTTTAAGATAACTGTAAACAAACAGTTTTATGATTATTTTAGCATTCATTTGGCAGAATTATTAACTAATTACAATTTATATACCAACTAATTGTAATATCAACACTAAAAGTAATAAACATCGGTTGCACAGTATGTGGTTGCATCACCCGTATTTATAACCCCTTAAAGGGGCATGGTCACGATTTTGGTCAAAAATTATTTTTCCGATTTTAATGTTTTCAATGCTTCAGTAAGTCATCTTTAATAGGCAACCACAATTTGAGTGTCATTCGGTAAGTTATAAGCGAGTTACAGAGCTTACAATTCTTTGCTATGTAAACAAAGCATTTTGAATGTTGAAGTGAAAATTCCAATTTTACACCTTAAATGAATGTGTTAAACATTAGGAACTGTTTATTTATGCTTAAAATGAATAAGAAGATATACAAATCAGCTTGAAAAAGATTTTTAGTGGTATTTTGCACCTATGTAAACAAAAACAGGGCACAAGCCTTGTTTACATGACAAAGAATTGTGAGCACTGTATCTTGCTTATAACTTAACGACTGGCTCTCGAATTTCATTTGATCATTAGAAATGCATTCCTAAAGCGTTGTAAATAATAAAAACAGAAAAATAGAGTTTGACCAAAATCGTGACCATGCTCCTTTAAGATAAGACAATCTCCAGTTATTAATCACAACAGGGGTTAGAGACTGTGTAAACGTCTTCAGACTTAGTTAATTATCATTTGATTGCCTTTGGGGTTAATTTAAACGATTGTGAACTCATAATACAGGGCGACTTCAACTTCTCTTTCGGAGGAAATTCCGGTGAAGTTACCGATCAAAAAGCGACTATTTTGCCCAAGTTGGTCCTTGAGTGCCAATAAAATTTACACTCGCCATGTGGGCAATTAAATCTTCGAGAAATAGTCGCCCACAGTAAAAATTACTCGCATTTGCGAGTGGTTATTTGCAACCCTGATTAATTATCAAGCTTGCATTCATCATCAGAAACCAATGGCTTTTTCACAAACCCAAAATATTCACCCTTGGCCCCCAACTCAACTCCAGCTTCATGAATATGTTAATTTTTTTTTTTTCAATTGGTCACTTCATACATGTATTTTTGTAATGGAAGTCTAACCAAACACAATAATGCCAACGCATAAATTCATAACAGTAGCACATAATCACTACATGTTCTTCCGTTTTCATACATGTATCTCCAAAACTAGATGAATTTGTTTTCTCATTGACATAAAGCTATGAAAACTAGAACTGTCCTAATGGGACTAATACCCCCGCAAGGCTAATTTCAAATGGGACAAATAATTGATTGAATAATAAAGGTTTGCAACACATATAAATGAAAAAAATTCTAGAATTGTAAAACAAAAATTACCGGTAGTTAACAAAGAAAAATTTAAATCAAAATTGTCAGAACTTCACTGTAAATACATATGTATAACAGTAATACATTTACAAATTTATGTATCTGATGATTATTTTTTTTTATTTGATTGTTTTAAACATGTTAAAGAAAAACCAACAAAATGACAATAACCCCTCCCTTTGCAGTAAATGGAAATACCAGTAGCCAAGCAACGCTCTTTCGTTTATAAAACTTTGAATATCTTTCTAATAAGAGTCTTGACAGATGCAATTAGTTGTTTCAAATTTTCCTCACTTTCTCCTATGGTACAATGCAACTCCATATCCGAAAATTGATCCCATAGGACTATGATTTTCTTTGATGAGCTTGTTAAATTTAATAAACTCCCAAAACATTACCATAATTACCATTCTATGTAAAAATATGTAAAAAAGAACATTTAATATTACAAACAATTTAAAATTGCCAAAACACTACAATCATATCAGTAATTTTGAATTTCATTTAAATTAATGCCCTATAGAATCACTAATCAATTTACTTGACTAATTAATTTAAACAACAGTTTACTTCTAAAAATAGTTAACTTCTTTATTTATAATGATATTATTTATTTCCTTATAATGATAGAAACTTTTGGTTTACCGGTACATGAAACAGTATTAAAATAGCCCCAAAGCCACCGCCCATTTTACAGATTATCAATTTTCCCTAAACACATGCTCCATCTAAACCATGGCTCAGATAATGGCCCCCTTGGGACAAATGAATTCAGCCACACTTGTCTTTGATGTTCTTATTAGCTCCTAAGAATTTACCATTGACAAACTAAAATTTTGCATTGTTAGTTGATAGAAAACTTATAAAAAATAAATTTAGTTAAGAAATAAAGACAAAAAAACTCCATCTGGATGTATTTATATAGATATATTTTAGAGTGTTTTAATACTATTAATTAATTAATAAAATCTGTAAGGATTACCTCCCTTACTTTTCAACATCAGTGTACAATATATAGAATAAGGAAAATGAAAACTATCATAAAATCATTAAATCTTGTCTGATCTTAAAAAAAATTGCAGGTGCACATCTTCAGATGGTGTTCAACATATGTACAAATTTTCAGACTGTTCCATGCAGTAGTAAAAAGTTCTATAGGGGGGACAAAGTTTCGTCTACAGACAGACGGACAGACAGATGGACAGACGGACAGGGTGAAACCAATATACCCCCCTAAACTTCGTTTGCGGGGGTATAATAATGAATATTCATGAAATCATAAAAATTCCAGAGTTGGCCAATGGTAAGTAAGCATGCTGAAACTGGGCATGGGTTTCTGATGAAGGCAAGTTTTCATACTCAATGCTCTTACCCCCTGATCCACCCTCTAATCTTGAGGAGCCTATAGAATCAATTTCATCCATAAAAATGATAGATGGTGCATGTTCTCTGAAAAAATAAACAAAACCAGGATTACATGTAGTGCATATTGAAGATTAACTGTCATCAACATAAAATCTCATTGAGGACAGAAGCATAATATTATGCAAATTTGTTACTTTTAACATCTATACACAGACATCTATAAAATTTTATCGAAAAATACCTCACACTATGGGTCACAGTTGGAACCTGTTTGACACAATAAATGGGAAAGTATTTAGACTATGTAGTTACCTGGCCATAACGAAGAGCTCTCGCACCATCCTGGAGCCCTCTCCAATGAACTTTTGCACCAGTTCAGATCCAGACACGCGGATGAAGGTACACTCTGTGTGGTGAGCCACGGCCCTGGCCAGTAAAGTCTTCCCAGTGCCTGGGGGTCCGTACAGCAACACACCCTACACAAGTCAAAACCAAAATGTATATATGTATATTGGCAACATACCCTACACAAATATATAATATACAATTATAGCCTTTTGATGAGGTCAATAAATGGTTTTATAGACCTGATGAGAGTATATCGACCGAGGACGAAGTCCGAGGTTGATATACTCTCATCAGGTCTATAAAACCATGTATTGACCGATATCAAAAGGCTATAACTGTTTTATTATAATAAATCAAAAACTAATTCTCTTCAAGCGTATAACAGTGAAATATTTTGTTCATAATGTATAGGTGTTGATTTTGTTCTTATGACGTCACAATGTCGCACGTGCCAAAACCAGTATTTTGTCATGAAAATCTATTTTTAGTATAGTGAGGTCTATAAATTTTCTATTTTTAGTATAGTAAGGTCTGTAACAGAATTTATAGCACAGTCATGTGACAGCAATTGACCAATCATATGCTTGGGAAAAATACGATATTATAATAAAACTTTTTATATATTCAGCAAAACACCCGACACAAGTGAATATAATTGTAACCTCAATTTACACTGGGTTATTCATTATTTTAGGCAAGAATATTTCTTTCTCTAGGCATGGACATTCTTTACTTTTGATTCAGTTATCTGATTTCTTACATTGGGATGGGATATAGTTCAAACTTGAGGCTGAGCTATTCTTACCTTAGACTTGGTTTTTCCATACTTTAGGCTGAACTATTCCTTACTTTAGGCTGGGCTATTCCTATGCCTTACTTTAGGCTGAACTATTCCTTACTTTAGGCTGGGCTATTCCTATGCCTTACTTTAGGCTGAACTATTCCTTACTTTAGGCTGGGCTATTCCTATGCCTTACTTTAGGCTGAACTATGCCTTACTTTAGGTAGAAATATTCCTTAATTCAAGCTGGGCTATTCCTTACCTTAGGCTGGGCTATTCCTAGGGCCTCGAAAAGCTCCGGGTGCTTGACTGGCAGTTCTATGACCTCCTTGATCTCCTTGATCTGCTTGTCCAGACCTCCCACCATTTCGTAGGTTGAATCTGGCACCTTCTCTACCATCATCAGACTCACTAGAGGGTCAACCTATTCAATAACACCATATCATAAATTGGATGTCAATTATATTAAAATTTCAATGCTTATGTTACACATGTACAGGTTTAGCAATACATTTGAATATATATTATTTAAGTACAGTAAATAGCTACATGAACATGCAGATCATATTTAATATTATTGATATTCTCATTGGGTTGGGTTTTTTTCGCTTTGGAAGTGAGGTGTACATTACAAAAATTAATATCATTTTACCATTACAAACTTTCTAAAAATAGACATCTGCATGAGCTTATTGAATTGATATCTAGCTTCATCATCATGAGTTTGTAATAGAGGACGCAGCTCCCCCTGTTGGTAACTTACCTTATTGGGAAGAATTTTGTGCAGCGTGTAACTGTCGTTTCGCAGAGCTACTCTGCAGTTTGGAGTGACGTCATTTATGTCAATGTTTTTGTCAATATCTACCACAAACTTCCCTTCTGGATGCACCTGCAAATTTTAAATAGGATGGCATATTTAACAACTTTAACTCTTAACCAAACATTCTCATTATGTGTATCCATCAAAATAAAATCCAGGTAAAAAAAATTTGGCATTAAATATAATAATGAGCAAAAGTAATTAATATAAAATTTTTAGTACAAAGTAGATACATTTTTAATAGACATATAGCACATCTTTTCACTCATTAGTTACACTGATTGGTGTATGTCAGAGATTGCAACATTTTTACACATTGAAAAGAAACAAAAAATTCTTTTCTTTGTTTCGGTATAA
>WFKH01002636.1:10010602-10041230 GCA_016163765.1 Magallana hongkongensis | reverse complement strand
TACACATTGAAAAGAAACAAAAAATTCTTTTCTTTGTTTCGGTATAAAACAAACCCGCATACCTTGACTAGGACTTTCTTTTTGTCCATGGGTTTGACTACTTCCCCCACATAGGAGCCCTGTTCTTGTAATAGCTGAAGTTCCTCTCGTAACATTCTCACTATAAAATACATCAAAAAATAATCACTCGGAGCAAAAGCTAACAACTTCTCCCTAAGAATAACAAAAACAGCACACTTAAAAGAAGATATTCTTGCATGAAAATTTTAAGTGTTAAAACATCCAATTGTGAATGATGTAATTTGATCACTTTCATGCTTTTTATTTAATAAACGCTGAAAAACTAAACTCCTAAAGCCCAAACTAAACCTATAAATTTGTTCTCAAATTTTGAAAGTAAAAATGTTCTCATGGAGCAAAAATTTAACTAAATTTAGAACTATACTTTTTATTTTCAAGGAATCAAAACAATCATTTTGAGTTAAATACATTTGCAAAAAGATTTTATGAAACTTTTTCAACTGCTGTCTTTTAACTTTACCTTTAGCATTCAGTTCATTTCGCTGTGCCTCTAACCTTCTTAAGTTTTGTGTCTTGTCGGTGACAACAAGCTGAAATATAAGAATGATTATTAATATAGATGTGTACACTGTAATTTAAATCCATTTCTGCAAAATATCCCACACTGTTTATAATTGACCATTACCTGCAATTCTTCAATTTTGCTAACGTAGTACTGTTTGATCCCTTCATGGTTTACTGCTGTTCCTCCATCAACTTCCATTTTCTAAAAGACAAAGTAAAAACTGATAATATATTAACAGGGAAATTAATGGGACCTTTGCAATTCTAATATTTTGCTCCAAAATTGAGTTATTATAGAACGCAGCAAAGCAGACAGAGCTAGCTTTGTAAAGTCAGGGTTAATGATCACACATAGCATGTATATGGAAAGAAGAACAAAAAATGTCTCAGAATTATACATTTGTTCTGCTCGGATCTTCCATCGACAAAAATTATTTAATGTATAAAGTAATATGAGATTATACTATAGAGCGAGTTACATGAAAGCCTGAGCGACTAGATAGATGAACGGTAAATATGACATCATAATCAGGGTTGTGGTTAACAATTGAAACCTTAGGGGCCACATGGGCCCCTACATTTCAAAGTCTATGGGCCCACAGTTAAACTTGCGGGCCCACATACTACATCAATAAATTCTATTTTACTAAAATAAACATAGTGAAGAAATGTCTGTATGTTTCGTCATTATCAAGTCGTACATATGATCAAACTTTTTCTTTAACTTTTAACTTGGGACAGACTGTAAGTATGAAACATTTACTTTGTAGTGAAATACGAAAATCCACTCAATATAGCAAGTTGCTTGACAAAAGGTTGTATTTTGGTGGTGAGAGCTAGGACCTATATTGATATTAGGTCCATTACAATGGACTCAGAAATTTAAAAGAAACTGACATTTCTCTGAGAACAGAGGCAACTCGAAAGTGCGTTGTACACAAGGATGACTATGCGTTTCAAAAGAATATGTTTTCAACTTTTTCATCGATCGGTGTCCAATAGTTTTAAAGATTGGTATAAGACTAGTAAATAATAGCTATTTAAGTCATTTTGGGTTTCTACGTATAGACCATTCGAGAGAAAGAAACCACAAAAGATTTACCTGATCGCCTGCCATCATTTCTCGGATATTACATTGATCTGTGTCAATTTAAAAACAGGATTCAAAGCTAACGGAATAAAGCGTTTTGATAACCAAGCAAATACGGTCTCCAAATACGTTTAGTTTCAATATTTACAAAAACGAAAAAAGAAAAACAAACAAGAAAAATACTATATTTATAATTTTCCTTTTTTCGTGTTTACTAATCGTACTATAATTCTTTTTTCATTGTGTAGTGTAGTAGATTTATACCAATTTGGGTTATTTCTCTATATAAAATCAAGTTCGTTTTGTAAGAATTAATATTTTAGATTTCCAAGAGACTGAGAAAAAATTTGGGGATGTGGACAGACTCATTCTTCTAGATTATCCTTCATTTTGAGGAAACACTATTTATCAATATGATACATTACCATGGCATTCGTTCATTTTTGCCAGTTTTTATTGGTATAGTTCTTGGATTTACACTCAATGTGATGATATCCCCATTTTTAGATGAAACTTGTGATCCATCAACAATAGGTCAGGAACAACTTGTCAAACTGAGGGAAACAAAGTCACTATATGAAAACGAGAGAACAATCGAGAGCGAACAACCACCCGTCAAAGTGAAAAACTATGACATTCCAAAACCACAGAAGATGGAGTCGGATCCAAACAAAAAACCAGTTCGCCCAAGATTTGTGGCTACAGAACTTGGAATCAGAGAGAAACTTTTTGTAGCAGTGTTAACAAGCCAGGACACCGTGAATTCATTTGCCCTTGCTGTCAACAAAACGACAGCACATTATGTGACGAAACAAATGTACTTTAGCACATCGAAATCGGGAAATGTACCAGCAGGAATGCCCCTCGTTAGTTTTACCGATAAAAACAGCAAACATTTACCTCTTCATGTGCTGAAGTATATATCGGAACATTTTTCTAACACTTATGACTATTACATGTTTATAACTGACAGGACGTACATTAGAGCTGAGAAGATCATTGAGCTCGTTAGCCACATCAGCATCAGTGAAGATGTTCATATGGGTGCCGTCAATATTCATACTGAAAATAATCCCGACATGTGTTCTTTGGAGGGAGGTGTCATTATATCCCAGGTCCTTTAAATTTTATATTCATGTTATTCATTTGTCGTTAATACTTACGAATGTGAATTAATACAGTGTATGTTTAATGTAATACATGTTGCATAAGTCTGAAACAAAAATCTGAGATGCTACATGTAGTAAATGATTTGATTATAATGCTTTTCTTTTTCATAGCAGCAATTCTAAAAACTTTAATTAACTATCTTATCACAATAATTGATTCTGATTGGCAGTTTCTTATTTTCAGTTTGATAAGTTTTTGCCATTACATGTAAATATGGGTCAAATAATTTATCAGTCATTTATGTGATGACCAATATGATCATGACCGCTAATATGGATTTTTTTTTTTTATATAAAGACTTTTTATTCTTGTTATTTCAGTCAGTTCTACAAAAAGTCATTGCTGGATTAGATTGGTGCCTGACAAATTCACCCGAGACAAACCCCAGCGAGATATTTGGACAGTGTCTGTATCACTCAACAAAGCTGCCTTGTACAAAGCAAGGAGGGGTAAGGATGATAATTTATTCATACAATACATTTGATATTGTTACTAAGTTAAACATCAATTCAGAAATAGATGTGGATAGATGAGGTAAACTTTGCCAGAGTTATTTCTATTTGCAATCATATATTGACGCCAAATAGATGAATTAATTTCAATGTTTTGACATGTTGGATAAAAATTCTTCTGAATCTGTACTTTTGTTAAATAAATCTAATGAAAAGAAGCCAGATCATATATATATATATATATAATACAACTCTTCTTAATACTTCTTAAAGAATTCAGCAAGATTTATCTCTTTTATTTTATAAATATGGTAGGAAGTGCTACATGCATCATCACCCTAAATTCTATTGAGTATTGAAACCTAATCAGTTGTAATTATTTCAAAGCATTAAAGAAAGATATCTCCAGTTCATAAGTAAGGAAGGTGATAGAAAAGTTATTATTGCACAAAGTTCATCATGATTTTGTTTCTATTCATTTTATTAATAGGACAAGGAGTATCGCCACTACAAGGTAGAAGACTTTGATTATGATGACGACATCACAACACTCCGAGAAGACTGGCGATTTAATTCCTCGTTCTCTGTTTATCCCATGCCTGATGATCTGTCATTATTTAAAGTCCACAGGTAAATCCTAGCTCGGTAGATATAGATCTGTAGCTCGTCAGGACCATCCTTTAAAAAAATGGTTGTTTGGAATTGCCACCTGGGGGTTTCCAGACCCAGGCGGGAGGGAGGAAATTTTTGGTTTATTTTTTAAACTTGAAATTTAACTAATTAAAAATTGGCAAACAAAAATAAAAATGTCAATATAAAAAAAAAGTTTTCATTTTTTGCTAATAAAATGTTATCAGCGATGGGTATTTCGATCAATAAGGCGGGAGGCAATTCCAAACAGGCAGTAATTTTATTTGGCAAGGGAAAATCCTGGTTGACTGGCCATATATATAGAGCTTGCAATTAATGGCACACAAAAATGTTCATTGGTTTGATGTTATTAATCTATTTTTTTTTTTAATATACTTGGTAATGATTGATTACAAACAAAATTCAGACTTTTTACAAAATTCTGATGTTGTTTGCCTCTGAAATTCTTCCCAATGCCCTCAACAGCCCCTAATTTAAGGAAAAAAGGGTTTGTTCAGTGAAGGTGTTATTATATCAAGATACCCTTAAACCTTGAAAATTAGCCGGATTTAATAATAAGAAAATAAGCCACCTACATATGTATTTCTTGCACTGAAAATTACTCGAAAATAAGCCTGTTTTGAAAATAAGCCAGTTAAGACAATGCCAGTTTGGAAAGATTTTAGACTACCGTAAAGTCTCGTGTGTAGCACGTACCTGTGTATATTAAACTGAAAAAAACCCCACTGTTATTGTAAAATAAACATTGTGGAGAAACGTCTGTTTATATCGTTTATCGTCATTTTCAAGTTGTACAAATGATCGGTCTATTTTAAAGTGTCCATTGGTATGCAAAACCAATCACGGCATAACGGGACATAAAGTAAAAAAAATTTTTTAATCAAATCATAATTATTGCTTATCTTCCTATACTTATTTAAACTGTGAAGTCCGACAGGTCAGTGTATGCCTCTGACACCAGAAATAGTTAAAGAAACATTGACCATGCAATGAGTCAACAGGTGGCCGATTACGTAATGGCGAATTACACTGGCTTGAACTTGTTAGATGCAAGGAACAGCGGCCAGAGTGCATAAATATTCTAATACATGAAATAAAATTGAATTAAAAACATTTTACCATTTTCATTTTACTCCTACAGGTGTTTACCTGGATATATCATTTTTAGAACCGTCAAATAGTTCACAATTGATCATTACAATAAAAATTGTTTTGATAATAAGCAGTGATTATGATCTCATCGTTAACAGGATTTTTGCATTGATAATAAGCAGCGATTTGAAGATAAGACGGTTTTGAAAGTAAGCCCCCCACTTTCTTACCAAAAGTTAAAATAAGCCGTGGCTTATTTTCAAGGTTTTAGGGTAAAGTCTGAGGCTACAGATTTTATTAATTCATTCATTCCTATATTGATCATGTTGATGTTTACCTTAGGTACTTCTGTCAACTGGAGCTTAATTTGACTAGACAGGAGATAAACAAAGCCAAGGAGAGCATTATAAACCTAAGTCACTACACGGTGGATGGGATCGACTCCTTGTCTTGGCCCATCGGTATGTCCGTCAGGATTCTAAGATTTATGTAAATGGCTTTGAAAAAGCTCGCTGGTCGTGGCCATTTTTAGACTGTATTGATCTCCTTTAGAAGAAGAGCTCTATATAGAAATAAAGCAAAATACCCAAATTTAAAATGTAAAATTTATGGATTTTAATATCTTTGTACAGAGCTCTTCTTCTAAAGGAGGTTAATACAGTATAAAAATGGTCACAACAATCTAGTTCTCTTAAAACCACAGAAAATTTTTTATTTGATTTATCATGTTAATAAATATATTATGCAACAGATGGATTAAGCAAAGTGGTTTTATGAGAATTGTTTAGCAAACCTGGCATTTGCGAGTTTATTGTTAAAAGATACCTAATTAAAAGCAACAAGTTAATATCCGCATAAAATTGCTAGAAGCACCCCTCACAGATTTCAAAATCTTGCTTCCATTTTTTCGACAGTCATGAACTTTAGAAAGTTTTAACTGTAAATGTTTGTTGCTCACAATTTTATGTTCTTGCTATTTGATAAATTGATACAAAACAGCGAAAGTGTAAACTAAAGTACTGGCTTAAAAAAGGAAATATACAGTACATAGCGATAGGGAATTCTTGTGAGAACCTGCTCTGCTGAACAGGGCTCTGGTCCCAAGTTTATGAACCAGTTTTAGATAATTTATTAAGAAAGGATGGTCTGAACCTTATCTTTAAAGCTCTTTTAAATATCTCAAAGACTTAAAAAGATTTCTTCCTATTTTGAGCCCAAATAAAGAAAGCCATCTAATGCCAACCTTTCATACATTTCAAACAAAAAGATAATTTTTATTATTTCCTTATTCTAATTTTTGTACATGTATTTTAAGGTACACCTGAGGCAACCAGACCTAAAAAGAGATTTGATGTCATAAGATGGAACTACTTCACTGAGTCTCATATCTTCTTTGAGGACGACTTTACTAATATGAGTCCTCTCAATGGTGATTATATAATACAGATGATTTAAATTACTTGTATGATCTTTATGTAGTGCAGGCTACAGTTATTCCTAGTTACATTTCGGCTTTTCCAATTCTCATTGGATATTTGTTAAAGGGCATTCCATATTTTTTTTTCGGAATACCAGATTCATAAATAAGAAAAGTTAACTCAATTAAATTGATAAAAGCTAACTTCTTTTTTTTTTAATTCTAAAACAAATAAAGAAAGGACATTTTGTTTGTGGTGATTCTTGCCAGGTAATCATGCATATGCTTTATTTATTAATTATTTCTCATACTTCATTTGTTTACTATAGGAGTTGACAAGCAAGATGTCCAAGAGGTCCTGCAGACAGCTTTTAAAAGAGCCAACAGGCTTTATGACAACAAATTCAGCAAATTTCAGTTGATCAATGGATACCGGCGGTTCGAACCTTCACGTGGTATGGAGTACCAGCTTGATTTGAAGTTACGAGAGAAGGACACGAATAGTGACGTACTGAAAAGATTTCACCTTCTACGACCTCTCAACAAACCTGAACTGGTCCCCATGCCCTATGTTACAGAGACATCTCAAGTTTTCCTAGTTCTCCCACTTTTTGAAAAAGACGTGGCAGATGGATTGCATTTTCTCGGAGAATTCCAGAGAAATGCCATCCAAATTAAAGACAATTCCGTTCTGTGCCTTTATTTGATTTACAAGAAAGAAAAATTCTCTTCCGATCCCTTTGTGAATGTTAAGTCAACAGTCGCCTCGATAACTTCCCAGCCAAATGCAAACAATAAGATCATGATGAAGAGTGTTGAGATGAATTTGTCTTCTATCAAAGAAATGGAATTCTACGATGTGATTGTCTCTGACTTTAGTGCCAACACCTTGATATCCATGGTAACTCCAGGTATGGAACTGGAGCTGGATTACATTAACCGGATACGCATGAATACGATCGCAGGTGTTCAGATTTATTTCCCAATCTCTTACTGGCAGTACAAACCGAACCTAGCCTATGATCAGAAACCTTATCCTGACATGATCGAGTTAAACCAGAAATACGGCCATTTCGAACCTCTGTCTTTCTTTCACTGCTCGTTTTACGTGTCCGATTTCCAGAAAGCTAGGCGATCATTGACAGCCAATGAAGTCAAACATTTCTCTCTGATTGACATGTTTCTCAAGTACCAGAAGCTGCACATTTTCAGAGCGGCTGAACCAGCACTGAAAAATCGCTGGCAGAACATAACGTGTAACGAAGAAACGAACCTGCAAGGCGAACACTGCGCAGAAAGACGCGACCAGAATCTGGCCACTAGGGCTCAGCTAGCGAAGCTGTTGTTTGAGTATAATGAGGAGGATGAAGAAGATGATGATGAAGATTATGATGATGAGGCAGAAGAAGCCAATTTTGATAAGCCATTCTTGATGAATGCTTTACATAAGGGTTAGATAAAAAATGGAGGACCAATCTGCCATTTGTAAAGGGGCCTTCCTGGTGTAGCATGAGTCTCAAATATTTATACATAATTTTTATGCATGCATTTCTTTTGAATTATTTCTGAAGGATATGAGCTAGAAGTGTAGGCAGTAAATCTGGATCTCCAGTATAGCTTTTGATACTTGGTGATTTTTGAAATGAAAACAATGTAGATTGAAAGGGACTGAATGGAATAGAAGCAGATGTACAAATATGTTTTATGTAAAAAAAATTGCTTCCAAATTTTCCTGAATTATGTGATGACCTTTTAAGAGAACAAAGATAAGTTAACAATACTCAAAGCTTTGTGATACACTGCAGTACAGTATGTGTACAAGTTTTATACCAAAGAACATGTGTGATTGGAATTTTAAGTATATCGGTTATTATTGAATCAAAGAGAAAATTCAAATTCAATGTTACCAAACATGTCCTTACTTTATTACAGAATCTCTGAACATTAAGATTTTAAACTGGGACACTTACATGTAAAAGATAGAAATGTATTATGTATTGAATAATTATTTTTTTACACAAATTTTGTTGGTTGTATATTTTATTTAAATTGGCATCAAAGCAGATAACAATGTGCTAATACTGAACATGTAGTAAAGTATTTTGTCTGAATTGTGTTCAGCAATTCAAGTCCATTTTATCGTATGTTATACAAAATTTTTATATACTTGTTTTTGGATGTATAATTTAAATTTGCAAATTTAAGCATAAAGGTATATATTTAAAAAAGTATTTTGTTTTGTGTTTAATGAAATATTTTCATAATCTGATGAATTGAGTCCAAGAACTTGTTTGAGGTAGAATATTGCTAGTATTAAAAATGACAAATACAGGACAATAGCTACATTTTCTACACTTACTCCTCTATAAGATACTTTTATACATCATGCCTGCTTTCTCATTATTTTACATTCCCCTGTGTTTGAACGAGGGGGGATATGATTTTTGAAACTTAGGTCCGGACATATATCTTTTTTGTTTTTTTTTGCAAATTTGAAAAAGCGTTCAAGATGTACACATACTAGATATCATATTATTAATATTCAGTTTATTTGTGCTGGTTCGAGAAAATTTTTCCAAAACGTGGCGGACTATTTAAAGTATTTTATTTTTGTTACAAACACATGTAGTTTGTCATGAATTCAGAAAACCAGCATTTCGAAATTAAATAAATTTACAAATATATCAAATATTCCAAGTTGCCATTACTTTCAGTAAAGACGATGCATGCTTCAGGTTCCCGTTTCATGAAATACATTTTTTTTTTCGTTGATAAAAGACTTATCATCAGGGCAATGAGCAAAATCGAAATCTAAGAATCCTACCCTGCTTGTTACTTGTTTTACACAAAAAATACTCATAAAGAAAGTTTTTTCGTGCTCAAAGAAAATATATCAAATGCTGATGAAACGGTAGCAACGTCCGCCGAACTAAGACCAGGGGGTTCTCATGCATGCAAACCCGAATTATACATGTACATAGTCTGCTGCCTCCCCCTTATGTAAACATATTACTTTAATTTCCGATATGGTATGGAAACAACGCAGTGTTTTGAAAGTGTACATTTTTTTAAGAATATGTACAAATGCCATGTCATTCAAGGACGTTACATCAGCGACCAAGAATAACAGTGATCAACGGGAAAAGTGTAAATTTGACGAAGGTTGAACATCAAAAATTACCATAAATAAACAATTTAGTAATCATTTCATATCTTAAATTTACTTGATGTGTTTATAATTTCTTTGATTTTCGATCCCTATCAAAACAGGTTCCAAACTACAAGGTGTTTGGGTTTCTTAACATTAAAGTTAGATTTCCTAGTTTGTTGCCCGGTGTTTGTCTGTCTCCCCATCATTTCTTATTGACAGATTAAATATTTTTCTCACCTGGCAGTAATCGGCTCCCATAAAAAAAATCAAAACACTAATGCATGTTTTCCGCATAATAGGTATAATAAAGGAGTTATTACAAAGTAAAAAAAAAAAAATAATTATATAGATGATTCTTTGTTTAAAATAATACTCTTTATTGGCAATTAGGAACTTAGTATACATAATACATACATGTACAAACGACAAACAAATTTGTGTGTTGCGGATTATCTATATTCATAAATGATCATATAAAAAGAATGTGCTGCTGATTACGATATAAAGGTTAAATAAAAAATACATGACAACATATATGGCATAAACATTATGCTTACTATATATATGACAAAAAGAGAAAAGCTGTCAATGTGACAGCAAACCGGGCCGTTTTCTTTTGCGTGAACAGTATCCATAATCCATTTGTCATTTGATAAACACTATTATAATACAAAAATATAATATGTTTTACGGTGCTACCGTTGTGGCGAGCGCAGCAAGAATTACACATACCTTGCATCATTGTCGTCTTAGTGTTATTTAGTTATCAACGAGCGTTAAATAATTTTTTGAAAGAGAGAGAAAAAAAGAGAGAGATTATTATATAATATTTCTAAGTTTAAATAAATTCTTACAAAATACATAGACTTGCTTCACTAAAACCGTTCTTTACTTTTGGAGAGAATTGATTCGTCTGTAAAATATAATTTTTGTTTAATTTGGTCAAAAGTGTTAACGATAAATACAGTATTTTTTTTTTGTTCCTTTTTTTCCCCTGTTCATAATTTTTTTAAAAATTCGTTTATTTTTGCTTTCTAATTACATACGTTATCCGTGCCCCGGTCCCTGTTTGTAGGTGTGTAATTTCCCATTTTCTAATTTAATGGTTTGACTATATGCAATATCTGCATAATTTTTTTAACTGTTTATTTTTTTCTCTTTATTTTTTTTAATTTAGTTCAAAATGTCCTATTTTTTAATTTCCTCCCTACTCATACTTACATGCATGCAAAATTAGCTTAAAATTGGATCGATATGACAGTAAAGTGTGGCTCTTGCTAGTATATATATAATCTCTCTATCAAAAAAAAAAAAATTAAAAACAAATCATATGTCAATGAGGCAGGTATCGCAGTCTATACTGAAATAGCTAGTGCAAGCGTTACACATGTTTGATCCACCTCTAAATTTATCGCGGGAAATATAGCGCGAGATCACTGTGACGTCATACGTTAAATTCCATAATCATTTGTTTACGTATCTCAACTCAATATGATAGAATGGAAGCATGTAAAAAATCTCTTGGGTCTCACCAAAGCTTGTGTGGTACTCAAAACGTGTCTTCAAACCTCAAGGCACCGTAAATGACGAGTTAAATGTCAGCCATTTTTGGCATAGCACCACGGGTGAAAATATTAGAGAGCATTATGGGACCGAGACAAAAAATTTTGTTTGATGAATTTGTAGGTTTAGCTCGTTCTTTTTCCCGCGCACACTGGTTCTTAGAGCTCGCTACGCGAGCGGCGCTTCGCGCCGCTCGCTGCGCTCGCTATAAAATTAGGGTACTCTGTATGCAATATTTTGACAAAAAATGACAGAGTTCAACAGCTGGTATTTTTTTTCATAAATTACCAAATATCAAAATCCAAATAATATGGACATCTCTGATAAATGTACAATTGATCTGCAGAACAACAACTCCCCAACTTGAAAAGTGTAGGTCTGGAGTACTTATCCAGACAATAGGGGTATCCTATATATGCAATATTTTGCCAAAAATAACCAAATTCAACTGCTTTCCCTAAATCATCAAAAATAAAAATCCAAGTAATATGCACATTATGTGAAAAAATGACTAAAATCAAGAGATGGTATTCTTTCATAAATGATCAAAAATCAAAATCCAAGTAACATGCACATTTCTGGTCAGTATGTACAATTAATATTGATTTGCAAAGCAACAACTTCCTTATTTGAAAACTGTAGGAGGATTTATTCGTACAATAGGGGTACCATATGCAATATTTTTCCAAAAATATCTAACTTCAACAGCTGTAATTTCCTCCCTTAATCACAAAAAATCAAAATCCAAGTAATATGCACATCTAGTCACCTCTAATATACAATTGAACTGCAAAACAACAACTTCCTAACTTGAAAATTGTAGGGGAAGTTATCCGTACAATAGGGTTACCCTACAAGGAAAATTACACGAAAAAATGACTAAGGTCAACAGTTGGTATTTTTTCATAAATTGTCAAAAATCAAAATTCAAGCAATATGCACATTTCTGATATATGTACATTTAATATGCAAAAGGACAACTTCCAATCTTGAAAACTATAAGAGGAGACAATAGGGGTACATGTATCCTTTTGACAGCCGCCTGCCCGCCCGACCGACCCCGTTTGTAACATTTCAATAATAGAATTTTTCCTTTGGAAAACCAGGCTAAAAAGCTTTTTTCAATAACAAAAATGTATTACAAATTTGTAAATACTGATGTTTTTTTGTTGAACACAGTTTTATATTTCTGTCCTTTTCTATTTTTTCAATCGAAATTCTTTTGTACATGTACCACACATCAATCAACAAAATTCAAAGTAAACCGTTATATCATTGGTAAATGTTCATAGAAACATACTTTTTAACAGAAATGAATATATGCTTTTTTCAGAAGTAAAATTTGTATCAATTAATAGAGCGCTACCTCATTCAAATATTTTTCTCTTTCCTCAGCGAAAATTAACATTTTTTATTTGAACTGCATATGAGTTTTGACTCACATGGGTATCAAAAGTTGATGCAATGTAAAAATATTTTTTCAGAGTGTTAATATAACTGTATAAATAAAATTATTTGTAAATATTTACAAAAATAAATAATTCAATATTAAAAATAATTAATTACGTATTTTATATTATTTTCTGCACGAAGCATTCTTTTGCCAAAGTATTAAATATCATTTTGGAATTAATAAAACCTGATGAAATATGTTGAGTTAATAAACTATTTTTTTTTAACGAAAGAGAACAATAATGAAGGAAAGCTTCAGTAGCGTTCCTATACTTGTTTTCTTCAATACTTCACCAAAAAGACAAAACTTTAAGGAAAAAGAGAGCATTGTATAAGGACGTGTTAATCTTTATGCAGAAACATTGACAGCATGATAAAATCCACAAATAAAAAAGATAATTCATTAACATTACGTTAAAGGAACAAAATAAAAAAAGCATATTTTTGTTCCGTACAGAAAGCTTGATATCTTTTAATTTAAATATGAATATCAGCTGTATATTTTCCTGCAAAAACCTGCTTATATAAAAATTCTGTACGCAGGTTAAAAATTATAATTAATAAGATTTAATATATCATTTATAATATAAGAAGAACTATATAGGGAAAGAAAACAATCTGACTTTTGTACAGAGCGACAACATTGTAATTTTGCCTCAATCAGGACTTCAAAATCCATCCAGTTTTTCCCACAAAAATATAAACTACGGTAGTTTATATAACAGAATCTTATTAGTCATTTTGTAGTTAATTACAATTTCACAATTAAAAAAATGGTGAAGATGGCAAAGCATTCGAAAATTTTCCAAAATCTCGTAAAAATTTCGTGTATCCTAAAAAGACAGATGTAATTAAAAACAAGAGGCCCATGGGCCACATCGCTCACCTGAGCAACAACAGGCATGATAAGATCAGCTTAATGGAGTCATAATACAAAATATCTGGACAATGTGGTATAATACATGTTGATCCTGTATAAATAAAAATCTATTTTCCCTCTGGATATTCGTATGGTTATAATCAAGTCCCTTTTCTAACAGGATGATTTTATAGTCTTAGCACATGTTGAGCATTGCAGTTCTAAAAAAAGATCCTAAAAAAGATCCTAAACAATTGTTTATTTATATGATATAAACCTACATCAAACTCTGAACCCCTTGTGAGGCCCAAGAATCGTCCAGGGGCCAGAGTCTAAACAATTTTAAAGAATCAGCAATATGTCAAAATGCTTGCATATATAAGTAAACCATATGTGATAACATTACAGTGTTTGTAAATAATTAAAATGTTTTCCTTTGTACAATTGGATCCCCAATGTGGCCCCACCCTACTCCTCAAGATTTTGATTTAAACGAATTTGAATCTACACTATCTGAAGTTGCTTCCACTGAAGTTAAAGCTTTTCTAAACAAATGATTTTTTAGAAGAAGATTTTTAAAGATTTACACTACCTGAGGATGCTTTCACATAAGTTTCAGCCTTCATGGCTGAATGGTTTCTGAGAAGAAGATTTTTAAAGATTTACTCTATATATTCCTATGTAAATTCGACCCCCCATTGTGGCCTGACCCTACGGGGGGTCATGATTTTCACAACTTTGAATTTACACTACCTAAGGATGCTTCCACACAAGTTTCAGCTTTTCTGGCTGAATGGTTTCTGAAAAGAAGATTTTTAAAGATTTACTCTATATATTCCTATGTAAAAATTCGACCCCCCATTGTGGCCTGACCCTACCCCGGGAGTCATGATTTTCACAACTTTGAATCTACACTACCTGAGGATGCTTCCACATAAGTTTCAGCTTTCCTGGCTGTTTGGTTTCTGAGAAGAAGATTTTTAAAGATTTACTCTATATATTCCTATGTAAAAAATTGACCCCCATTGTGGCTTTCCTGGCTGATTGGTTTCTGAGAAGAAGATTTTTGAAAATTTCCCGAAATTTTTCAATAATTTCTAATTATCTCCCCTTGTAAAAGGGCATGGTCCTTAATGTTCACAACTTTGAATCCCCTTTGGCTAAGGATGCTTTGTGCCAAGTTTGGTTAACGTTGGCCCAGTGGAAGATGTTGAAAATGTGAAAAGTTTACGGACAGACGGACAGACAGACAGACAGACGGACGGCAGACAAAATGTGATCAGAAAAGCTCACTTGAGCTTTCAGCTCAGGTGAGCTAAAAATGATAACTACATATATATATGAAACTTACTTTTTTATTTTTAATAATTTATTTCTGGTTGTAACGCGCTTTCTGATTGACTAAAAAATTATTTTATATCGTATAAAAATGTTGCCTACGTCATAGTAAGACTAACGTCAAAAACGTATCAATTCGCCTGACGTAAGGTTTGAATTTTGTACTATTTGATGTCACTTTAAAGGTCAAATGACTGTTTTTATCTACAAATAATATCAAAATATTAAATTATAAACAATGAATTCAATATTTATTGGTTGTATACGATATAAAATGGTTCGGGACAGTTTACGCTTTTTTATGAAGCGGTTTATAAAGCGTAAACTGCCCCGAACCATTTTATATCGAATAAAACTAATAAATATTGAATTTGTTTCTAAATTATTTAAATAAATTAAATAAATCTACCTTGTTGCCCCTGAGTTCAAATTGTCAGTATTTCCCTTGGATGGGTAGCAAACTGGATCTAATGTAAATAGGCATACATGTATTAGATGATATAATATATAGATGTATGTCACATTCGTAACACGAAACCATGCACCCTATTGTTTTGATATTAATATTTATTTTATGATTTTTGATATGATAAAAAATAATTTATACACTAAAGGTTTATGAAATTGTTATATACATTTATATATTGTTTTTGTTATTTATATAGATGTACGTCCTTATATAAAGGGAAGAAAAAAAACTTTTGAAATACCCGGACACTTTCATTCATCTTTTTTGTACTAATAAACAGATATGATCAGGCACAAATTGTGCAACTGAGATCGCCATCTCCCTAACTTTTATCAAACATACTCTCTCCGAATAGTGTTTTGTTACTTACATTCAAATACACTGGTTGAATTGTATGCATCTGTGCAGTTCTTTATCGAATCCGCAGAAACACACGAAATGTTACTCCTCTGTATTACGTTCCCAACAGTATCATAATAAGGACAAACATCTATAAAAGAGATCCATTTATTATATAAACAATTTTTTTGGTTGAGAATTCAGTTTTTGTAAGTTGCAAGGTTTGTGAGAGAGAGAGAGAGAGAGAGAGAGAGAGAGAGAGAGAGAGAGACTGAGTCGCATATAATATAAAAACATATATATAAATGTAGTATATAACAATTATATTTTGATATGAATTATATGTAAGAATCAAATTATTGTATAGTGGTCTGGACGCACATAGTCGCAAGTTTTCTTTATATTTTTTATAGTTACATAGATAAACTTACGTGTAAAAAGCAAAAAAGGTACCAACATTGGTTGCTTGGGTTAACCTTTGCCATGGTAACTGAGGCAAACGATGGAAAAATTGCAAAACATATATAATTTTAAGACAAATAATTAGGTTTTTACCTACTAATTCAAGCTATCAAATATATAAACACATCTTTGTTTATTAGTAAATTTTCATATTATAGATGAAAATCAACGGGGATACCATTGCTTTTAAAATGTCGGACTGGTGTTAGTCTAAAAGTATGAAGAATATTGGTGACTATGCGTGACCATCGAATTTTTATTCTTCGCAAAAAATTGATTGCAAGAGATGATAACGTTCTATTATAATCGAGACTTGCCGGTTAATAGTTTTCGGTTTGTGCAAACTTCTACAAATTGCCTTTTCTCTGTAAGTAAGCAGTGATATACACGTTTACTCCCACAAAGATCTGTTGAACAATTCTTCATCTGTGCAGCAGCATTCCACAATTCAAATGTGTTGGGACAAATTCCCACAGTCTCCATTTTGCACGGAGTAATAGCATCATTCGACTAACATAAAAGACATACAAAGTAAAGCCTAATACATTTATGTTCATTTTATTATTTTCATTTAATCTTGATAGGCGAAAATAAGAAATAATTCAAACATGAACTCACTTTAATAAAAATAAATAACAATGGAATCGCTGTATAAACATGCGTGCAAATGGATTTGGTCATCATGTTATCTGAAAGTAAATGTTTTGTGAAAAAGCATCTCAAAGTTATTCCTTCTTAATCACTTTCAGAGAAAGTGAACCTCATCACTTAAATACTAGTCTACATCTTTCATTATATAGCATTTAAATTGATATATAAAAGAGATAATTCAACGTAAAAGGATTTACAATGGTCGATGTTTCCTGTAAAAATTGTCCCCGCTCATTTTTAAACAGGGAAAAGATACATTCATGTTAAACCCCTGTTTATCAGGTTCCTACAGAGTTATCAAGATGTTGTTGATTAAATACATCGGGAATCTTGTTTTTTTTATCCTGTGTTGGTTCACAAAAGTTTGAATGTTAAAAGTTAAAAAAGAAAATCAACGTTATATAGCGTCTTGACGGCGACCGAGTCGTCTCTTCGGAGCTTTCAGACGTGTTTCAGCGTTCCACAGAGTTCTACTTTGTGATTGACTGTGTTCATGACGTCGACTACTCTATACTGCACGTCATGTGCGCACAGAGGTTTTGTGACGCTGCTGGTGACCTTGTGCCATTTTTACTGTGGACAGGAAGCAGAGTAATCACGGCGCGTTTATTTGTCCGAGCTGTCTTATGTATGACATGGCGTTTTAGAGGACCCAATCACATCAAATGCAGAAGCTGTCGAGTTGTTGCGGCACTGTGCAAACTACATGTATGTCGTTTTTTCCTCAGTTTTCAGAGACGCCATAGAATCGCTTGCAGCCCGTATATATATGCGCCATTGGTTTAATTAAAGAAGATGGGTGAATAAGGCGTGAAAACTGCCTATATGAGGATAAATAAGATACCATAAAATTAAAATATCAACAAATTACCTTAGGATAGTCAATATATATAAGCTTTGTTAAAAAGGTTATTTCCGATGGGGTCATTATACATTATAATAATTAATAAGTTAATAACAGACAACAACAAAACAAAACAAAGAAGATGGGTGAATAAGGTGTGTAAACTGCCATTATGAGGATAGATAAGATCCTATAAAATTAAAATATCAACAAATCTCATAATTTCTTTCTAAATTATTGAAAACAATGCATATTTACCATTACATCGATTTATAACCCTTAAATATATTTATTAATTGGAATAGGTTGATTTAAACTGGCTTATGCGTGTCAAAACCTCCAAAATAGTGTCATTTTTATAACTTCAATGCCTTTTCTTTTATAGAGTGGGTCTGAACTCCATATTTTTGTCATAGTCTATATAAGGTTTAAAGGAAATCAAACCGATTCCAATCAACGAAAACATGGAGAGATGACCCACTTTACTTAAAAAATGTCATTTTGTATTGCAACAATTGAACGTTTTAGAAAAATATTACAAGTCCGTATATTCGTGGTTGAAGTCACATATTAGCATTTAACGATGGAGATTATTGTGACTAAAATGGCTCAGTGGTTAGAGCACCAGACAGTAGGTAACATTATAGAGCTAGGGTTTTTAGGTTGTGGGTTCGATACCACCAAAACTTAAGAATTTATTTTTTTTTCTTATCGTTAAAATATTTAAAACTGAATATAGTTAGAAACTGTGCTTTTGTAAACCTGTATTATAACATTATCAAGTATATTTAGTTAAAAAAAAATAAATTGAAATTGTATTTACGACTTAACCAAATGAGCATTTGCGCTATCTTGTTCCCCCATCTTCTTTAAAAAAAACCATATATTCAAATATGCAGTTATTTATAAACGAACTATAAATTACATGTAATATAATTTATACTTAGAATTGCTCTAAATGAGTTTAGTTATAAAAACATATGCATCTGTATCAGTGTCTTTCTAATTACTTCTAAATTAACTAAAAATTAACCTATACTCGCCTTATTCAAATATAGGACAATTGATGACGTACGAAACAGTAAAAGTTTAACTCTGAGTTTAGATGTGTAAATTTCGCATATAAATTTTTGTGTAAATTTTCGCATATATTACAGATCTAAGTCGAAAGAAATAAAAAAAATACTGTCCCAATATATTCTCGAATTACATTTTAAATAAAAATTTATCTCATATGACGCAGCAAACATTTGAGACCTGAAAATATAAAGTTTCATCGATTTCAATATATGAATCTAAATCTAAAATCTGATATTTTCACAGGTACAGGTATGTGCATTTTTATCAAAAACCATTAAATGTAATGCATAAATATAATCTTAAGCTTGGGACAGACTCTACAGAGAATATTTGTAAAAAACGTTTACACATACTACATGATGTTTTTCAAATATTTCAACCATTTGATATTTCGCTCATATTTTCATGGATTTTCAATTTTTTAAGACTCATTTCCACTAATTTTTACAGATGTGAATGTGCATAGTACAGCTTTCCATGTTAGTGATTTGCCGCGATCTACACTTTGCTATGATAATCTTCAATCTACCTACTTTTCTTTTAATTTTTATCAGTCTTTCACTTGTAACTTCACGGTGTAGTAAATTTGTTACAATGATAATTAAAAGAAATATCTCGATAAATTCTAAACAAATGAAACACTTACATGTATATACTTTTATAACTGTTTTTTATGTCCTTAAAAAATGCATATATTTGTGTTTGTGTCTAGTTTGAAATTGATGTCTAATTTATTAATTTAATCATATACATGTATACATTGAGGTTTTTTCATTTTGTCATGAAATACATATTTCAACAATGTTTTATGAAAATACCGACATATAACGGCATACATGCACATACTAATTTTGACGATTAAAGGTTGTTATATACCTATTTAGTGGCTATGGGGACGATATTCGATAGCAAGTTTATTGCCCCCGGACCCCCCCCCCCCCCCCAATCCACAAGACAGCAACTATTTCACGAGGTGAAGCAGAGTGAAATAGTTGCTGTCGAGGGGGACAATAAACTTGCTATCGTCCTCATAGCCTTTAGTACTTTATTATACCGAAGTCATGTCGGCGATGTAGATTTGACGATAATAAACAAATCAGAGTTATTGGACTTCGTGTTCAACAGAGCAAGCGTTCGCAAGCGCTCCCCAAACTTCCCTATACCCGCAACACAAAATTTGGCGAGCGCTCTCTCTGCTGAACACGCCTAAGGTGTTCAGAGTTATAAAACGACGGAACTCGAATCACCCCTGCGAATGTTATTGTCATTTAAATTTAGACCACGTGGTTTTATTTAACCCTTTCAGTTTCGCAGTAAAAATCGTGCCTCGTGTTTATAGTCTATTTCCGAGAATATATAGGTACTTGTAGTCAAATGTAAAATCTAGACGTTTATTGATTTTAAACATTAACTTCATTAATTAGTGGATAAATTGAGTTATAGAAATAATTGTGACAATAGAAAATATATTTTGTTTTCTGTTGTTGCAACAATTAACATGCTTAGTAGCGACCCCCGTAAGGATTAATTTTCGATCCGCGCCTGACCTAGTAATAGCACCAATAGTGAAACAGACTATACTATTTTATGCAGAATGTTCCTTGAAAATGGCTCGATATACTAAGTTTTTATACAAAACATACACCCATTCTTTTTTTAAGCATGATATTGCACACCAAAAGCGTCAAACATTGCTATGATTTTATTAAGCAACCCAATGTTTATATTTTCAACCACGTGTAGAGTGGTTGAACACGAACGATAACTCTGTTCTGAATATCATCGTTTAGTTTAATTAACCGCTAGATGATGAAATTAGAGATATAACTTAATAGAGTTTCATGTTTTAACATATATCAAAGTAAGATATGATATGAAAAACGACCAGTACTTACGTATTTTGAGAATATTAACCGAACACTCATACTTCCGCTCGAATTTTCACAGGAACTGAACAATTCTCGGGGAAGTCTCGTGAACTTTCATTCGAGCACCTCTGTATTTATTATATACTTAACAACGATAAAGAAAACATTCCGAACACATTCGCAGGGGTGAAATGGCGCCGATGAATACTTTCGATGACTATTTACGGAAAGTATCTCACGGTTACGTAGAATAGCATGTTTATTCGTCGAAATGTTACATAGGAAATATTTGCAAAGGTATGATAAATATACATGTACTAGAATTATTCTTGTATTAAATAAATGCTTGTTTCAAATATATAATCAGTTTTTACAGCTACATGTACCACTACAAAGTTTCTTGTATACAATTTATAATGCTGAATAATTTACAGCCATTCGTAAGTATAAATTAAAATAAATGTTCCCTAATGTTATGCAAGGCAGATCGAGGTTTTCACCGTTTTTGATCGACCCTCATAGCATTCTGAAACCATGCATCGTGGTAACCCCCTTCTCCATTCCACCTCCCCCTTACGGATTAGGATTTTGTGGGAGTTTTCTTTTGTAACTTTTTTTGAGGGGGGTGGGGTGGAGATTTCGGATAAGTCTACCCCCGCCGCTTTTAATTTGCTTTCGACGCCACTGATATTACTGAAATGTCATTAAATATAAAATACATTTGCTATTACTTGTTGATTGATTGATTGATTGACACATATACCATGAGAATGAATAAACCATTTTGATTAACAGAACAAGTAGATTTCAACTTCTACAAAGGCTAAAATGTAAAATGTGTCACTTTAAAGAGCTGTAGATCATTTGAAAAAAAAGAGATTTGGTCTAAAATTTTGGCTGCTGAAAGAATAATCACTTATCTGCTAAAGATCACAAACTTTGTGTAGCATATTTAGTTTTTAGTTTCAGTAATTTTCTATTTTTTCATTTCATCTTATTTAGTAGATTAGTTTGTTTTCATTATTTTGTGTATTCCTAAGCTTAGCTTAGCTTGTTTTATTGACCCTGACTGTGAACAGGTCATGGGGAGCGGTTAATTGCATTAAGAGGAGAGTGTTAGATAATAGGTAGTGTGGGGAGCAAGGGGAGTAGTGATTTATGTCTTTAGATTTATGGTCTGACCTTAAGAAAGTTCATGGGGAGTAAAGGAGGAGTAAGAGTAGTGATTAGGTATATATAGCCGGGGTTATAGAAGTGAGAGGAGAGAGAAGTGAGATGAGAGATGTTTTAATTGTTTAATTGGATTTTAACATTAGAACCTTTCATTCATTTACATGTATTTTGGATTTATTATGTGATTTTCATTTGGATTATATTTTATTCTACTTTTGGATTTTAATAAACATTTGTATCTTTTTGAATTGCATTTATATACTAGCGGAAAAAAGAAACTGCATTATAAAATTTAGTATAATTTTTCTATATCTATTGTTTGTATTTATAAAATTTAAACAATCGATAATGGTATTGTTTTTGACAATATCGGATGGTAACCGTCCGGGTGCAGGGACTTTTTCATGGTTAGTGAGCACCTGTTGTTTATTGAAGAATTTGTACGCACGAGTTTTACGGGCCATTACTGTTTGGAATAAAAACTGTTAAGGATTTGTTTAAACTTTTCGTTAAGGAAATCACTTTAGTTTCAACAAAATTTACCCCTGTCATGTCATGCCACGACTCAACGAAAACCAACGTAATCGTGTTGTTGGGATGCTGCAAGCTGGAATAGCACAAAATACTGTAGCAAGACACTTTGGAGTTCATCGGAACACCATCCAGTCATTATGGAGACGTTTTCAACAATCTAGCAACACCCAGGATCGACCGCGCTCTGGGCGACCTCGTGTGACGTCACGTCAACAGGACAACCACATTAGACTTGTGCATCTGAGAAATCGTTTCCAGACAGCAAGTTTGACTGCCCGTAGCATTCCAGGGCTTCGACCAATTGGTCCAAGAATTGTGCGTAATCGTCTGCGCGAGCAAAACATCAGACCAAGACGTCCAGCGGTGCGCCCAGTACTGCTTCAACGTCATCGTATCGCCAGACTAGCGTGGTGCACACGACATCTGCGATTCAGAATACAGGATTGGGCCAATATTCTGTTCACTGATGAATCCAGCTTTCATTTGGATAGCAGTGACGGCCGTTGTAGGGTGTATCGTCGCGTTGGGGAGCGTTACCAGGACGCTTGTGTTGTGCAACGTCGACATTTGGTGGAGGTAGCGTTATGGTGTGGGGTGGAATATCAGCACGTGGAAGGACCCCTCTACAAATTTTCAATGGAAATCTCACCGGCGTACGCTATCGAGATGAAATTATTCAGCGTCATGTGATACCCTTCATACAGAGACATCAAAATCACATCACTCTGCAGCAAGACAACGCAAGGCCACACGTTGCACGTGTAGTCAGGGACTTGTTTGTTCAACAGAATGTCGATGTCTTGCCTTGGCCAGCTGTTTCCCCCGATTTGTCGCCGATCGAGCACGTCTGGGATGAAATGGAAAGACGTTTACGCCGTTTACCAAAGCAGCCAGTGACATTGGTTGATTTAGACCAGGCTTTAACCAACATCTGAAACAACATCCCTCAAGCATTTCTGAACACTTTAGTGGCATCAATGAGGCGTCGCTGTCAAGCATGCGTGAACGCAAATAGTGGTCACACGCGTTATTAATTTTGTTAATTCAATTTCATATAACAGTGACTTTCGAGTGTGCTGAAATTGACGTTATTCGACGTTGACATTAATGTGTTATGAGATGTTGTTATGAATACAAGTGTTAACAGTATTACAAAAAAATAAAATTTGTTCATTGTAATCTTAAATGTTTTTTCATATATCAAATAATGCACAGTTTCTTTTTTTTGCTAGTATATCATGAGAAGGAATTAATTACTACCGAAATATTATATTGAGATTTACTTTACGCTACCAAACATAAGGAAAAGTGGATTAAAACTCGGAAACGCTACAAATGGTGGTAGCAGTGGGATAAAACAATTCAGTTGGATTCAGTGTAATGTGATTATTCTATGGATTTAGTGATTCAATGGATTTATTTGTGAATATTTTATCATGAACTACAATGAATAACAATGGATTTAAATTTGCAAAAGTGATGGATTACAGTGATTCTGGAGAATTAATATTCAATGGATTTATTCGTGTGGATCATCGAAAAGAGTGTCCGAAATGTTTTGCCATGTTCTTGAAAATGGAAAATCGTCATAAAATCTTTGAGGACAATGGAAAAATCATTAGTAAACTCTACAGATGTCCGTTTTGTAAGTGCAGGATTAAGACACACAGTTATTAAACGGAGAAACAATTTGATTGAAATTTTGTGATGTGTTTTATGAAAGCGTTTGTGTTGAAAAATGTATGAAACTTCTTATTCTTTAATGGATATGGAAATGACAAATTGTGTCAGAACTCCGAAACGAAGGGCACTAGGATTAATTTCTTATTCAGAAAATACAAGCGTGAGACGAAGATTAGAGGATTCATTCGAGGATGAAACTGTGCAATCTGAAATCTTCAGGAAGAGGATGAAAAAATGACAATAACAAACCGTCAACCATCTCAAAAATCCATAAAACGAAATACAAATTCAAAGCAGAGCAACACGGACCTCCAAGATAGAGGTAGGATCAGGTGCCTAGGAGGACTGAGTATCCTCTGCTGACCGGTCACACCCGCCGTGTGCTCTTTGTCGTAATCGGGAAAATAAAAACCGCAAAAGTCCGTAGACAATTAGGTAATTAATTATGGTCTAACAATTAGTATGAAAAACGTCAGTCAGCATTTGACTCAGTGGAAGATTGTATTTGCTGACAAGGTCGTCGTATCGACCATAGAACTTACGAAAAGATGACTTTAAACGAGACTGTTGATAGTCCTGTTTTATCAACTTGTTTGTCAGTAGCTAGCCTCGTCTTAGAAACTGTTTATACGAAGAGCATGCCCTTGCGTATCGAATTAACGATTTAACGAATTCAAAGTGGAATTTCTGTGTGTTAATATGGATTCTATTATTGACCGTTGGATGTGTTTTTGTTCTTGAATTATATCATTATTTTCCGGGATATATGTTTCTGTATTTGTGCTCGACCATGCAAGGAATTTTTTATTTCCGTGTGAATTGTTACCGTGTGTGCGATGTTCATAAGTGTGATTATGAAAATTTCTACGAATCCGAACAAACCGACAACTAGACCAGAAATCTACAGCAATGGAAAAGAATTCAATCTTGGAACACCTTATTCAGGAACTAAGTATCAAATTAATGTCAAGCGTACTTTCAAAGGAGATGGAAATGAAATTTGGAGTGAATTCATCCGATATTTTGAAAATATTGCTGTTCTTAATAAGTGGAATTTAGATCACAGAAAACGAATTTTATTTACAACTTTGAGATGCAAAGCTAGCTGAAATATATGCTTATGGACTACCAGAGGAACAGAGAAATGATTATGAAGATCTTGTTAAGACAATGGACAATAGATGTGGACATACGGCAATGAAAGAGAGTTATGTTGCTGAGGCAAAACTTAGAAGGAAGAGAGAAGGTGAATCGTACAGAGATTTTGCCCAATGTCTGTAGGATTTGTATCGACGTGGACATCCTGATAGCAGAGAGTATGTTCAAGAATGTAGTATAAAATATTTTTTGATAATTGTAGTGAGATGGAAAATTTGAGACTTGCAGTTAGAAGAACTCGTCCTTAAAATTCTACAAGAAGAAGTAACCACAGCAATGCAAGAGGATTGCATAAGAATAAGTGAGAAACAAAACAGCTTGAAGTATCTGACTGTGTGAGATGCCGTGTTATCCAGCATTTGTTTAGTACATTTTTATCATGTATGATAATAAAACGACCCCTAGCTGTATCATTTTTGAATGTACTTCTAGTTGATGGAAAATCTATGAAATCAGTGTTTTAATTGTAATCTCATTTGTCTCTGTTTACCATGATACTAGTGAATTACGTATATATGTACGTGGTAAAAACTGCCAATATATTTAGGTGACATCTGCGTATATACGAAATATGTTGAGATAAGCAGAGAGAGAGAGAGAGAGAGAGAAAGAGAGAGAGAGAGAGAGATAAAAAAGAAAAGTAAAGCATAGTATTACAACCCGTCCCATGATCCACAAATCTCCATTTTTTTTTATCAGATTTATATATTGTTCTTTTTGAAGATTGTTCAGTATATTACAAATTATATTTATTTTTGTATGTTTCTGTTGACTGTGGTATTTTTTATGCAAATAAAATTTCATCTTGAAATTAAAAAAAAATAGACCTGTACTAGAGCCAGTGAAAGTAAATTTTTTATCAGCTGATGGACGTAAACTAAAGATTTTGGGAACTGCTAAAATGAGCCTTACTTTGAAGGACATTGATATCGAATTTCGTGTATTTGTTGGAGGAGTCACACATGATTTATTAGGAGAAGATTTTATTGTGAAGTTCAAATGTAACTGGAACTATGAACTTTGTGCTCTGAGTTTGGCTTATAATCAAGAAGAAGGTGCATTTGTGAATGAAGTTTGTCCAACGAGGAAAATTTATAATTTGGATTCTGTTTTTATTCCTCGAAGACATGAAATTGTTGTGAGATCTGTGCTTAAGAGTTCGAATGGAGAAAGTGGAATTCCAATGTCGTTGAAAGTTTTTGTGAATTCGTATAAACTAGGAGTTGCGAGAACACTTATTGATGCAAAGAATACAGAATTGTATATTCGTCTGTGTAATCCAGGAGAATGTTAAATTACTATACCGAGAAATACTAAAATTGCATTATTTGTGCCAGTGACATATGTGAGTCAACCATTTTGTGACAAAGGAGAAGTTGTAGCAACAATTAGCAAAAGAGATACTCAAGAATTATCCCGAGTATTTGAAACCAGTCTATGAAAATAGGATTGTGAATTTGAATTCCCAGGAGTCTGAAAAGTTTAAGGAATTTATTTCTTTATGAAAGGAGAAATGTGTTTGCTGACCCAGTTTTGCAGAGAACTAGTGTTGGTGTGCATAGGATTAAGTTGAATGATGAAATGCCGTTTGAGGAGGCGCTGCGGCGAGTTCCACTATTTAGGAGAGAAATTCTAGATCAAGAAATAGAGAAACTACTTGATCAAGGAATAATTGAGAAATCCAGTTGTTCTTGTACAAAAAAAAGGATAATAGTTGGCGAGTGTGCGGGATTATCGTAGGCTGAATGCAAAGACAATAAAGGATGCATATCCGATTCCTCGGATAGATGATAACCTGGATGCGTTGGCTGGATCAGTTTGGTTTTCGTCATTGGATTTGAACAATGGCGTATCACCAAGCGCCTATGTCAGATGAAGACAAGGAGAAAACTGCCTTTGCTACATCAAGAGGAGGGTTATATCAGTACAATGTTATGCCGTTTGGATTATGTAATGCTCCAGCGACTTTTCAGAGAATTATTGAGAGAACATTAAGTGGACTACAGTGGAATGTGGCTTGTACTTTATCTAGATGATATAATTTTATATGGGAAGAATTTTAATGAGCATTTGGAGAATTTCAAGAAGGTGTTAGATAGACTGGATGAAGCTAATTTGACGCTTAAGGCAAAGAAATTTCTCGGATATGTTGTTTCTGAGAAAGGAATCAAGACAGACCCTGCCAAAACTGAATCAATTGAAAAGATACCAACACCAAACAATGTCACAGAATTACGAAGTTCTCTTGGATTAGTATCTTACTACAGAAAGTATATAAAGGATTTTGCCAGTATTGCAAAATGTTTGCATTCTCTAACAAGCAAAAACAACAAATGGATATGGACACAGGACTGTGAACAAGATTTTAGAGAACTAAAAAGAAAATACAAAATGCGCCAATTTTAGGATATCCAGATATCAATGGTGGAACTTTTATTCTAGTCACAGATGCAAGTAACGAAGCCATAGGATGTGTTCAAAAATTAAGGATGAAGAGAAAAGGTTATTACGTATGGAAGCAGAACTTTGAGCTCCGCTGAGAAAAACTATTGTGTAACTCTTTAGGAAATATTGGCCGTGATTTACTTTGTGTAATACTATAAGCATTATTTGTTAGAAATAGAATTTATTTTGAGAACGGATCATGGATCGTTAACTTGGCTTCATAAATTCAAAGAACCAGATGAACAAATATGCCGATGGTAACCGTGAACAATGAAGACCATATGACTCTACAATCATTCATCGGGCGTGAAAACAACATGCAAATGCCGATGCACATTCAAGATTACCCAAAGAAGGATCAGCTAAGGGAATGTGTAAACAGTGTAAAAAACTCATAATGACTATGATGGTGATTTAGTGACACATATGTGAAAGATCTGCGGGAAATTTAAATGAGACTGAAATGACGAATGACATCATGTGGTGTTATTTTCCAGCTATTCAATGTGACAAATGAAGAGAAAATTGATTCTGAACCCGAGGAAGTAACAACTAGAAAAAGGAAACAAAATCGTCCACGTCGCGCAAAACAACTCGGAAACGCTACATTTGTTTGCTGAAATACGCATTTGTAGTTGCATTAAGAAATTAATATTTTGACTCACCCACGTTAAAAAGCATTCAGTTTCCTTGCACTGAATATCCGATAACAACTGAATAGCCGACCTTTTTCTGATAAGCCAAAAAAACGTGATGCGATCGGATGACTGTTTATAGGGCTCGTGACTTTCCGAAACCGAAACTAGGACAGTGGGTGCGCTCGGTTTTCCAAAAAGGGTGTACGTTGTGTACATTTTGCAGTGATGTAACGTTTTAAAAAAATAGTATACACCGGTTTGTTCATCTTTTTTTTTTTTTTTTTTACATCAATTCAGGAGCATATGATGGTGGGTGCAACACTGAAACAAATATGGCGGGAAAATGTAATGATTAGAAACTTGGCAAATGATTTTTAGTAATATAACGGATAGAAAGTCACATGAAAAATGTGTTGTTGAAAAGTGCTTACTACTTTGCATTTATGTTAGGAGAACGCCTCGGATTATCCTGATCATTATGCAGGGCTTCTGTTTTTAAAAAACTGCATCCTTTCCGCCATATTAATACTAAACTTTTCTATACCATATTTGTCGTTGTACACTGGGCTGCGTTCAAGATCGTAGCAGCTAGTCTAGCCGCTAGGTCGTAGATATCTAGGTCTATTGAACGGACCGCTTAGTTAGCTGCTAGGTCTCAGATTTGAAGATGAAAATATTCAACTAAAGACTAAAAACATCGACATAATTTGTTAATTTCAAGCGAAAATATACATGTTAAAATTCAATAAAACTTCAAGGATGAACAAAATATCACTAAATAATTAGATTTCATATTTGTTACAAAGTGGTAACTAAGAACTAAAATTTGATGCCTAGCATTACTCAGCTATGTTAAGGAAGGTATCAGAACTCTAGCACGTGTGATTTAGGAAAATTTGCATATGCCCCGCCCCTTATTCATGAGATTTTACGAGATATTGTATTTCGGTAATTAACAAACTTCTTCCAAAATGAATATGATTATTTATTAGGTTTGTTTGTATTAAGAAAGGTGTACTGAAATAAAAAATTCAACTATTCTTTATATCTTGCGAAATTATGAAATTCCTAAGTCGTCTGATGACGTGTCGAGGTTGACTACGTCACATCGGCGCTTGCAGCTGTGATCAGAATAAACATGTGGACTTCAGTGATATATCTGGGAATTTAACTCATTTACAACCAGCCTAGACGGAAATCGATAGAGGATTCAACTGAACAAGGTAGGATTTATCTGTACTTTCCCTAGATATTGTTTTATATTGTCTAATACTGTATAATGAAACAGAAACGAAGGGAAATTCCTCGGCTTCGATTTTGTTTACTTGTTTACATTTGTTTTTCATATAATATTGTGCTTAAACATCAGTTTGGTGACTCGATCAAGGAAAGCAAATGTTCTGCGATTCGCTAATTTTGGTCATAAAGAGTATTGAGGCTCATTGTAGCTTTTTACTGGTCTCTTATAACGCAATAATATTAGCTCGCATTTCCTCCGTGTTCAAAGAAAATGTAAACAATGGAGCACTAGAATGATTACTGTGAGAATCTGGATTGAATATAGACAAGATTGTATTGTTGTTTATGTAAATCGAAATGTGTTGTTTCATTTAGCCTTTTTTTTTTTTTTTTTTTAGGAAGATTACATGTTTTAATAAACAAAATTTCAGTGTTGGACTGAATTTCCACACATTTTAAAGAATAAACATTTGATTATGCCTGTTATAATATAAATGAAATTAAAACTGCCATTAGTATGCACAATAATAAAGTAATTTTTCATTTAAATGTTATCTTCAGCACAATAGTTTGCTAATTATAAAACATTATTCAATTTCAGGGTATTACAGCAGTAAATGGTCCACTGGAGACACTTTGTTGGGGTGTTGATATAAAAAGTAGGTACTCTATAAATATTTCTTTTACCCACTAACTTCATGTATATGTTGTCTGGGTTTTTTTTTTAAATCATATTACTCTAATGTAACATATCATAATATCTTTCATTGATATCTATTGAAATTAAATTTGAAATTGATAAATATTCATCATTTCAGGCATTGGTATTCTTATAAACTGCACTGCCTCCTTACAATGTACATCAAAAAGACAAGATGAGAAGTACATGTAGAGTGCAAGAATATGGTCAATTGCCATAGATTCCACATCATGACTGAATAAGGCTGAAAATCTTGTTGAACAGTTTGTCACAGAAAAGCAATTTCTATAGTACATTGTATTTTTCAAGTTGATTATTATAATAAATTCTACATAAAAATTGATTTTTGTTGCTTTCTTTAATTATTACAAAAAATATTATTTATAATTACAAGTAACCCTGATCATATATTAAAGGTATTTCTTATTTATTTACCAGCAGAGTAACATAAACCATTATAAAACATAAATGTGTAAATTACAAACTTACGCTTAACACCCCCCCCCCCCCCCCCCCCCCCCCCCC
>WFKH01002636.1:9997474-10007683 GCA_016163765.1 Magallana hongkongensis | reverse complement strand
TTACCCAACGCCAACGGACCAACCATTACCCAACGTTGGCCCAATGTATGCATGCTATCTGGGATATTTCTGTCCGAATTATCTTGATTGATTTCGCGCGCGTTCCTAATGTACACAAATCCATGCAATCATGCCGCACATTGCTACATTTAATCAGTACCAAGATTTAGAACGTTTCTTGAAAAATTTGAAGGGAAACAACATCACGGTTCGTCACACAAAGGATCAGTAACAAAAAACACTTCAGTTTGCAACCTGAATGTAACTACTTACCCTAAATACATGTACACGTGTATTCATGCGCGGATCCAGAAATAAAATTTAGGGAGGGTTCGACATTTATTTGAGTTTGCCCAGAGTGCGGGGGGTCTGAGGCATATTTTGGGGGAATTTTATAATGCAAATCTAGAGAATTTTACAGGAGGGGCCGGGGATCTGGACCCATTCCCCCCCCCCCCCCCAGATCCGTGCATGAAATATTACGCAAGCGCAACTTCACAGAGCAGCTTTTATAAAAAGGAAATTTATTGGAATTCGAATATAATTTTCTATTTTTTTTTATAATAGTTCTGAATTTACATCAGGCAGTTATGAGTTAAATTTGTGTTTCAGGGAGGCTTACTAATTCAGTGTATTTGTTTGGCAATCTGTTTGCAGTTTCCAACTTTGATACAAATTTGGAACCAAAAAGACGATATGATAAACTTTAATTTCGAGTTGTACGACTTAAAGTCTCAATAAATAGCACGTTCGTAATGATTAAAATGATTACCCATTGTGACGCTTTGATAACTAAAACATTTATCATAACCAAAGTTTTTGTTCAAACTTCGTTACAGAATGCAACATGTTGAATGTTGTTGGGTTTTTTTCTCTTTGTTTCAACTTATACATATATAGCAATTAAAATACTTTTGTACAAGTGCATAAAACTTTCACAGATAATACGAGCCTCACTGGAGACACTTTCGGTGGATCAAAGATGAAGGTCTGAATCACCAGTTAGAAATGAGGATGAACAAAACTGGCATTAAAGAAAGATTGAAAATATCTGGGAATGAGGCAAGTTACAGTTGTTATTAATAAGTGGAATTCTGTTAAAAAATATTTTACTTTAAGTTTATCACTTCTCAGTGTAATCAAGGTTCTCTCCTTTCAAGACATGAGAGAGCTAAAATCCCTAGTTTTGGAGGAGTTTGGTGTTTTCAAGCCAAAATCGAAGCTGTAAGATGGATATTCAATATATATCTTTAAACACCATAACACTGTAGCATTATTTTGGAATATGTCAAAGTTATTAACTCGAAACTGATAATTTTACAAAAATACAATGCCAAATCTGAGAAGGCTACAATGTATTTTTTATTAATAATAAATATACTGGGGTATCACGCCGTCGAATCAAGGATAGTTATAACATTCCGGGAATAAAATACGATATTAGAATTTTTTTAATTGTTAGAAGCACCTCATCAATATTCATGAATACGCTAGGCAGAATTTGGTTTCGGTCTGAACGCCAGATGACGTACTTGGTGGTTTTTTTTGCTATCTTTTGCGATTTTAACACTGTTCTTGCTTAAGCCTAATGTTGAATAAATTAAGGTCATAAGATAATCATCAATTCACAAATGAAGCACAAGTGTACACAATAACGCAAGTGCGGATCTAGAGGGGTTTGTAAATTTTCCACCATAATAAAAATCAAATTTCTTAATCTAAATAGTACAATTACCGAAAATATGCCTCAGGCCCGCCCCCTTGGAAAAAATATACCTTGCTCCCCCCTCCCCAGGAAACGTTTTCTGAATCCACGCATGAGAACGTACTATTAAAGTAGCAAATGAAAGTATATAATGTATGGATATCTATACAATCATTTATTAACATTATTTACACTACCATTTAGTGTTATGAAAGAAACCCTTCTTTTATCTCTTTGAATACAGTTTGTGTAATTTCTGTACAACTATTTATCGCGGAGATTATTAATTTTCAGAAAACAGACAAAACGCTGATGGTGTTACACCTCGAGCTTTCGGATATTGTTTCATCTTATCATAAAGACATATATAGCTTATTATTTAGTTTCAATTTTTATATTGGCGAAAAAAGCATAGAATTTTTAAAATTTCCTCTATGAAAAATCATTTTTCCAGTAGGAATTAATTTTTTCTCTGGGATATTAATTTGTTAATGTAAATATCTCACCTGTTAGGTGAGCTCCACATTAAAAAACAAAAGTAATGTAATCTCTAGACAATGATCTATTATTTAGTACATATATACATAAAATTTTACTATACTGCATCTTAAGAGGGCTCAATACTGCCACCTTGTCACTGGCATCATAACAGTACCGTTCAGACCCAATCTACAGTACCAATCAGAAGTAAGCCTTCCTCCTGAGTAATCACCAAGTCCAATTGTTGGTTACCAAATATTTTATTAACAAGCGTGATCGTATAGTAGATATTACAACCATTAAAAGCAGCTCAAATCAAAGAATCCCAAATTTAAAATCTTAATCAAAAACTCTAATTTCAAATCCAAATAAAATTTATAAGTCCAAAACAATATAAGATCTCTCTAAATCCAAAATCAAAATTATAAGGCCCAAAAAAATGAAAGATCTAAAATAAAATTCTAAAGCCAAAAAATATAAGTTCTGCCTAACATCATTTCACATGGGTATATATAACATTTTACTTATGATGGGCAGTTCTGACTAGTTCGGCCCATCTACGATGATCATGAGTGAACAATTAGTGTTCAAATTCCAGAATTATATTTTATTTCTAAATAAAGTAACAAAACTGTCAAAACTGTCTATCAAAGAGTATAGATGCAGGATTTGAGTCTCCAGTCCTAAGTCTGGGAGTCCGCCATCTGGGTATGAGGCATCACTTGCTCATAATACATTCATTCATACATGGCTAAAAGGTTACAAAGGTTATTTAGAATAAGCAATACATGGCTCAGAACTATCGATGCAGACACAGAATCGCCAAATATGACAATTTGTTTATAAACTCTCAATTTGGATATTATTATGCCCGTATTATGCACCTGGTTTCATAACATCATTTAGGAATACTACGCAGTGCTACAAAAGTCACAGAGTTCGTTCTGTTAGTTATCATTACCACAATTAATTGCGCAGTATCTAGGTATACATAAGTATCATAGTGACCAATAAGTAATACTAGCAATTCAAGGTCATAGCATAGCTATCGGTTTACATACATAAGTATCATAGTGACCAATATGTAATACTAGCAATTCAAGCTCATAGCATTGCTATCTGTTTACACAGACCCAACCTAACAGAAAGTAAACCCCAACTAAACCCTGGGTTTACTTTCTGGGTTCACTCTGGGTTTACTCCGGGTTTACTATAGTGGACCCAGAGTACACCCATAGTAAACTCAAAGTAAACGCAGAGTGGACACAGAGAGTAAACCCAGTCAGAAGTATACCCCTGAAAGCAGACTCTAACTGTGTATTCGGAATATACCAGGGGCAGGAATTACAGTCAGAAGGATAGTAAGATAAAAGACGGGTCTGCTTTACACTTCAGTGCATGCAGTTGACCTGAAAAGCAATTTCCAAGTAAACCCAAAGTAAACCCTGAGTAAACCCAAAGTAAACCCCAAGTGGACCCAAATTTTCAAAAAGTAAACCCAGAGTAAACCCCATGTAAACCCCAAAAGTAAACCCGGGGTTTCGTTGGGGTTTACTCTGGTGTTTGGTTGGGTCTGGTCCGTACTGTAACAGAAAGTAAACCCCAACTAAACCCTGGGTTTACTTTCTGGGTTTACTCCGTGTTTACTAGCGTGGACCCAGAGTAAACCCAAAGTAAACCCATAGTGGACACAGAGAGTAAACTCGGTCAGAAGTATACCCCTGAAAGCAGACTATAACTGTGTATTCAGAATATACAAGGGGCAGGAATTACAGTCAGTAGGATAGTAAGATAAAAGACGGGTCTGCTTCACACTTCAGTGTATGCAGTTGACCTGAAAAGCAATTTCCAAGTAAACCCAAAGTAAACCCAGAGTAAACCCAAAGTAAACCCAGAGTGGACCCAAATTTTCAAAAAGTAAACCCAGAGTAAACCCCAAGTAAACCCGGGGTTTAGTTGGGGTTTACTCTAGTGTTAGGTTGGGTCTGATCGGTACTGTATCTGTAGAATGTGTAACTGAAATAACTGGTATTGGTGATTGGTAAGCATTTTTAAACACATTTTCCAAAACAAACAGAATTCAACAGAAAAGGAAAATTATTTATTTCCGTTACGCATTTAGAACGGAAAGATCTTGCTGGTGTTTGAAATCATTTAAAGTAAAGCTGTACACGCTATAATTTCCGTCAATTATGAGTATTAGTGAAACACATGTTTTTGTTTACTTATAAAAGTTACCTTTACGTGCTGTACATTACAATGCTGAATTGGATCGCATTTCAAAGATATAACATTGTAATTAATGAAAACATATTTATTGATTGTTGGAAAGTTATGCAAAAGGAGGCATAAACGAACTGTGTGAGTGCAATCAGGGACGTATATACTTTCCTGGAACAATTACGTAAACTATGTGTTTTCCTCAATGGCTATTTTTGTGATCGGCTTCGGCCGATCACAGTTGTGTCCATATGAGGCATCCGGCAAATTTTACTATTTGCGCACGCATTGCGCCTTGCACTACTTTATTTACTATACAATGAGAATCTCATTTAAATCTTTAATTATACATAGATGACTAAAAACGTTGTTCTTATCCGTTTGCCTTGAAAATAAATCATTTATACAGTTACATACATAATGATTCAAATCATGTTTTTCTTCACATTTGCGTAACAATATTTATCGGAAGTATAATTCGCCTACTATAAATAAAGCTTATTCATGCCTTGCTATTTCGGAAATCAACAAAACGGTGCTATATATAGCATAATGCATGTAGCGCAATGCTTTCCTATTACATTAACAGATCTAACCAAAGATATTACATGCCGATCATTCCTTTAAAAGGAATACTTGTTAATATATAATTCGAGCAGTTGTTTTCCTATTCGAAACAAACAAGAGCAATTTTTAAGGGTATTGTAATGACAAACATATATTTAAGTATTAAACTTATGATTAAGCATATACACGATCGTGACAGATATGCAATTTACAAAACAATAACAACCATCTGATTTCCCGCGGACATGGACAATGGGGTTGGTTTCACTCTCCCTCCATCAATTTTCATGAAGAACATCGAGTTCCCTTTTGCAAAAACATTTATTCTTTGTTGCAATAATAATGTTGTGCAATACTTGGTTGAAAATGCTGTTTCATATGACTTGCCATTTTCATTTCAATTCACGAAATAATTCAATTTTACGACAAAACATGTACAGTTCGTGCTTTTGACGCGTGTATAGCTTTGATTATTTTAAAGTATACTTTAAACCGTGTTTTATCTGACGCCATGCATTTCTTCCCGTAATGCATCAACCAAAGCAGAATGAATTAATTCGGCGTTTTTAATCAGAGCTGCATTTTGTCAAATCCCTATCATATTTAAAGTGCATTGTATTTGCACTGTTAGCTTCGTTGTAATGTGATAGTTCATACGTGGATAATTTTATTTTATAAATTTTTACATATCAAACATAACACATATTATCTGAAGAAGAAACCTAAGTTCATTTTACGTTATTACATTATTTCATCATAACGCAAAATGCAACAATGGGTTTATTACATTTTGCGTTGTTATTACATTTTGCGTTGTTATTACATTTTGCGCTTCCACATATACAATAATTCGACCTTGATCTTTGGTAAGATCAACAATCCAACAAACTTGATCTTCAAATGGAATCCAACTTACAAGGCCAGACATATATAACTAGAACATACCATTGAATACTACGAGAACTGTTCCAAAATTGTGTAGACAAGTGGCGTTATTCAGTTAATAGAAGACACAAAGATGAAACTTGTGCAACAAAGGATCAAGTTATTTGCATTAAAAGTATGCGTCGATATCAACAATTATGGAATTTAATTGGTAAAATGGCAACATACTACATGTGGATCATAAAATCGACATGCGACACAATAACAAAATCAGAAATTTAAAATAAGCATTTATATTAGAAAAGGATATCGCGAGGAAAGTACTCTTTCGAATATTTTTTTTTTAATTTTTATTTTACTTACCCAATAAGTATTTTGGTTATAGCGCAGTTTTAAAACATTTTATAGCACAGTGTGCGAAAAGTTGAAGTTTGAACATGTAGCAATATTTTTCAATAGACTGGGTTTTTTTCAAGAACGCATTTTTTAACCTATATGTTTGGCCAGAAAATTTTCCGAAATGGGAGAAATTTCCCGTTTATAACACACACAAGTATAGTTAGCCAAGTTTATTATCGATTCAAATATCATATAAAACACGGCGTTAAAACAAGAGTACTTTTCAAGGGACTGATAAACATTCAGGACTTTTTTTGTATCTGTAATGTAATTGTAGTGCATTATTTAACATGGATGCTATTATTTGAGATTTTGATTAGAGTTGCTAATTATATTTACTTATTGTTACTCTAAACTTTATACAGTCTAAGTATAATTTTGTCCGTTTTAGGCATAGTATTAGACACACAAATAAGATTTTGAAAACGGTAAAATTAACATATTATACTAGTTTAAATATTGTTATCAAATTAGCAATTGAAATAACGTTCGGTGTTTCGGTTCTTCCTGGATATTTTAACAGTCATGCATACGGAAGTTTTTAACTCTTCTGGATTTTTTATCGGCATTTTCCCACTGCGTTAATAGAAGGTCATCAATTGGATTTTTTTCTTAAAATGACTACCTTTGTTGTGAGGATAACGATTTTAACAATACATTTTAGACTATGTTTCTCTGGACTTTGCGCAAAGTAAGCATATTTCTCAAAGAAAAGATAATATCAGTTGTTTCATTTAAATAATATGTGTTCTTTTGTTGTTTTATTTTATATTTACTTACTAGTATGTAATTGAAAGATAGATTGATTTATCGTTATGTTTTTGCCAAGGACACTTGGATTTCAAATTTTAAAAGCAGTTCAAATTTTTATGCTTCAAATTGCTTAATAAACATCGCAACCTAACAACTTCGAGATTTTTGAAAATCATGTAACTTAAAATTAAAATATATGCTATTACAAAATAAAAATGAATGATAATCGTTAATTATAGTGGAAGATGTTGCGATGGATCAAAGTGGGACAAGATGAGTAACACCTGTATCGGTATTTGAGCTTTAACAAAATTATCTTTTGAAATGTTAAACATTTTAATGATGTTAGTTTCATGTGGCTGGTTCCAAAAAAGAGAATAAATATGTTACATTAATATGCAAATCACGAACTTGTTTCAGCTTGTGTAGACGGTTTCATCGGCCAAGAATGTAACACACCCTGCAGGTATCCTACCTATGGAAGGGAATGCCAACTGATTTGTGATTGCAGAATGATCTCATGTAATGTTACAATGGGATGTTTGCAAGGTATTTTTTTCATATTGTTAGTGATGGCTAAAGTCTGTTAGATGTTATTGTTTCCGTCACAGGGGAAAAGGATTTTATTATTGACATTGAATATACTTTTACCCGGAAAATTGACAAAGACGAAATCAAATTTATTACGGAGATTAACTATGAAAAATGTTTACATCTTTTCTACATTTGGAAATACTCGGGACACCTTGCATAAGTTTTCAACGTTATCATCCAGGTACTTTCATGTCGTTTGAAACGCAAATTTCCTGTAGACTTTCTAGTTTGGGTTGTGTATTGAAACTGAAGCGGTTAAGGGGACGTTTTAAAACAGAAAATTTGGTCTTTTTTTTGAAAGTGGTAAAGGACATCTCCATATTGTGACGTACCTTCTATTGAGTCAAACAATAAAATATAATTTTAGATTTCTTTCTCTCCAAATCAATTACTTAACAGCGTAGCAAAGTGGGTTAGAGCATAACGTATGGATCTGTAAGTCCTGAGTTCGAATCACTGGATGGTTTCTGTAATTTTTACATTTCAAACGAATTTCAAAACGTAATATTTGGTACAAGATTTGAAAATTTGAAAACTCTAAACCAGTGAAAGTATTTTGATTCTAATGTACTTTTTTCCACATGTAAATGGACATGTGTCCTAGTTGATGAACCTAGTTTGGGATCATAAGTATTTATCATTACCGAAATATTAAGCAAAACGTGGTGGGAGCAGAGACTTGGGATATAGTATAGTATAAATTGAAAGCCGATTTAGAATAGAAGTTTATTTTATAAGCGGTATAACAGTATTTTGAAACTTCTTCTTTTTGGTTTAAATATTAAATATTTACACCAATGAACAAATATCAATCAAGCCTGAGCCAGACTTAGCCAGAGAGATATATGATTGTATACTAAAACTTTGAAGTCATTCGTTTGAATTCAAGGTTTAATTTGGAAGGAAAAACTGCATGGATTTATACCCTCTAAATTGAAGCTTTCATGGTTGAAGTTTTGTAGTAAATTGAGAAATTTTGTAGTCATTCAAAACATGTTGAAATTATGTATGTTTGAAATAAATTTAAATCTTTTGCAAAAAGAAAGGAATATAAAATGTTGATATTTGTGGTAACATAAGTCCCACTGCAAACGAACTCCTTTTACTACAGCTGAGGATTAAATACCCTGTTGACAACATTAAAAGTAGTCCACAACGAAACAAATAGAAATCGTCACAAAATGTCTAAAATACGTGTTGGGTCCAATTCATCATAATAAAAGCACATTTCAAAAATATGAAAAACACATATTTGAATGCATAAAATAAGTACACATCTTCAACACTAAATGCTGTTTTTGTAGTAACTACAGTTCCAAAACAAAAGACCACTTATCACCGGAGTTCAGGACAAATCACAACCCTGTTGACTACATTGAACGTCGTCCACAACCTAACGAATACTAACACCAACACAAATAATCCGAAAAACGATTCATGTCCAATTCATTCTAGTAAAACTACACTTCTAGAAACAAGTATAATTGTTTTGTCTGGAATACTCCTTTTATTATTGTTTGTCCATTTCTTTGTTTATGTTCGTCAGAAATTGTACAAAAAGAATAATGCGTTCCAGGATTTGACAGCATGAACAAATAGAATATTTTTTGTTTAAAAAATGTTTTCATGTAAATATATCTTATATTGTTACCTAAGTTTTTAAAGGTATTAAGTTATTTAATTGTCAATATTTATTTGTCTCATTGATCAACAATCACCCATTACGAACTGCTAGATTTATAAAGTCTGGAAAAATAATACTCAACAGTAAATGTGTTAAATATTGTACATCAGAAATATAATTCATCAATGTCCAAAGGTTAATATAATATAAATCTAGAATCATGCATGCATAAAGTTACAATGTACAAAGAGACTTATAGGTCCAAGGTCCGAGTGCAAATTACGATTATTCGACATATACTTTGTATTATAAATGTCAGACACAATATCACTATAATAAACAATTACTTACTTACTTAAACCTTTTAAGATTAAAATGATAACATTGTTTATTCTTTAATGAAATATTTAATAAATCATTGTATCATTGTATAATTTGTCAGTTGATTGAATTTGTACTGCATTCTAAAAATAACTAACATTTCAGCTTTGGCACCGTTATTTCATGTACACTGGCAATTGTTCGCATCTTACATAAGACACATGATAATACATTAAAGGCGATGGAGAACATATCTTATAAACCGACAAAGTTACATAATCATTCACTAAACATATAAAATATGTTTAAACACTTGCATCGTGGATACTATATACAATACGTTGTATTAAACTATATTTCTATGTATAGTCTGAAGTATTTCTAAAACAGCTAGGTTCAAATGTAATTAATTGCGTTTCGAGAATATATTTTAATTAAGAGAATGAATAATCGAACACGTCCTGTTTGGCATCGATTGACAGTGATCGAACGCCAGACATCATGACCTGTATTTACAGCATCGAACATTACATGTATACTTCAATATATATGGAATTGCTGAATGCGTTTAGTTCTTTACTGCTTATTCATGCTGACTAGATTTTATTGTAACTTTTTTTTCGTCAACGAAAAAATCAAAATATTGTTATTTTCTACATGT
>WFKH01002636.1:9973652-9984675 GCA_016163765.1 Magallana hongkongensis | reverse complement strand
CGTTGTTACTTCTAGTAAAAATAATGCATGTACGTGAAAACAGAGAGTACCATACTTTTAAAAAAATCTGTTTTGCATTTAGATGTGTTCATGAAAAACACAGTTACATGATAAAAAAAATTCAAAACCCAGTAGAAGAGACTAATTGTGAGTAGTTTATAGCATTGGTATCATCGAATATAACATAATAACTTTATCTTTCGATACAACACATAAAATATATTAACATTTGTTTTGACGACGGCTGCGGACACATTTCTCTCTTCGAAAAACTATGACAAATATTTCTTTTTCTATCATTTTTATCACAAAAGTGATTAACTAATTGGTTTATAATTTAAGATTTTGAACATGGCATAATAATTATTGGATGTTGCCGATTTAAAAAATGTTATCTAATTAGCTCTTCAAAGTACGTTTAGCATTGCTGTTCTTCCTGGATTGTATAACAATCGTACATAGGGAAGGTTTAAATTTATTCTAGACTTCTTGGTCATTTTCCCATTTTCCCATTAATGTAAGGCCGTTCTTTTTCCCCAAAATGATTGGCTTTGTTGTGGTGTATACAATTTTGTACATACCAGTTGGCATATCTTTTTCGAGACTTTGCGGAAAGAAATGTATTTAATTAAAAGAAATCTTTTTAGTTTTTCGTTAAGTTATTAGAACTTTCATTCATTTTTCGCTGATGCTTTGGCATTTGAATTTGAAATTAAAAAAAATGTTTATATTACGTTCAAGACTATAAAAGGTTTGTTTTTGGTTTTTCTAAATCAAAACCTAAATACCGGGAGGCATTAATGCAGCTGTATTTATAGTGGGTCCACAATACAAAGAATTGAAAAGAGTTAAACGTGTATTTCAACGTATTACAACGTTATTTTATTCACAATTTACTCCAATGCGAAGTTGAGAAAATTTGAATCAACAAGAGACTTATACCATTTTTTAAAATTTTCATAACAGTTAGTAAAAAATGCTGCTATGGATTCAAGTTGGACAAGATGGACAACGCATGTATCGGTATTTATTTTGTATCTTTAATAAGAGAAGTAATCAAACTGTTAATCATTTAAACATAGTTTATTTCGAGCAATTGTTTTTTTTTTCATGAAAACTTTTTTTTATTACATTTATATTCAAGTCATGCAGTTGCTTTTAGCTTGTTTAGATGGTTTCGGTGGTGAAGAATTTGACACACCATATGTGTACCCTAGCTATGGAAAGACCTAAGGTTTAATTTGTGATTGTAAAAAAGAATACTGTAATGTATCAATGGGATGTGTGCAAGGTAAACATTATTTTAAAATTAAATCTGAATAATTTTTGGATATATCTTATGTACAGTGTATATTTCTTATTGATTTTTTGCGAAGGTTAGTATATATAATAAAAGGAGGAGAATAACGATTTAGAATATTATTTTAAGAAGCATACAACAAAATATTTACCGCAACCTTTGACCTTCTTTAAAAATGTAGTACAATTACATCAATGCAAAGATATTAGACAAACATGAAAAAGGCTTAGCCAGAATGATATATAGCTGTACTAAAAGTTTACAATGTAGTTAACTATTGCATATTAATGCAAGATTAAGATTTGAAGGAAAATCTGCATATGAATGAATTATTGTTTGCTATAGCGTATCATGACTGAAGTTTTGTAGTCATTTAAAAATTTGAAAAACAAAGATATGTATGCATAAAATAAATTTACATTTTCAATATATCATATTGACATTTGTAGTAACAACTGTTCTACTACAAAAGACCACTTATTACCGGAGCTCAGGACAATCATCACAACATTGGAAGTAGTCCACAACGAAACAATCAATAATCCCAAAAGAAATTATCCGAAAAATGTTTCAGGTCCAACTTATTATAGTCAAAATACACTTCTACAAACAAGTATAGCTGTTTTTTCTCGAATGGTTTTTTATTATTGTTTTTTTTTTCTTGCTTATGTTCGTCAAAAATTGCACGAAAAGAAGAATGTGTTTCAGAATTTGACAGAATAAACAAATAGAATATATTTTTTTTTTTTAAATGTTTTCATGTACATATCTTTACTCTATTACATTATCTATTGACCTCCGTTTTGAAAATGTTCTACTTGTAGAGTAATATAAACTTGAGTGTCTATTGCAAGCCTTTGCCGGTTATATTTATTCTTTTTTAAATGGATTTATCGGATAACTATATTTCTTTAGAAAAAAATACTATGTAAAGGTAAAACCTTAAAAATATCATGCATTAATAGATTGTTCTATCATCCACAAAAGTTTTGTGTCTTTGTCAGTTTTTTGAGATTTCGTAGAGACAATTTTAAAAAAAATATCTGAGATATTTGAGATATCTCACCAGAGTAGAATTTAGTTTTTTAACATTGCATGGATGACATATGTAAGGTTTTATACTGAAATATTCATTCCGTATAAAACGTCAAAAAAAAAAAAAAAAATGATATTTGAAGTACTTCCGGTGACGACTAGAAGTTATAACGACTCAAACAAAGTAGTTTAAACACATTAACATAGATAGGTGCACGAAAAAATTAACAATGTACATGTTAGTATAATCATGATTTACAATTCCATGAAAGCATTTACATCACTGTTACATCACTGAATAAGTTTATGTAGAGCCATATACACACGGTCCGTTACGTCACTGATTACGTTTGTGTATAGCTATTGATAAACACACGGTCCGTTACATCACTGAATAGGTTTGTGTAGAACTATAAGCACACGGTCCGTTACATAACTAAAGAAGTTTGTGAAGAGCTATAAACACACGATCTGTCAAGTCACTGAATAAGTAGAGATATAAACACACAGTCCGTTACATCACAGAATAAGTTTGTGTAGAGCTCTAAACACACGGTCCGTTACATCACAGAATGAATTTGTGTAGAGCTATAAGCACAAGGTCTGTTTATCTCTGTATAAGATTGTGTAGAGCTATAAATAAACGGTCTGTTACCTCACTGAACAAGTAGAGCTAAAAACACACGGTCCGTTACATCACTAAATAAGTTTGTGTATAGCTATAAACACATGGTCTGTTATGTCACTGTAAAAGTTTGTGTAGAGCTATAAACACACGGTCCATTATATCAGTAAATAAGGTTATGTATAGCTATGAACACATGGTCTGTTATGTCACTTTAAAAGTCTGTATAGAGCTATAAACACACGGTGTGTTACGTCACTGTATAAGTTGAAGTAGTGCTATAAACACACGGTTTGTTATGTCACTGTATAAGTTTGTGTAGAGCTATAAACATACGGTCTGTTATATCACAGAATAAGCTTGTGTAGAGCTATAAATACACGGTCCGTTACTTTACTGAATAAGTTTTTGAAGAGCTATGAACTATTGTGTTCCGATGGGGCCACCTCTACCTTCGCATTTTCGCCTTTATAAGGTGCGAAGGCGAAGTAGGGAAAGTGCGAAGATGGAACGGCGAAGCGCTAAAATGCGAAGGCGAAATTGAGAAGTTGCGAAGGTGAAGGGGTGATATTCTTATCGCTCCTTCGCCTTCGCAACTTAGCACTCTCGCCTTCGCACCTTCGCATTTTCGCCTTCTCCTTTTTATGTTTGTCAAGCTCTCTATCGTTTAAAGATAATTTTAGCTGTATAAAATGAAATATGAGGCAGAAGATGAACTTTTGAAAATTTATTTTCAACAACCTGCCTAGATTCATAATTTTTAGGGTGGTTGGGGGTCCGAACAATAATTGTATTTGCTGGGGGGGGGGGGGGGGGTCCGAGGCATACTTTTGGTAATTTTACGATGAAATTAATAATTTTAAATTTTACAGGGATGGCATCCGTACTCCCCTTCCCGTTTACTGTGTGAAATTTATAATATTGAATTTTCCAAGAGGGGGGAGGTCCGGACCACGGTATTGATTTAAGATAAACACACAGCTGGCAAATAACAGTTGTGTACACATTATGGCTGACATTGCGTTTTATGTGGAGTATATAATGATAAGGCATATCTACCACTAGTAAACATATAAAGTCACATTACATCGTAAAATATTTATAAAAATTCATAGTAAGCACGGTGGTATAGCGCATGCGTACCTGTCACATAAAGCAGTAAAAGTTGAATGTAATAAACATTTAAAAAGTAAGCACGATGGCCTAGCGCATGCGTACCAATAATATCTGAGATTAATCGGCAAACCTTGGGCAAGTAAGATGCCTGCATCAAATTCTATGTAATCGATCGAGACTTGCGAATGCAATCAAAGAATGCGAATGCGAAAGTGCGAAGTTGCAAAGGCGAGAGTGCGAAGTTGCCAAGGCGAAGGAGCGATAGCAGTATCACTCCTTCGCATTCGTACCCTCGCACTTTCGCCCGCGCAGATTCGCGCTTCGCCGTCGCATCTTCGCACTTTCGCTCCTTCGCCTTCGCACCTTCGCACTTTCGCCGTCGCAACATCAAATTCTAAAATCTTTGTCCTAACGGCCCCATCGGAACACCATAATAAACACACGTTCTGTGATGTCACAGTATAAGTTTGTGTAGAGCTATAAACACACGGTATGTTATGTCACCGTATAAGTTGAAGTAGAGCTATAAACACACAGTGTGTTATGACACTGTATAAGTTGAAGTAGAGCTATAAACACACGGTCTGTTACATTACTGAAAAAAATTGTGTAGAGTTATAGACAAACGCTGTGTTATGTCACTGACAAAGTTTGTGTAGAGCTATAAACACACAGTGTGTTATGTCATTGTAAAAGTTTGTGTAGAGCTATACACACGGTCTGATTATCACTGTATAAGTCTGTATAGAGCTATAAACACACGGTCTGATTATCACTGTATAAGTCTGTATAGAGCTATAAACACACTGTGTTTTACGTCATTGTAAATGTTTGTGTAGAGCTATAAACACACGGTGTGTTATGTCACTGTATAAGTTCGTGTATAGCTATACACACACGGTCTGATTATCACTGTATAACTTTGTGTAGAGCTATAAACACACGGTGTGTTATGTCACTGTAAATGTTTGTGTAGAGCTATAAACAACAGTCGGTTTCATCACTGAATAAGTTTGTGTAGAGCTATAAACACGATCTGTTATGTCACTGTATAAGTTTGTGTATAGCCATAAACACACGATGTGGTATGTCACTGTAAAGTTTGTGTAGAGCTATAAACACACGGTCTGTTACCTTACTAATTAAGTAGAGCTATAATTAAAAAGGTCTGTTATGTCACTTATAAGGTACCAGTGTCTTTTATCTTAAGGAAAAATGACATGTCAGGTAATAACGAACGCTGTTCAAAATCAAAAGTTCAAAGGAAAAATACAAAACAAGAGCCGAGCAAACACGGACCTCTAAAAATTAGATGTAAGATCAGACCCGATCATAATAGCAACAGACAGCAATGTTGGGATGCTCACAAAGTGTGAAATAAACAGGAGTCAGTACTGCGGTCATGGACCAAAATACTGACTCCTGTTTATTTAACACTTTTTTGTACACAGGTCGGTTTCAATTACAGATGTTGAAGATAGTGACAAACAACATGTCTGGTTTTGAGAGCAGACAAGCTTTTTACAGAAACATTTACAACCTGTAAATCTCCAAGCTATCTCCATTCTACAGCTGTTGCTGATATGGACGAGGCATCCCCATCAGGAGAGCGTGTTTGTGCATCGAAAACAAGACAGGCTGTTAATTTATCAATATCCGCTGATTATGAATAGATACAGCTTTATCAACAACAAAAAAAGTTTATACAAAATAATTGACGCATGTTTAATAGATAATTCAATTGACATGTAATACAACAAATTAATGTGCCTCTATCTATCTATCTATCTATCTATCTATCTATCTATCTATCTATCTATCTATCTATCTATCTATCTATCTATCTACATGTATTTATCTATCATCTCAATATGCGGTGATTTTTTTTATATTACACTGTGTATTCTTATTCAACATTTCCTCATAATTAAACATTAGGTAGGCGGTTGATTGACGTAGAATGAAAAAGTAAAAAGTAAACATAATTCAGTTGAAAAGTATGGGGTTGTAATTGTGAAGCATTAAGTGCTTTTTATATTTTTCATGAATTAATAAATATATGGTAAAACAAGTAATTAAAAGGATCTCTCGTGATTTGCAATGGCTGATAGTTTTTAATCCAACCCGCTGTGTGCTTTCTTTCCCTCGACAAGGCGAAAAAACAAGCTTACTCCCTAACTCGTTGGATAAAAATCATAATTATACCATCGCAAACCATGAGATAACCATGAGATATCCTCTCTCTCTCTCTCTCTCTCTCTCTCTCTCTCTCTCTCTCTCTCTCTATATATATATATATATGTATATATATATATATATATCTGTTTAAGTTTAAATTGTTTTATTAACTATGGATTGCCGATTCAAAGTATCAGCCTGCGATGCATGAGGAACGCGTCCTGTCAACCAGCGTCCTTGGAAAACCCGTTCTTGAATGTTATATCCGATTTTTTCACGTGCTTTGCAAGCGTCTATCCATCAAAATAAAATCGCGCATTCAAGAAACGAATTGACCCATTTATTTATCCAACAATTGTAGCTTATTGTCGAAATGTCTTAAGTTATAAAATTTGGTATAGATTAGATAAACATCACACAGCTTTTTTGATCTTGTCTCTGATATCAGCCCTCGGATACCAACCGCTCAGGCTGACACCAGGACCGAGATCAAAACAACAGTGTGTTATTCTATATATAATAAAAACCTACAAAAAATGTTCAACTGAATATAACATACATATAATATTATTAAGTGGAAGTACAATTGTTTGCTCATTGTATAAATGACATATGAGATTTTATACTGATACATTTATTCCATGTAAGATAGAAAAAAATAAGACAAATATAAATTTTGAATAATTCTGGTGATGACCGGAATTTACCACAAATCAAACAAAATACTGTTACCGAATGTGCATACATAGGTCCATCATCTCACAACGTTTGGTTGTTGAAGTCTTTACCGTTTTTTCGTAATTCGTGGAAACAAGCTTAAGGTTTTTGTTTTGGGACAGGAAACCTAAAAAAGGAAGGTGCACAATCAAAAAATAAAAGTTAGTATTTCTTGAACATATGACAAATGTACCTTATTGTTAATAAGGGTAAAAACTAAAATTGCCAAAGAAAAACAGCTAAACTTATTAATAATTTGATTAAGATGTACCCACCCGGCGAGGACCGGAATTGACGGACGACAACATGATACCCGGCAAACACATCTTCAATCAAATGTCTTTCATCAATGTAAGTTTCGTGTCTTGATCTCTTACAGTTTCGAAGAAATTGCGAGAACACAATTTGTTCAAAAATGACAACCTGAGATAAATGAGATATCTTACCTGAAATAATTTTTATTGTTTATTTAACATCGCATTTATGATGTATGTAAGGATTTATACTATTTTAATAATTCCATATTAGATAAATAAAATACGTAAAAAAATAATAATTTTTGAAGTATTTCCTGTGACGACCGGAAGTTACGACGAACAAAACAAAAAAGTTCAAACACAGCAACAACTATATAGGACTATCATTCTACAAAGTTTGGATGTTCAAGTCTTTCTCGTTTTGAGATTTAGAGGTGCCAAGCTAAGGTTTTTTGTGGCTGGACAGAAAACGGACAACCGCAAATAAGATTTTAAAAAAATTAAAAACGAAAGGTTTCGAGATATCTTTATTTACTTAATCCCTATTTTTTTAAAAATGAAAATCAATTAAGCCATCTTGAGAAATTCTGCCGTCAAAAAAGGGGGGGGGGGGTGATAATAACTAGACTCTTGTTGCTATATCAACGAAATAATCTTCCGTTTCTCATGTATTAATCTGTAAAAAAAAATTGCAATTCTTTTGTATAAAGAAAATGGATATAATATATACTGTGAAGAAATGTTCCAGTAATTACAATGTATTTCTGTGCTGATCAAAACAAAAAGACAAAAAGTCAATTTTTGAGAACTTTCTCTGACGACCGAAGGTTACGTAGGGTCAAACAGAACATGATTTACATACATTGTTATGTCTTTCATAAATAGTTTGCTTGTACAAAGTTTTGTCGGTTTTAAGATCTCGTTGAGAAAAGGTTTCATGTCTTTGGACAGGAAAAGTAAAAACGAAAGTGAATAAAAAAAATGAAAAGTAAGTATTTTTCGTATATTTACCTACGGCACATAATTGTTTATTAGACTGAATAAAATATTAAAAAAGAATTTAAACTTAATATGTTTCACGGTGCCACCGTTGAGGCGAGCGCAGCAAGAAAACATTAAACAAACCTTGCTGTCAACTGATATTTTGACATTTATCAACTAACATTAAAGATTTTTAGAGAGAGAGAGAGAGAGAGAGAGAGAGAGAGAGAGAGAGAGACAGACAGACAGACAGACAGACAGACAGACGAACTCCATCGTCATCGTAACATGGCTGCCTTTGGATTCTACAATCTTACTGATTGGTTGATTTTCTCATACAATTTTTTGTTAAAATAAAATACATTATATAAATAGTGCCTGTTTGGAAGGGTAACAGTTGAAATTGACACCCCCGAGAAAACCATTGTCAACCGACGCGAAGCGGGGTTTGACAATGGTTTTCGAGGGTTGTCAATTTACTGAAATTACCTACAAACAGGCCCTGTTTATTTTATTATACTGGATGTCTTAATTTTAGAGAAAATGTTATACAGTAATGACGTGAATTCTACGGCGAACCGTACGCGCATAATTTATGCGCATGTAATAATTCGTTGTTACCCGTTGCCAAGTGTGTTGCTAACGCTGAGGGTAATAGAACGGATTATCAACTGCGTCTTAACCAATCAGATTTCAGTATTTAATATGAAAGTATAAAAATAAACAAATGCTACAAACAAAACTATGCTATATTTTAAAACTAAAATTGATTTACTGCATTCCCTCACTTGTGCTTTACACACGTATGTTTAAAGAAAATTCGGACTGCAGACTTCGATGTTGAAAACTTAAACTGTTAGATTGGATCTATTTCCGTTAAAAAAAATAAATAAAATTTACTTGGAAACTTAAGAAAATTTAAAACTATAAACACTAGGTCCGATACATCACGGAATATCAGTAAGGTACCAGTTTCAGTTACTTATTTTGTCTTATTCGACTATAACTTGTTCTGTATACGTGAAATGGAAAACCGTGATACGAAATATATGTATTTGGCATTCAATGACATTCTTTGTATCTAATGGGTGATCCCCCCGCCAAAAAAACCCAAAAAACAACAACCAAAAAAAAAAACAAACAAACAAAAAAACAAAACAAAACAAAACAAAAACAAAACAAAACAAAAAGAGGCCCATGGGCCACATCGCTCACCTGAACAACAGTAGACATAACAAATCTAAATCACATTTATGGAGTCATATACAAAATATCGGAACAATGTCGTAAAAAAGATCCCGTGTTAAAAAACCCTTTCATATTCATATATTTATCGTTGAGTCGCTTTGTAATAGGATGGTTTTACCGTCATATCACGTATTGAGCATTGCAGCTCTCCAGAAAATATTAAACAACTGTTTATATATGGATTTAAACCTACGTCAAAATTCGATTTTTCAAACCTGAAGCTATCCTAACCCAGGATGCTTTCACACCAGTTTCAGCGTTTTGATGATTGTGTGACAGATTTACATATTTTTTCTATATATTCCTATGTAAAAAAAAATTGACCCACCAGATTGTGACTTCACTCTACCCCTTGGGATCATGATTTGAACAAACTTGAATTTTCCCTACGTGAGAATGCTTCAACACGAGTTACAGCTTTTTTGCCCGATCTGTTTATGAGAATAAGATTTTAAAAGATTTTTCTCTATTTATTTCTATGGAAAAATTAGACCTCCCCCAATGTGCCCACATCCTAACCCCGGTGATCATAATTTGAACAAACCTTAATATACCTTATCTGTGGATGCCTCCACATAGGGAACAGTATTTCTGGTCGATCGGTTTCTAATAAAAGAATTTTAAAAGATTTTTTTCTATATATTCCAATGTAAAAATTAGATTCTCCAATTGTTTCCCCACCCTGCCACTGGTGATCATGAATTGAACTAACTTGAATATACCCTACCTGATGATATTCACAAAAGTTACAGCTTTTCTGGCAGACCAGTTTCAGAAATTTTTTTTTAAGATTACCTCTTCATATTATTGTGTAAAATTTGACCCCAAGTTGTAGCCCTACCCAACCCCCAGGGGTCATGATTTTTATGACCTTAAAGATACACTGCCAGAGGATTCTACTGCATAAGTTTCAGCTTTCCTGTCCAAATGGTTCTTGAGAAAAAGACGTTTGAAAATTTCTTTAACGATTTCAATTATTTCTAATTATCTCCCCTTGAAAAAGGGCAAGGTGCTGAATTTTCACAATTTTGACAAATTTTGACAAAGGTTTGGTTGAAATTGGCCCAGAGCTTCTGGAGAAGATGTTGAAAATGTGAAAAATTTACAGACAGACGGACGGACATACAGACGTACAACAGACAAAATGAGATCAGAAAAGCTCACTTGAGCTTTCACCTCAGCTGAGCTAAAATGAAAATAATTCAAAGAACATATATTTTCCATTATATTAGTATTCGCATTTAGCATAAATTAACACAACCTTACTTTGATGCTTACGAAATGTGAAAAAAATAGTTTTTCAATCCATACAAATTATAAATATTTAGTTTCTGATGTTGACGAAAGTGACAAACAAACATGCGTGGTTTTAGGCCCAGGCTTAATCTGTACAGAAACATTCATATGTCAGTATCCAAACTACATTTGTGTCTCCTTTCCAGGGCTAGTACTAGGCTGAGAAATTCATCCTTGTTTGAGCAGTGTGCATGTTTTTTTCTTCTGCAATAGAGTGCTCATCATTTGCTTCACACAATATAATTATTTGATTCAAATTTAGAAATTTAT
>WFKH01002636.1:9958526-9973552 GCA_016163765.1 Magallana hongkongensis | reverse complement strand
AATGATTTGCTATGGTATATAATTTTTATCCTACGAGTTGTGTGATTTCTATCCCCAAACCTTGGCGAAGCGATAGAAAGCACACAAAGAGTTAACTAAAATTATATACCAACGTACATGTAAATCATGAGAGATTTTGTTATGACATGTTGTACGAGGTCTTTTGTTTAACTTCAATATTTTCTGTGAGCAATTAACTGTGAACCGCACGACACATTAACTACTAGACGTTCAAAGTTCCTTGAAGATTAACAAACAAGCATTTCATTTTCTATCATATTTTTTTTCAATTTATGAAAAAAAAGAAACAGCATTAAATGCTTCACATTTTAAAACTTTACTCTTTTTTACTAAATAATTTTGTTACTTTTTCATTCTACGAAAATCATTTGCCTGAAGAGACGTAATGGTTAACTATGAGGTCACGTGGCGTAAGAGCACACATTGTAATATCAACAACTGATCACATAAGTGATATCCACCGCACATTGAACTAGACATCTGATAAATAATTATATTTTTCATTCATTACATTGATAACTGTTTACAAATTTATATATATGTAATGTAATTGTAACTAATAATCAACCTGTAATAAATTATTAAAAACATGAAACTCAGAGGAATGTTAATTGATGTGCCTGTTTTATTATTCTATTGTCTACTTGTAAACATATACAAGTAGACATGTTGTTGAACTTATTGTCGACCTAAAGAGTCAAATGTTTCAAATATTGATCTCTAATAATTACTAGTGATTAATTACTAAGACCTACCTTTCAGAGCCTCTTGTTTGGTATATCTGTAGACACACACCGTGCTGTTGGTGTATGATCCAACCCAGAGACAGTGAGTGTTGGCATCATAACTCAGGCTCTGGGGTACACCCATCTTTTTTGATTTAGTCAGTAGATGAGACAGGAACTGACCGTCTCTGTCTAATACATGTACATACTTGGTTCTATCATCACATACCAGGATGTGTGACAGCGCGTCAGTACAAATTCCACGTGGTTCTAGTCCTGATCCTGGCGGATGTCCTGTGTAGGAGAAACGATATCTTCCTTCACGTTTTGTTACCACTACAGCACCAGGAAGGAAGTCTGACATCACGACGTTCCCATTGTTGTTCTCTGTGATATAGTTTGGTCTACTATACAGTGCTCGTCCTCTGTTGTTGTGTTATATGGTTTGTGTCAGTTGTCCGCTCTGGTTGAACCGGGTTACCTTGCCTATCTCTATCTGTATATGTATATAACACATCCCGACCACTATTTCCTCAATAGATGGAGACCAATATACACACCGTGGCCATCATGTAGTGTCTGCTCTATCCAAAATGGGGTAGTCGTTTTCATATCCGTTGACAGTTTGATTATGTCAAAATTTCACTCTTCACTGTGTGTAATCCATTATAAAAACCACAGCATAAATTATCTATGCGATGTAGAGTGTCCCCTTCTGTGTTTGTCAATATGATATTGTCTCTATTACTGACCCAGTCTGATGTCACACAGGAAATGTAACGACAATCATCAACACCTGTCATTGTGATTGATGATTTGTGAATCTTGGAGGGATATATAAGTTCCAGCAGACACTCATTTCCTTGCAGTGGTTTTTCTGTCCCTGTGGTTCGGATCTCACCTAGTGACTTCGTCATATGACTTTGATCTTAAGGTATCAAACATCAGGGTGTGAACAATGTATTAAAGGGAAATGACATTGTAATATTTACTACTTGCAATGAATTGCTATTGTATATGGACTTATCTATACAATGATTTATTTATCTTATAAGGATACATTTACTCGACATTAATAAGTCAACACATATGTATTTTATTTTCTTTCTAAAACTTAATATAAGATAAAATGACTTAAACCTTTACAAAGTTTTATTTTACCTTCATAATTCACATAAAATTTACTCAATGCACAATGATATTTTCTCAAACTAACCTGTCCGAGTATTAATTTTCATGATATACATGTACACGCACACCTTGTTACATGTACCTGATCCGACCCAAAGACCGTGGGTGTTCACATCATAACTCAGGCTCCACGGATAATCCAACTCTTGTGGATGTATCAGGAGATATGTCAGAAATCGACCGTCTATGTCTACTATCTGTACTGTTTTGGTTCTATTATCACACACCAGGATGTGTGACAGCGCGTCAGCACAGATTCCATGTGGCCGGAATTCTGATCCTGTTAGATGTCCTGTGTAGGAGAAACGATGTCTTCCTCCACGCTCTGTCACCACTACAGCTTTATTATTATCAGAAACAATAACATCCCCATTGCTGTTCTCTGTTATATAGAGAGGACATTCATACAGTTTCATTCCTGTTTCGAGTTGTATGGTTTGTGTTTGTTTTTTTCCTTGGTTGATCCGGGTAACCTTGCCTGCTTTCTCTAAAAGTGACTTTTCCCAACCAGGAGATCTTCAGTGGACGGGGACCAGTACAAACATAGTGGTATCAAAGCCAATTCTTTTCTTGTATAAGTAGTTATTTTCAAATCCCTTGACAGTTTATTGATGTTATAATTCCTGTCAATAAAAATCAATTTATTTTCATTGTTCACTGTATGTCCGCCAATACCAATAGGTATATTGCCACTACATGAGTTCTCCATACTATGTAGAGTGTCATTTGTTGTGTTTGTCAAGATGAGGTTGTTTCTGTAATCACTGACACAGAACCGACCTGATGTCACACAGGAAATGTGATTACAACAACCAACACCTGTCACTGTGAGAGAGTGAAGTAACTCAGGACAAGACATCAACTTTAACTCATTTCGTATGCATTGGGTTCATCTCGCTGGGATTTGAACTCCACTTAATGACATCATCACATCATCCTTCTTGAGTGACTCAGTTATGGAGAGCTGGCTGGTGTGGGGTGTAAGATGTATATTGGGGGAGGGCTGTCTTCATGGATGAGAAGAATTGTAGCGGTCTGATTGCTTTCTGTTCATAAATGTGTACATATCTCTGTAGACTGACAATATGTCTAGATCTGTTTAGTTCTATATTTTGTTTTAAACATCTATGTTTAAAATCAAACTCACAAAATACGTTGTACATAAAGTCATTTTTCACCAAGTCAATATGATATTTCAGTGTCTGGGCCCTGATTGATAATGGGAAAACTTGGCGTGACAGGTTTTGAAATCAGCTTTGAGTTCTTCTAAGAGAATTGTTCTGTAAAAGAGAGCCTCACTTCTAATGGTGTGAACGTTTTCTCTCTGTCGTTGTCGCTTTGTTCTCAAATCTAGAGTTCTCTGTTTTCTATACTTTCTACAATTATAACATTCAGTGAGTTCACATGGTTCACTGTAGAATTTACAAAATTTGAAAGGACGTCTTACGCAGATGTCGTGTGTTTGGATGCAGTAGAATTTAATGCCGTATGTCATAACATCATGGTCTATTGTTTTTAGATTTTTCAAATGTTTTTCTTTACACTGGGGACAGAGATCACATGGACACGATACACAATAGTACGCTGTGTCTCCTGGACACTTTGAACACTGATGGACTTCATAGTGGGTTTTTTTAGCTCACCTGAACCGAAGGTTCAAGTGAGCTTTTCTGATCACCCGTTGTCCGTCGTCCGTCTGTCCGTCCGTCCGTCCGTCTGTCTGTCCGGCTGTAAACTTTTCACATTTTTGACTTCTTCTCTAAAACCAATGGGCCAAATTTAACCAAACTTAGTACAAGGCACCCTTATGGGAAGGGGATTATAAATTGCTAAAATAAAGGGCTAATCCCTTTTAAAAAGTGAGATAATTGCGAAACAGTGAAACAGGGTGCATGTCTTTAAAACTCTTCTTCTCAAGAACCACTGCACCAGAAATGCCAATATTTACATAAAAGCTTGTATATATAGTGAAGATTCTAAATTGCAAAAATCGTGACCCCCGGACCAAAACTGGGGCCGCAGTCGGTGTTCAAAGTTTAACATAGAAATACATAGGAAAAATGTTTTAAAATCTTCTTCTCAAGACCAACTGCACCAGAAATGCCAATATTTACACAAAAGCTTGCATATATTGTGAAGATTCTAAATTGCAAAAATCGTGACCCCCGGACCAAAACTGGGGCCCCAAGCGGTGTTCAAAGTTTAACATCGAAATACGTAGGAAAAATGTTTTAAAATCTTCTTCTCAAGAACCACTGCACCAGAAATGCCAATATTTACACAAAAGCTTGTATATATAATGAAAATTATAAATTGCAAAAATCGTGACCCCCGGACCAAAACTGGGGCCCCAGGCGGTGTTCAAAGTTTAACATAGAAATACATAGGAAAAATGTTTTAAAATCTTCTTCTCAAGACCAACTGTACCAGAAATGCCAATATTTACACAAAAGCTTGTATATATTACAAAGATTCTAAATTGCAAAAATCGTGACCCCCGGACCAAAATTTGGGCCCCAGGCGGTGTTCAAAATTTAACATAGAAATACATCGGAAAAATGTTTTAAAATCTTCTTCTCAAGAACCACTGCACCAGAAATGCCAATATTTACATAAAAGCTTGTATATATTGTGAAGATTCTAAATTGCAAAAATCGTGACCCCCAGACTAAAACTGGGGCCCCAGGCGGTGTTCAAAGTTTAACATAAAAATACGTAGGAAAAATGTTTAAAAATCTTCTTCTCAAGAACCATTGCACCAGAAATGCCAATATTTACATAAAAGCTGGTATATATAATGAAAATTATAAATTGCAAAAAACGTGACCCCCGGACCAAAACTGGGGCCCAAGGCGGGGTTCAAAGTTTAACATATATAGGAAAATGTTTAAAAATCTTCTTCTCAAGAACTACAATGCAACAGTTTGAGATATTTCTAAGCATACATCCCTGGCTATTGTAGATTCTAAATTGTTAAAATCGTGACCCCCGGACTAATACTTGGGCAACAAGAGGGGTTTAAAGTTTAACATAGAAATATATAGGAAACATGTTTAAAAATCTTCTTCTCGAGAACTACAATGTTACAGTTTGTGAGATTATTATGCAAGGATCCTCAAATAGTGAAAATTCTATTTTCCCCAGAAGGGGTTCAAAGTTTAACATAGAAGTATATAGGGAAAGTGTTTAAAATCTTCTTCTCAAGAACTACAATGCAACAGTTTGTGGGATTACTATGCAAGCATCCTCAAATTGTCAAGATTGTTATTTGTGTAAGCCGTGACCCCCAGACTAATACTGGGGACCCAGAAGGGGTTTAAAGTTAACATAAAAATATATAGGGAACATGTTTGAAAATCTTCTTCTCAAGAACTACAGTGCAACAGTTTGTGGGATTATTATGCAAGCATCCGTGGCTATTGTAGATTCTAAATTGGTAAAATCTAATACTGGGGCCCCAAGAGGGGTTTAAAGTTTAACATAGAAGTAAATAGGGAAAATGTTTAAAAATCTTCTTCTCGAGAACTGCAATGCAACAATTTGTGAGATTAATATGCATGCAACCTTGGATAATGTAGATTCAATATTTTTAAAATAGTGACCCCTAGACTAATACTGGTAACCCAAGACGGATTCAAATTTTCACGTTGAAGTATATATGGAAAATGTTTAACAATCTTCTTTTGGAGAACTACACTGCTTTAATTTGTCATATTACCACGTAAGCATCCTCAAATAGTGTAGATTCTAAATTAAAAAATTCGTGACCCTCGATCTAATACTGGGGCCCCAGAAGGGGTTCAAAGTTTAACATAGAAATATATATGGAAAATGTTTAAAAATTTTCTTCTCGAGAATTACAATCCTACAGTTTGTGAGATTACTATGCAAGCATCATCAAATAGTGTAGATTCTAAATTGTTAAAGCCAACCATAAACCCTGGACCAATACTGGGGCCCCAAAAAGGGTTTCAAAGCTTAAAATAGAAATAGCATATGATACCAAATTGAATGTTACAAGGAACTGTTGTTCAGGTGAGCGATGTGGCCCATGGGCCTCTTGTTTTCTGAATCCATGATGTGAAGAATCTACGCCTTAAATCAATATCTGTTGACAAAAAATTAGAATGGTTTAGAAATTAGTATTTTTAACAGATAATCTATTTCAATCATATATACTTATAAATTAAGACATTTTGATAAACTACAAAATGCCTGCACCAGAATAACTGCTTACACCTTTGGTACTTCAATACGTGTGAGATGATGTCCGTAGGCTTAAAATAGAATTTTAACTGATGAATAATTATTGTGAAATTTATCAAAAACCTACTTTCATTTTCGATAAGCAAGTCCGAAATAGCAAAAATGAGAGTAAGGTGGTGGGCACGCTTTGGCAGATCCAAGTCAGTGGTGGTTTGCATTAATAATATACTTGCATTAAAAGAATATCAATGATTACGTAAAGAACAAATATATTTACTGCTAACTTATTTAGATTATACATAGAAGTTAAGATTTGACAAATGTTGAAATAAAATGAACCAATTCGTTTCTTGAATGCGCGATTTTAGTTTTGATGGATAAAACACTTGCAAAGCGCGACCTGGTGAGAGAATGGGATTGAACTTTGCAGAACGGGGTAACCAAGAACGCGATTTGACTAATTAACGTCATGGCGAAAAGTGTAGGACGAGTTAATCATGCAAGCAGATACCTGATACAAAAGTTATGTCACTCTGGAACTGTTGATGGTGGAAACTAGCAAGAGCCAACAGAAGAAAAAGATATAATGGTCATGGTCATTGTTAAGCGATATTAATCTCTTTGAGATGAAGAGCCTTGTATAAGTGAAAATATTCAAATTTAAAAGCTAATACATTGGATTTTACATGACTCAAAAATAGTTTATGGCGAAAAATATTATATTTATAACATTTAAACAAAGTTGATTGTTAATTTGAAGACCATGAGTCTTCTTAAGTCTAATTTAAAAAATCTAAATACAATGTAATTGAAGTATATTTTATATTGTTTAACTGAATCATAATTTTTTCTGCACATTTTGTAGGTTTTACACTGAAGTCCTACATAGGTCAAAGAATTGTTTGTGTGATTGTGTGTGTGTGTGTGTGTGTGTGGGAGGGGGGGGGGGTCGTTATAACAATTCAAAATTAAAAAAAAATACACTTTATTAAAATGTATTGCGTAGTTCTATCACCAATGATAGCACTGAAGTTCTTGTCAGTAAGATTTATTTTCCTACAAAGGTGTTTGTATATATTTATACCTATGTAAAATATTTGCTCCCTCTTAACAGTGTGGCTCAACCCTACACTACCTAGGGATTATTTCGCACAATGGTCAATGATCAAATGTTGGTTTTTTGGTGCTGTCCTAAAACAGGGATTTTATATTCCGACCGTCTGTTTTTGTTATTTCGTCCGTCTATTTTTGTTTATCGGTAATGGAAGCCGCGTGCATGCCCTGCGCCTCCCTAAGTTGTTCGTTTATTTTATTATTTGTCAATTTATGTCAATCATGATCTATGTATCTAACGATGTTATGCTTTATTTCCTACTTTGTTTAAGTTCTGCAACTAATTCGTTTTGTGAAAGCGCGCGTTCGCGATGTAGAATAAGCATACATGTAGACCTAATACTTTAGCATGTTCTGGTCATTCATTTATCTATAAATATGTCATCTTGTAAAGTTTAAATATATCACATTCAGTATTGTTAAACTTTAATTATCGTTACAAATTTTTATAGTAGACGAATTCTGATTTTTTTGTAAATAATTCATTTCAATTTGTCATCTCCGACGAGGTCTGAGTTGAATCAATCAACATTACATTGGGTTTTTTCACGTAGACCTGTTAAGCTAGCATTTTCTGGTCATACATTTATCCATAAATATGTTGTCTTTGTTATATTAGACGAATTCTGATTTAAAAAAAAAAATCATTTCAGTTTATTACCTCCTAAAAGGTCTGGGTTGAATCAATAAACATTACACTAGGATTCTTCCCAGCCTGTTATGATTTTAAATCATAAACTCCAGTTCTTACCTTTCCTTATATTGTTTTCTATTCATTCATTTATAATTTATTTATTTATTTAATTTCATTTGTTTTTTTTCTTTATTATTTTTTATTGAACTGAAACTCAACCTTCATTTATTTTTCAAGTGCATTATTGACGGTGCTGCTTCACAACCAATGTGAAAAAATGGTAAAGAGGTCATCTCTAGTTGTTGAGATTCTTAAAACTGAGAAGCTTTAAACGTACGCTCAACTAGACCTGGGGTCACCCGAGAGTAGTTCTTTAAAGTGAGTGTATCAAAGAGCACTTATGGAACTCTTTAACCATGAAGATAAGAATGTAAATCTACATTTTTCCTATATTTTATTTTATTGCTATGTTAAACCGATTTTGATTTTAGTTGTTTTTTCTAAAAAATAAGAGGGACTTTAAGTTTTTTTTTTAACTTCACGATTGGCTGAATGGTGAATAGCAATGCAAAAGCGTTCTCTTTTTGTTTGAAATTGAGAAAGAATTAAGCGTGTTGTTTTATCTGATATCAGCGTAGCTTATAAGTAAATGACTTAAAATCTTTTTAGGAATGGAGTTTTGAATAGAACAATTCAATATACTTTTTGAAATGGTTTTTGAAAATATAAGACAGGGAGACATTAGTTTGACATACAACTATTCTAAAATCCTATTCTAAAAAATAAGTTCTATAGCAACAGGTAACATATTTTAACTCTGTGCTCTTGAATGCAGAAGTCAACATATATTCATGAATCCAATGAGTTGATTTTGCACTTGTTCACACGGATAAAACTTTATTCTGTACATTTCTGATATGTATTGTTTCCTAACAAATCCTGATGTTGAAAGTTGTATGCTAATTGTTTTTTTATTCGCGGTGAAAATATTGCGCTTTTTATGAGCATCTTGTCATTGATTTCTTAAACCTCTAAAAATCAGTTCCACTCTTGATAGATACAAACTTAATTTTTTAACAAAAATAAATTTAACACATAGGCATATCCACGTTAGTGCAATCACTCCGTGTTTGTGTGTTGCTATAACTTATTAAACTTGAATTGGTTGTTACGTGTATGGATATTGTCAGAAAAATTGTAGATTTACTCATGTCAGCTACATTCCTGGGAACAATACCCCGACAACCGTTTCTGTTTACCTGTATACTTGACAATAACCTAATTGTGGCGTAATATAATGATTTCTTTTTCGAAGCTCATTTTTTGTGTAAACATTTTTCTTAATTCATTTTACGCGGGTATGATAAGGCAACAAATCGAGTAAAAATTCCTCTGATCGATATGACGTCACAATAAGCAGCATGATGTCATATTTTACTCAAGAAATCTGTCAATTTTTACCTTATCTCTGGTCCAAATTATGAAAACTACAGGCGTAAAATGTCACTAGAAGCTCTTTTAACAGAATATATCTTCGATTTCTCTGTATTACGTATCGTTAACATTGATGACGTCACAAGCATGTTTAATAGAGAAGATCAATGTCAGGAGACAAATCATCGGAATGCAGTGTAAACAATGCCGAAATAAGACTTATTTAATACTGATACCCAAGATTTAGATGAGTTTCAGTTAGGATATAACCAGGATAAAACAGGCATGGATATTTTGTTTTATCAGCGAGTGTTATAGGGTAAGCAGATAGACATTTATGTGGCTTGATCGGCCTTTCCTCTGTCAGTGTGTACAAAAAAGACAAAAGTGTAACACTACCCCGAATATTATGAAAGATGAATTTGGCAAATATCAAAAGCACATGACCTTAAATACTTGAAAAATGCTGCTAGAATCCTTTGGTTTGTTGTTGTAAATGAAAAATACGTAGTATTTTCAATGAAATTGAAAAAGTTGAGGAGGTTTCCAGTAAATAATGACAATATTTATTTTATGCGATTAACTAAAGGATTCTAGCAGCAATATTAATAAGCATGACCTTATTGCCGATCGAATTATTGTATCATACATACAAATAAACTTCGGGGTAGTGTTACACTTTTTGATTTTTTGTTAAGGTACAAAAATGATCTATTTTTAACTGTCACGTGATACCATGGCAAGGCAGCTTTAAAGATCAACTTGATTCCGAAGTAAAAATATAATATCTTGTTGAATACATTCGCTTGATATTAATATTCGGCACTCATTTCATAAAAATAAACAATTTTCAAAATGACCATAATATCGGCGATCATTAAACTCCGAGTTGCCTTAACCTACCCGCGTAATCGGATAAGCTGATAATATATCCCCAGGACTATCCAAATACATGCACTTTAACACTCCATTTTTTGATTGAAATACTTTTTTAGATAAAGTATCGGAGTTCGATGATATTAGAAAAATATACCAAAATAGTTAAAAAATAGATATGATTCGTATTATATCTTTTAGATGTGATTCGTTTGCAAGATTTAACGATTATGTATGTCATGGATATAAAAGTGGAAATGAAATTTTTTAAAAGTGGTTATTTATTTACTGGAATAAAAATATCATTGAGTACCGCAGTTTTTTCCACATGTATGACTAGGTTGCGAATATATTTTTTCTTGTTCACTTTTTTATAACTACTTTGTATACTCTGTCCCTCATGTCTGCTTCCACCACCTTTTGCATGATATCTCGATAATCATAAATACATTTGCGTAAAAACAACATCCATTCACTATAATGAAAAAGTTCAAATTATCTGTTTCGATACGCCCCCTCTACCACTTTAGGTTTCAATACACAACCAAAAATGAAAAATGTACGGGAATTTTGCATTGCAAAAGAATGAATGTACCCCGGATGATAACGTTCAATATTGTGCTAGGTGTCCCGATTACTTCCAAATGGAGAAAAAGATATAAACAATTCCCATTTTGAATCTCCGCACGGTGTTTGTTTTCGTTCCTGTGAAATTCCTCGTGTATAAACAAATAATATATCAATGAAGAAATCTTGGGTTTTTTCCCTTTTATCGATTTGAATTGTACTTCATTGACATGTATGTTTATTTTAGCTAAAATCATTAAGTGATGGAAGAGACAGACTAGTGTAACATAATATAATGGTTCCTACGCCCTACCTCCCCTAAAGAAGAGATGTCTCTAACAAAACCCAGCATCTTTGACTGTAAACAATATGTGTAACATAAAAAGAAACTATCTTACCGTTCAGAATGTGTCTAGACCCATTTTTTCACCAAATATTCGACGCTGGGATATAATTTTTTTGACAAGCAATCTCTTCAACTATAAAGTCATTGACAATCACTTGTGCAAAGATACGTAAGTTATACATTAACCTGACACTTCGTAAAAAAGGAGAGGATCCTTTATGTCAGATTGCCTCTTTTGTTTGTTTCAAAAATTTAATTTAAAATATTACTTATGTACATTAAATCTATTTTGATATACTAATCACGTTCCTTTTCGTGGGCAGAATGAGATTAGTAATTTGAGTTGGGGTACTAGAGATATCGCTCTAATCTTTATTCAGAAGTATTCAGGCCTAGGATATTTGCTTTCATCATCAAGTCGTCAAATATTGTATAGCCCTTTTGTATAATATTCTCGTCGATTGAAGTCCCAGGTGCTGGAGGACAGGACCGACCCCCCCCCCCCCCTATATCACCCATCCCCAAGAATCTAGACCATCCGGACTTTACTCATTTTTTCATTAATTTATCCTTTTATGATATATTTATAAACAAGTGCATGCATTCAAGACACAAAATTACCGAAAACAAACATTCTGAAAAAGAATCATACCCCCTCTATATAAAATACAACAAGGTTGCTAACTTCGTCTGCCAGCCGAGAGGTACTGCCGATGAATATTTGTTGAAATGTACTATCAAAATACATCTAACGGTAAAAACTGCGACCTCATGTCGTCCTTCACTAAATATCTGCATGCTGGTAAAGGTAACTTAAGTTTGTCTTAGGTATTTTTTACTGACATTTAGAAGTATCAGTGTCAATCAATGCAATTAAGCTTTTGAATATAATGTGTTACTCACATAATTTACACAAAATTATTATCTTAATTTTGACCAGTATCAAAGTTTTGGTTTAATTAATATGAATATTTACAGTGTTCAAAATGAACTGTAACATTTTCCATAAAGTAAACTATACAGCTCAAGTGGGCTGCTGAACAGGTAACAAACACGTAATGTTCAGTTTACAAGAACTAACTATAAATGAAAACTCGCGAATTTTGTGAAATAAAAAAAAGAGGAGTTTCAATACAAAGAAACCCTCAATGATTTCAATGACGACGATTGCCTCATTTCAAGATATCGACTTGATGAATAAATTATACTCAGAGTGTGTGAATTGCCTTATTGGTGAGGTAAGATGTAGAACGAAAGATAAAGAGAAATCTGCAATATTATTTTAACAGCATGGCATCGCGATATTACGCCAAATGCAGTCTTCGAGAACGACAAAACTAGTTAAAAATCATCACAACAAGAAGAAACAACAATAGACTGAATACATTGCATTTGAGCCATCGCTTGGAGCTATATAAAAATGTAAGGTACATCTACAATATAATCATGTCACCTTGAACTTTATGTATCTACATTTACTTCTACCCCCATCAACGATACGAAGCACTTGTATCTATGAATAAACAAGATCTTACACCAAGAAAATACTTTATTATCAATACATTCAAATTCGATAAAAGAAATAAACTATTATGACTTTTCAACATATGAGCTCTTTAACAAAAGCATGACTTAGCTAAGACATTGCTAAGTTTGCTTTATGTTTCGGTATTATACAAACTTAAGTAGGACTACCGCAGTCTTTACTCTCACTCTGAATGGTTGAACGGAAAACGTTTCTAGAGACTAAGCCCCTGAAAGGAAATATAATGTGATATAACTAATAGTAACTAATAAAAAAAAACTATTAACGAATAATGAATGATATTGCAGAAAAAATTATTGTGAGTATTATAGTAAAGATGGAGAGAGTATAAATATACAGAGACACCTTTTGTAAGTGTTAAAGTAAAAAGATTGAGATGACATAGTTGATTTCAATTAGGTTTCAATTCAATGCAGATGCCTTTCGTTTAGAAAAATAACATGAACACCAGGGGTTGTACGCGTAAAATGCATAAAAATCTTAATTGCTTCAGCATATTCTTAAGTACAGAAATTGTACTTAGCAGATTAAAATTTGACTAAGCATATTGCTGAGAATGTTGCATAAAACTTCTGAACTCTTAAGCATATAGTATTACTTAGCATATGTTTAAATCTAATCTTGGCTGTCTTAAGTATTTTAGCACGTTGTTTAAGTATATGATAGCAAGAAGAAATTCTCTCCCTTTTTAGCTCACCTGAACCGAAGGTTCAAGTGAGCTTTTCTGATCATCTGTTGTCCGTCCGTCCGTCTGTCTGTAAACTTTTTACATCTTTGACTTCTCTAGAACCACTGGGTAAAATTTAACCAAACTTGGTACGAAGCATTCTTATGTGAAGGGAAATCTTAATTGTTAAAATAAAGTGCGAAACGCTTTTTGAAAGGGGGATAATTGCAAAATAGTGAAAATCGGGTGCGTGTTCTTGAAGTCGTAGATTATCATATCAATAAGGAATACATAAGTTTAGACTGATTTCAGAAACTTTTACCTAATAATGGTATATTGCGATATGATATAATAATAATATATGATATTAATTTTTTTTTACTAAATTGTCAAATATTCTTTAAAAAACAGCATCACGAGAAATAAAAAGAAATAAATACAAAAAACTCTCAAATATATAGATGTTCCAAGTCGTTATTACTTCCAGTGAAAAAATGCATGCATGTGAAAACAGAGAGTACATGTACCATACTTTTTAAAAAGTTGTGTTCATAAAAAACATAAATACATGATTGAGAAAACATTAAAACCTAGCAAAATACCCCAATGTTAAGTAGTTTATCGCGTTGGAAACTGTGTCCATAACCATCAAACATGACATGATAACTTTATCGTTTGATATCACATAAAATATATTAACATCGGTTTGGACGATGGCTGCGGAAACACTTACTTCTTCGTAAAACTATAGGAAATGTGTTTTTTCTATCATTTTTACAATAGTGAATAACTAATTAGCTTCTAATTTAAGATTTTGAAAACGCTATAATAATTATTTTATGTTAATAAATTAAATAATGTTATCCAATTAGCACTTAGAGTACATTTAGTATTGCGGTTCTTCCTGGATTATTTAACAGTCGTGCATAGGGAAGGTTTAAATTTATTCTGGATTTCTTACAGTCATTTTCCCATTAATGTATCACAAAATGATTGGCTTTGTTGTGATGTATACAATTTTGAACATACCAATTGGCTTATCTTTTTCGACATTTTGCGGAAAGTAAGCAGATTTATCTAATACAAAATATCATGCATGTAATTTTAAAAAAATCTTTTTCTTTTTTTCTTTTTTTTTTGTTATTAATAAGAACTTACATTTATTTATCGCTAATGCTTTGCAAAAGGCATTTGAATTTGAAAATTAAAAAAAACTTTTTCTTTCGTTGAAGTCTATAATTTTTTTTTTTTTTCAAATCAAAACCTAAATACCGGAACGCATTATTTCAAATGTATTTATAGTGTTATTTTATTCACGATTTTTTCCATCGCGAAGTTAAGAAAATTTAAACCATCAAGAAACTAAAACATGTACTTTTCTTCAAAATTTTGATAACGGTTGTAGTGAACAATGCTGCTATGGATTCAAGTGGGACAAGATGAACAACGCCTGTATCGGTATTCGTACCTGTAATCAAAATGATAATCATTTAAACACAGTTTATTTTGAGCAATTTTTTTTTCATGAAAAATAAATTTATTATACATATATTCAAATCATGCAGTTGATTTTAGCTTGTCTGGATGGTTTCATTGGCAAAGAATGTGATACGCCCTGTGTGTATCCTACCTATGGAAAGGAATGTGGCTTCATTTGTGATTGTACAGAGGAATACTGCAATGTATCAATGGGATGTTTG
>WFKH01002636.1:9936494-9958516 GCA_016163765.1 Magallana hongkongensis | reverse complement strand
TATATTATATTGATATTTGTAGTAACAACTGTTCCACTACAAAAGACTACTTCTTACAGAAGTTCAGGACTTATCACAACACTGTTGACAACATTGAAAGTTGTGCACAACGAAACAAATAAAAATACCGACACAAAATATACCAAAATATTTTCAGGTCCAATTCACTTTAGTCAAAATGCGTTTCTAAAAACAAGCATAGCTGTTTAGTCTGGAATAATCCTTTTATTATTGTTGGTCAATTTCTTTGTTTATGTTTGTCAAAAATTTTACGAACAGAAGAATATGTTCCATGATTTAGCAGCAAATAACAAATAGAATTGTTTTTGCTTTAAAATTGTTTTATGTAAATATCTTTTACTTTGATGAATAAACTTCTTCAGACTAGAATGATAATATGGAAAACGCAATTTTGAAAAGTTAAACAATTATTTCCAAAAAATTTAAATCCTAAACTGATGATTTTGTATGTAGTTTTTTTTTTATTGCATTGTAAAACCAATTAACAACCCCCGATACCTTTCACTCCTTTATCTATAATGGTCATCATACTCATTTATATAAGATATATGATTATGCATTAGCGCCGATAAAGAACATATCTAATAATTCGACAACGTTACATATATACGTAGTATATGTATTCTATTTGAACAGTTGAATCATGCATACTGTAAACAATACGTTATATATTACTATATTTCCTTTCATACATGTCGCTTATAGCATTTTTAAACACCTGTGATCTTAAGTAAATAAATTGGTTTCGAGAATATATTTTAGCTGATAACATGAAAAATCTCCTCAAATAAATCATACCTGTCCTGTTTGGCATCGATTGGCAGCGATGGAACGACAGATATCATACTGCTTACACATGCTGCATGTTAGTTTTTATTCTAAAATTTTGTTTTGACAAAAATCATCAATTTGTTACTTTGTACATGTACAAGTACTGTGGGTGACAGGTTTTGGTTTTCATGTAATGGAAAATATTATTTGTATTTGTTTTATGATTGACTTATCCTAAAATCTCTACTTTACTGATATCAAAAATAATAGAATTTATAAAAATAAATACAGAGAATAGTTCGTCGATTAATTATGCCTTAATTTCAAAGTTTGTATAAATCCGGTAGTAATTATATAATTAAAGAGGCCAAGTACAATTCGAGTGCGCATGACTTTGCGCACTTTTTTTTTTTCATGCAGCCGTAGGTGCAAAGTTATGACATTCTTTTTTTTTATCTTTTTAATTGTGGTTTTATATAAAATTAACATTACATTACCGTTTATTAGTTAAGAAATTGTAATTTTATGAATTTGATAGGTAAAATGAAAAATGCGATGGATTTTAAAAATAAGAATTTATTTGCGGAGCCTTAAGAGAAACATATTAGCTTTAAAAAGCGTTATTTTGTTAAAAATTCTTTTTTACAAGCCAATATATACCACAATATGCCACTTTTTGGAGAAAAAAAGTCAACTTTGATATTATCCCTTGACCTAACAACGAGGTTAACATTTTTGTAAATTTCACTATTTGGTGATTTTTTTTTTACGGTAGTTTTCATATATATGAAAGAAAAACAAATCCCTAGAGCAAAAATAGAAAAAGGTGTGGGGAAAACATGAAACTTTAGTGCTTTTTTAACAAATTCCCATTTGAAATAGTAAAAAGTGTTAACTTTCGAGACGACCCCCTAGGAATTCGGGGTGGTAAATATATTTATTGTTTATCTTAAAATAAAACTACATACAAAAAAAATCATGAAAATATCTAGGGTAGAAATAATTAGACTCGGCCTCGTTAAGCAACAATTGCTCATTAAAAGCAATTGTTATAATATTGTTTGTTTCACAAGAAAATGATTGGTCTATCATTTTCTCATGATCGTTTCAAAAGTTTTGTTATAAATATTACTATACTTAAACTAATCGTTAATTTATAAACATTACTATATTTTGAATACATTTCTTTTATAAAAGATAGGTTTATCGCCTGTGATATCTTGACATCACATTAGTGACATTGACGCCTATGTATCATTAACCCATTGTTTTGCTGTTAAAATCTTGAGGATTAGTTTTTGATTATAATTATTATACAATCATAGACTTTTGAATCGGACAATACTAGTCCCTTTTTTGGAGGAATGAGAGTAAAAACTAGTTTTCGTCATCGGTCGATATACTCTCATAAGGGGCTATCAAACATTTATTGACCTCATCAAAAGGCTATAATTAGACATAATTGATTCCTTTCGATACACACAATGAAAACAGATTTTACTTCATGGGGCAATCGGAGGTTCGTAGACCTGAAGTAAAATTGGGGCTGTAAACTGCACATAACACTAACAAAGTGGTCATTTTCTTTTTAAAGAAAGTATTAAATGAAATTATACGTCAAACAATGGTGAATACCAGTTTCTAAAATCGGACAAATTGTCGGAAAAAGTTAAGAGTTCAAAAAATAAGCATTTCCAAACGACATAATCACTTGCGCTTTTAAGTATAAAATTGTTATTATACCTGTAATATTTTATCATGTTTGATAAAATACAAAAAATATGTTTGCTTATTGTGTAATTATTAGAATGAAATCAAAATGAAGTATCCCAAACATATGTTTATTTTTAGTGCTTGTTAAACAGATGACACTGTTGCTATCATTATTCTCGGAAGCCGAAAGAAGGAAACTGGAAAAACGATATTCAAAATTGATTAAATAGAATCAATCAATTTAAGAAAAACCTTAAAACTGTTATATTTCCACACGTTATGATGATTTTTTTTGCATGCTGAAATAATAAAATAATGATTCAATTAACTCTTCATAGCACGATGAGTGTTTCGGTCTTTCCTCATATGTTTGACATACTTGCCAGCGGAATTTTTTTTTCCTGGACATCTGTTGTAATTTCCTCTGTGCATTATATTGAAAGAGCATTCATTATTTTCCAAGATGATTGGCTATGTTGGAATATTAATGTTTTTAAACATACATTTTGGACTATGTTATTCTGGACTTTGCGCGTAGTAAGCAGATTTTTCAAAAATATAATAATGATTAATGTTTCTTTGTAAAATAATATGCTTCTTAATTGTTATAGACTGTAATAAAACAGAAAACTGAAATAAGTTCTTCAAGCATTGACAAAATTGCCAGGGTGCTTGACATAGTATTGTTCTGCTTGAAGACAACTCAAAACTGATATATATCAGAATGGGAAATGGATGGGAACAGTTGCAGTTGATTTTGTCTATTACATAAACTATAGACTGCAATTAAAAATCGTTCGTTGTATTTTCTTTTCTAAAATTTTAAGTGTTCATTTAGCATGGCTAAAGCAATTACATTCATGAACTTTAAATCGCTGGAATACCTAACCGAACAGGTTTGATTCATCGTGAAAATCTAAAAATCATGTAATATTTCAGAAAGATAACCATGAGATATATGTTATATGTATGCAGGATAACGTTTTGGAATATATGTCGATAAATGTATTGAAAAATAAAAGGGCATGGTCACGATTTTGTTGAAAAATTAATTTTCCGACTTTAATGTAAGCAATGCTTCTGTAAGGCATTTTCAATAGGCGACCAAAATTAGAGTGTATTCGTTGAGTTATAAGCGAGGTACAGAGTTTACAATGCTCTGCTATTTAAGAAATGATTTTGTTTAAAAATTGAATGTTGAAGAAAAATTGCCAGTTTTAGCCTTAAAATGATTGTGTTAAACGTTAGGAATTGTTTGTTTATGCTTAAAATGAGTAAGAAGATAGAGAAATCAGATTCTTTACTGTAATATTGAACCTATGTAAACAAAAACAGGCTATAAGCCTTGTTTACATGACAAATAATTGTGAGCTCTATATCTTGCTTAGAACTCTACGACTGACTCTTAAAATTCATGTGATCATTATAAATGCATTCCTAAAGCATTACAAATAGTAAAAACAGAAAAATAGAATTTGACCAAAATCGTGACAATTCCCCTTTAAGGTACTATCTTGCTAATGTTATTTTAACAATAGGGTGTTTAAAATAGTATTTCAAAAATATAAAATTTAATAATATTGTCACAGTTTTTCTAAATAATTTAAAATTTACAGATTCTTAAAAAAATAAATAATTCAATAATTCTTGTACAATTCTTTGAATTTGTATAAAAGTGCGTACTAAGTAAGGGAACATAAGTTGTTTTAAAACGGCATTTACTATTAAAACCGTCAACAGTTGAACGGAAACCGTTCATATTTAAATTGACAAATATTTTTGGTTGACGGGGCTCAAAAAGGCGCTACCAATATAATTCTTAAAAAAGTAATATTGCATATGCATTTCTATAATCATAAAGTAAAGAAAAATGAAATTATTTAATTTTTTGTTTAATTTCTGGAATAAAAAAATGTTGATAATGGTTAATTCTAGTGGGAGATGCTGTGACGGATTCAAATGGGACAAAATGAGTAACACCTGTATCGGTATTTGTTTTTTTTCACACAAGCATCTTTCGAAATTTAAAACATTTAAATGCTGTCAATTTCGTGCAGTTGTTTCTTTATGAAGAAATAAAAGTATTATAGTCAAAGCATCCAGTTGTTTTCAGCTTGTCTAGATGGTTTAATTGGTGAAGAATTAAACACATCTTTCCGTTACCCTAGCTATGGAAGGAACTGTTACTTAACTTGTGATTGTAGAAAGAAATATTGTAATGTCACAATAGGATGTTTGCAAGATACGCATTTAAAGCAATCAGAATGATTAACAGAACTAGGAATCGACCTATATCGACACTGGACATATTACGGAATGTTTATCCAGATATTATCGATCTTGTTCAAATCTGGACGCTAAGCGAGCCAAGCTTTGAATGAATATGATTTTGTAAATTTAATTCTGGAACAATGCGGGCGTTGAATAGGGGCGAAGTCGTCTTGTTAAATGTAATTGTTTCTTTGAAAAGGGCGAGCAACAACAGGTCAAAGTTGTTCATCAATACTATAAATATATTTTTGTACATTGATACATGTAGTATCATCTAAAACAATAACAGTACCCATAACTAAGAAAGTTATCCAGTTCAATAAATTAAACTAACGGTTGTGATAGATAACATGGCATCCACTCTTTACCAATCGTTCTCTATCTTATAAAAGGTCCTAACGTTCATTTTGCATTCATCACTGAATATTACTGAGTTCTAGCAATTACATGTATCAACAATTTTAAATCTGTTTCCTCTTCACCATTAAAGCTGGTCTTTTCTGTTTGGTCCTCGAATTCTAATGCTTATCCGTACAATCCTTCCAAAATATCGCTGTTTGTATTACTTTCGTTGAATAGTTCTTTATTTTAATACGATTGAGTCCATATATTTTTATAAAACAAAGCTGTGACGTCTCATTATTTTCTCTTTCTGTTTTCTTTCACCAACATCAAAAGCCTACGACTGTATTTGTCAGTAAATTTTGCCTGCTTCCCCTTTCGACGAATGATTTCAATACTTTTCCGCTTGCGGTATAAGTCATCTAAAACGAAATTGTAGACTGGGATATTTGTTTTTTTATATTTGTACCATCTCCAACTGCTTTGCAAGGAAACGATGACTTCTTTTAATTCAGTACATAATTCTTTACGGACGGCAGCAATATTATTCACCTTGTAGATATAGAGCCCACGAAAGTATTCTTCGCTACTTACATGTAATTATGACATATGATAGTCAGGTGAATATGCTACAAATATAGACATATTTGGTCAAGATATAAACACCATTGTTAAAAGCAAGAGCGCCGTTAAAATGAATAACGTAAAAATAACGTAATAGCAAAGACTTTGCATGATCATTAATGGCACATCGCTGTATATTTAATTTAAGAAGTAACAAATTAAGTTCTTCTTTTAAAGTATATTTGAAATTGTTCAAATTTTATAGCAATACAAGTTTCTGAAAAACCGCATGTATCTACCAACTTAACTGAAGTTTTGTAGTCATATCTGAAGTCATTGATGAAGATTTGTATTTAATTTCAACCATTAATTACATGAACGTGAATATATGAATTGTAAATCACATCCTCATCACCATTTCAAGATGAAAACAACGATTTTTAAATTGAAAAGTTTAATAAAAAACATACCGTTGTTATTTGTAGTAACAACTGCTCCACTAAATAAGACCACATATCACCGGAGCCCAGGATCACTTCCCTTGTTGACAACATAAGCAGTCATCAACAAAACCAGTAATGTATCAAAATATCTAGATTGTTTGAGAGCCAAACTGCACTTTCAGAAACATGCATGGCTGTTTTGTCTGAAATAATATTCATTTTACTGTATTTCATAATCTTGCTTATGCCTGTCAAAATTTGCATTGGCAGAAGAATGACATCGGGAGAAGCAAACATGAACAAAATGAAAAGTACTTGTTTTTAACATGTACTTTTATTGTTTCAAATATAAACAATTTTAGATCAAAATGATAATAATGAGAAATATAAACGTTAAAAGTCCATGACTTAAATACTTTGAAAGAGAAGCCAATTATTCATTCTAAAAGTTCTATTGTCACAAAATTAACTTTGTACAGCATTGATCGAATTACCACAAGACATTGATTGAATATTCTTCCAAAACTTAAATGACAAAGCATATAGCCCCAAAAACATATTTAAAAAAATACAACGATAAGCTTCCATATTTAGAAGCTATATCAAATATACAATTCATTTTCAATCTGTTAACATCAGAATTAGCATTTCTTGCAGCATGTCTTTTTCTAGCTCAAATAATTTAAAGTAGTCCGAGTATCCTACTACATCGCAATCAGGGTTTTACAATATTGATTTGACTCTTACACAGCGTTTTAAATATCCGCGGTATTGATTTTGCTCTACATGGCTCTTTTAAACAATGCCAATAATAACCAATTAAAACGCTGTTGTACGTAGTGAATGAGAGTTAGCAATGATTGAATTCAAGAAACTCCTTTTACATAAAAAGAAAACTGATACGACATTTTTTAGGAAAAACTGCACCGATTAAACAGAACCTCAGATATGCTGAATTACACAACCAATTTAATTGAGACATACATAATGTACATAATTGTTAGCTAGCTAGTTAAAGCTCGCAATAGGATGAATGAATAATTATAACAAATTAAATTATTTATTACATTTGAATATTGATTTGGTGTATCATTACGCACGCGACTATCCGAGATTTTTTAATTCAATCGTCTGTTTCAAATAAAGAAAAGTGTTTTAGCATGAACTTTCTTGAATATGTTTTAAACATGAGCTTAAACGATATTTGTTTACCGCTGATTTACATCTTTGCACTTTCAGCAGTGGGGGATGTACCAAATTACATTTTGCAGAGCATAAAATCAACATGTACAGGAATTTTACTATCTTATTATCACGAAGCCAATAACTGGTAAAGTAAATCGTGAAAACTCGGCAAATTCGGGGCATGCTAAAAATCACAAAACAAGATGTTTTGGGGTTCTAAATAATTATAGAATCTAACAGATGGATAAATAAGGAGATCGCCATTTAAAGTATTTCAAGTGTTATCCAAAAGTATCAAGAAATGAGGAAATACGAAAAGAAAACGTTAAATTTTACCCGATAACTGGTACAGTGATAGTATACACTGCAGGAAAATCTGTAAAAAAATGATGTGAGCGATTGGATTGTTGTAAATACACTGACCACCGAATCTTAATTTAACAACCTGAATTATGATCAGGTTTTGTTTTACTTTTATTGACATTTGTGTGCCCCCCACCCCCATTTCCTTTTTTTCTTTTACCACTAGTTAAATTCTAGAGACAGAAGGTATTTGGTATTTAATTAATCGTTTATTAGCTGCTTTCCTAAAAAGACTTCAACATTGTTCACAGGCGTAAGCATAAAACTACTGCAAAACACGACTTTTAAGAAAATTTTCATAAGGGTTTATTTGGTGTTAGAGCTTATAGCTTAAAAAGGAATCTGTCAATATGTCATGAATTATCTCACATCTGTTTTCTATGATGTTAATCTACAGAATAAATACTATTATTTTAGGTTTAAGTCCATTAGCTACAAATGACCAGAATTGACATATGCATGACAGAGCTTAAAAAGAGCTTAAAAAAGAGCATAAGATATATACCGGCAAACAACATAGATCTCAAAACGCGGTCAAAGGAATGAAAATATGGGATGTCAACACGAAGTGTGGTCTTGGTTGGTATGATAAATAGATTTTTAAAAAATAGTTTAATTAATAAATTGATAAATAAATGAAAAATAAAGAAATAAAATAAAAAATAAGATAATATTCAAAATGTAGTTTATAGCAAAAAAATATATCTGTATATTTTAGCAATGGATTACGCAGGGCTTGGACCGTATCAGGTTTCAAATTTTCTCACAGCTTTAAATCTACCATCAATTCACCCAATCACTCTGCGAGCTAGAGAAAATGAAATCGGTTCAACACTCAAAACCTATACCAAGGAGTCATGCGACGAAGCTTTGTTGAGCGAAGCCAGTGCGACATCGTATGTATTGAATGATTTCTAATTCAGATTAGTTTTGAGGTTTGATTATGAGATCGATACTTTGATTTGTTGACTTGTTTAAATTTAATATTTTGTATTTCATTTTTTGTGGTTATCTACAATAAATACATTTGCCGAAAAAAACAAATCTCAATAGCCGCATCAAAAGTTACAAAAATTAAAAAACATGGCAAGAACCTATATTACGATGGACAGGTCGTAGAGGCGGGCAATTTGAAGCACGCTATGTCTGAATTTTTAAACTGGTTACCAGATAAATCTCTACTTCTTGCGCACAACGGAAAAAACTTTGATTCAAAAATTTTGATTTAAACTTTAAATTCATTGACCCTTTCGAAAGAAAAGAAAAGATTGTCGGATTTGTAGATACTTTACCATATTTCAGAACTCAAATATTGGAAAAGATCAGCCAGAAAATAAATTCATTATCTCCTAATTAAAACGTTTACACAAGATAAAAAGACGTTATCGTTTTATTTTATTTTTGATACAAGCAAATGAAATGGTTACATCGCAAATACGTGTAAAATGCGAGTAGTATAAACCTGAACATAACGTCAGCGTGACAACGTTATGTAGCGTAATTTACGGCGTCGGAAATAAGTTGCTGATAGTGACGTTTTCGACAGATTTGAATTAAAATATTTCGAAAAATAGCCCCGATACCTATATTAAATTTGGTCTTAATATAGAGCAAATTAAAAATTGTTTATTATATTCGTTTTTGGTGAATCTGTAGGCATCTTTGAAATGTGTATTTTAGACATGATTGTAAAAACTCTGTGTTTTTTGGTGAATTTCTAACGTTATTCAATGACGAAAGCCAGCGAAAATGCCGAGTTTTGGCAACGATTTTCTCAAAAAGTAGCCCCGGTTGACCCATGTTAACATTAAACAAGCTATAGAGGGGGAGGGGGGAATGTATTCATAGGCAAATTTTAAAAAATCTGTAGGCTTCTGTCATTTACTAGATCTTGACCTTAAAATAGAAACTCTGCGTTAATACGTTATTTTGAAAAGTGAACTTTATACCTTCAAAGATTCGAAAGAAGCTAAAAATGCATCATATATCTCTTCATGCGTTTAATGCAATCACAAGAACTATATATTACATTGATACAAATGTGGGTCGCTATTAATCGGAAGTGGACGTGGACAAAATGCTTGATTTTTCGGCTGAGAAGACGCTGCGGAGTGTAGAATTTACAAGAATTGGTCTTGATTGCGTTTAATTTATAGAGATCGTCTCCTTTTGCACTGTCCATTGTAAAGTCATTCACAGGAAATAAATCGCAAAAAGCATTAGAATAAACAAAATAAATTCGGCTTGATGTTCAAATATTGACAAAGCAATGAAATTTACAAACGTTAAAGGCATGCATGTTCTGAATTGAAAACTACTTTTGTTTTTGAAAATCTATTATAATTTTGCACTTAGTCTATATATTATCATACATGAAACACCCCCGGCGCAGTGGAAATTTCAACAGAACGGTAAAGCTAGATTTACAGGAATCACTTGGTATTCACATGACAACGGACCGCAAGGATGTACACCGTTCTATCAAGTAAAAAATAAGCATATGCTAACACTCAACTCTCTCGCAAAGAGGAAGACTTTTTTTTAAATAAATTTAATAAATCCAAATGTATATGGATCAGTTCTGTGGGCAATTCATGATTATGTGTAACTGTTTTAGTTTTAGTTGTTATATATTTTAAAAGAGATATTTGAAACCTATTATAACACAATTTGATTTATAATGCCCTTTTGTTATTCTAATATAATTTTCATGTTGAGACATGTTTATTTTGACCATAAATATTAAGAATAAACAAATTAAAAAAGGTTCGTCAATGAACATCGGGAAGATCAAGCAAAAATTGAGTACTCGGGAACTAGTTGACATCCCTACAATTAATATGTATGCAAGTATTTCTTCGTTGAAGTATTTCGATTATTTTGTTGTGTCTTATATAAGTATGTTTATTGTATTTAGATCTACTCCCAGTACACGTTTGGGGTTGTCAAGGTAGACGAATACAAGCAGCAACTACAAGGTGCACCAAATGGAAATACCTTCAAACTTGGCTGACGCTGTCCATTGAGAAAATTTTACAGGCGCCTGGTCTTTTTACATATCTATTTATTTATCAGAGTAAACATATACTCCAAAAAGAAAAACTGAGTAATTTTGTTTTTGTAAAAGAAACGTAACGTTATATATGCTATTGTGATTTGAGTTGGTAAAACAATGGAAAAATGGAGGTTGTAACCATAAAACCGGGTTTGTGTTGCTTCCAAGTTAGTCTAGAAACTGAACGCATTTTTTTATAACGAGCCTGGATATAAAATTGAAAAATAATAAATTTAAATTTATTCGAATACAATTAAATTTATTGTTTGTACGTAATACACACGATAAACTCTTAATAACTAGCAGTTTTAATACGAGGATGCCCATTAGAAATTCCTACAAGTTTGGGTTCACAGGCAATAATTGCATTCTTATTTCTCTTCCTTTTAAAACATTACAACAGAAAGCACATTTTATGAAAGACTGTATTCGAACAATTTATTTCGTCTTGTTACATATTTTAGCAAAGCTGCGTTTCTACCATTTAATTGAAATACGTTAACAGTATTTCATGTATTGAAAAGCTGTCATAACAAAGAGCCATGTTTTTAGGCACAATAACCCCTAATCTCTAACCCTGTAACCATGACTTTTACAAATATTGTTCATAATAACAAAGCATCATTGGTTTTTTCCATGTTAGAATTACAGAATAATTTAATTTCGTAAATTGCACCCAATTGCACAGGTTTTAACCAAAGTCTAAGCTCCCTAATGACGGGAATTATAAATCGGACAATATTTCTTTTTTCCTTCAAATGTTGCACCCTATTTTTTTGTCGAGATTGGTCTAGTGTTTTCAAAAAAGAAGGTAAAACTACATTGCAAACGCGTGACGCACAACTACGGAGGGCGATCAACTGAAATAGATCATCTAGGTGACTCAGGGGACCAAAGAACGTTCTTGTTCGTTCTTTGGGTATTGGCAAAATGATACAGAAGTTTGTATTTGTATTGAAATGAGATTCTCCTGCTATGAGTTTGTTTATAAATAAACACTGTGATAATTTTTTTTAGCGGTAAAGGTGGTATTCATCAATAGTTTTAACTTTCAAGTACATTGCATTCAAATTTGTTGCGTATTGAATATTAATTAGTATCATATTTGGAAACTACCAAAACTTCTAGATGATGAATACACTTCTGCCCTTAAACCCTTTGCCTCATGCTAATATGGTGGAGATAAAAGAAAATAGTCAAACTATCAGTTGGGAACGTTAAGCGCTTGTCTTATTTGAATCGTTAGGAAACTGAGATTTTGAAAGATTGACCGCAAGACGGAAAGGATTGCAAAATAGTTTTATTGTTTGTTTGAGTTTCAGGCGAAAATTATAGCTGCAGATGTGACATTCCTAATACCGGTATAATATCAATGGCGACAATAGGCGCCTTGGGTATACATTGGTACATGTAAGTTGTCAATTGTTTAAAGACAATAAAAATATATCTAACTGTAACAACTTGGCACACATTCAACCAATTATAACGTTTCCTCGTATGAAGGAAGTTTATTTTTTTATTGAACGTTTATATATCACAATAAACATAACACAAACGTTATAATAATAACATTTTGGAAATTTTGAAATGCTCAAGTTTCCTTGTATTCAAGGATCTATTTTGTGGGGATTTTTTAATGAAAAAGTATCTCTCTCAAAATAAAAGTCTGTCGCCACTTCCTCATTTTTAATGAAGAAATGTGATTCCTGTTCTTATCTTATAGTTAATATTTTACCTGTTATGTATATTCTTTTTTTAATATAGTTAACAGTGTTATAAGATATAGGAAAATATTTTTACAACGAACAAACCCATTAACAAAAATTGCTAACTTTAAACACAAAGACAAACAGTTTAATTATTTATTTATGCAATAAAACACAATATTGAATTTAAAAGTTAAGGTAAATAATATTTGTTCTTTAAAGAAATATTAAAAGAAAAAATAATACAGAAATATATATCATATGCATTAATCTGTTTTTGATCTATTTAAAAATATTAAAGTGATCATGCATATCCCCGCTAGAAAAAATATAAACGCTTGAGAATGCAGCTAATGCAATGTTTTTTTGTGACTTCAAGTTTTCAACAAACGTTTTTTATTTTTCCTACATAATGTTAAACAGGTACAATACAGTCCAAGTGAGCTTTTCTGATCACTTTCTGTGTCTGAATGTAATTTTTTTAAATTCCAGAACCACTGGGCCAATTCCAACCAATATCGGCAAAAAACATTAGTGAAAAAGTGGATTGAATTTTGTTAAAATGAAGGGTCATACATGCACTCTTTCGGGAAAAATTAAAGTTTTTTTAAAATTTGTCTATGTTTAAACAAAAAAAAAAACTTAAACTCAAAACAATGTTACCAAATTTATTTCTCACATCCGAATACACATTCCCTGTTGCAACAAAAGTCCAATAAACCATATCAAGAAGTGAATTTCTGTTTAATACATCTTATGATGATAATTCACTATGTATTAAGATGTTTTATTCATGTATTCTTTGTTTACAATTACCAAGTCATTGTCGAAAATATCGGCGAAAAATCATCCCGAATTTCCTCGATGGCATTGTCGGTCAGTTGTTTCATCCCATGTACATCGTAATGCATTGTTGATTTTATGTTTTCCAGCCACAAATTCCAATGATTAATTTGTTATACGAATGATACATATCATTTCCTTGTTACAGCGCTTTTATTCGCGTGATTTATTTCTCTGTTGTAAACTGCTTTGCTCAAACTATGGCGGGTATTCGTATGTTGACATCATGACGTCACAAATATCGATCCCGATGCCAATAAATAACGAGCTCAGCTGTTTGCACAGTCAGTTGGTTTGATCTGCCACAGCAGAGCAGAGGTCTCGTCCACTGCTGGACGCAAGCCACGCTTTAGTTGGGTTCTGCACTTCTGCAGATCTGCCACGGCAGAGCAAGGTCTGCCCCTGACTCCCAGTTCTGGGAATGGCAACGATTAATTCTATTTACAGTAAAACTCGTTTAGTACGAACACGAATATAGCGAAATCTCGGATATAGCGAAGTTTTTTTGAGTCCCCGGTAAAATTCTTAACAATTCTTTGCAAAATTGTTATAACGAATTCTGATATCACGAATTTACGGATATAGCGAACTGATTTTGAGTCCTGTAGACGTGAATTATGACTAAATTTAACACATTTATAACGAATTTCTTCACAGTTTAAAAACTTTGCACTACCATTTAACATAATAGTTTGAATGAATTTATTTCCACATATTTTTTTCAATTTACAACCTGATAATTAAAGATATCAAAAGATTGCATTTTCATTCTAAGCCTCTATTAGCAAAAATTGTGGTCTGGTGAAAGAAAACATGTATATAGTGAATTCGCTAAAGTTATTATTACGAGTTCGTTATACGGATATAATGAATGAATAATGAAAATTAAGTTCTATATTTTTGTGATCGGCTTCGGCCGATCACAGTTGTGTCCATATGAGGCATCCGGCAAATTTTACTATTTTCGCACGCAATACACCTTGCACTTCTTTAGTTACTATGCAATGACAACCTCATTTGAATATTCAATTACACGTAGATTAACAAAAACGTTACTCATCCGTTTGCCTTGAAAATAAAACATTTATACAGTTACATACATAAAAATTCAAATGACGTGTTTCTTCACATAGGCGGAAGAATATTTATCGGAAGTATAATTTGCTTACTTAAAGTAAAGCTTACAATGTATTCATGCCGTGCTAATTCGGAAATCAACAGAACAGTGTTATATATAGTTTGTTGCATGTATTGTTTATCGTAAAGCTGACCAATATATTACATGCCGATCACTCCTTTAAAAAAAATATTTTAGATATGCTGCCTAAATGTGTTTTTTTTTTAACAAATTAGAAACACCATACCTTTCTTATATTTTCATTTTCTTTTTTTGATTTTATATGCAAATCATATACAACTTTAATCTAGTATACTGTTGCAGCTGTATCGACAGGGTCTAAATGAATTAGGAACTATTGGAGACAGGAAGTGCTATTTACTCATTTAATTAACTTTTTTCATTCATTAAATGATTTTTTTTAATTATTCATAAACATTTTAATCTTTTTAAAACATATCAAACGGCTTATTTTGTATCTATTTTCACAACAAAACCATAAAAACGTATCCTTAAGGTTAAAATGGTTGCGGTTTTGTAAAAGTTGATTGATTTAACTGTATGTTTACACAAGTATATTAAAAAAATTTACAGGATAACTTCAACTACAGAAGCGGAAACCACTATAAGCTTCAAAAGTAGATGCTGAATCTGAATACGTATCTATTGACGAAAGCATAACTCACTTTTTTTGGTACAGTAGCTAATTTTAAGCAGCTTTTTATATAATAGCTCACCTGAGCCGAAAGCTCAAGTGAGCTTTTCTGATCACATTTTGTTCGTCACCCGTCTGTCCGTCCGTCAGGCCGCCTGTCTGTCTGTCTGTCTGTCCGTCTGTAAACTTTTTACATTTTGAACTTCTACTCTAAAACCACTTGGCCAATTTCAACCAAATTTGGCACAAAGCATTGTTGTTGGGAAAGGTAAATATAAATTGCAGAAATAAAAGGTCAGTTTGCATTTAAAGCGGAGAAAACCTCGAAAATGTACCTAGTATATATGCTCTCATATATTTTTATTGCTTTATAAAGTGAGGAAAGGGGGGCAGAACAAAAATATAGGGAATTGGAAGTAAACGGTGTACCCTTACCAAAGGTTTAGTTTGATATCTTGCATAGGATCTTCTTATTTTCGGTAAAATTGGTATTCCATAAATGTACAATGTCAAAGATTAAGTGTATACAAAAATAAATGTAAAATTCGGATATTTTACGATATTTATTTTTTGTTATTCAAATATATAAAGTCATTGTTGCTCAGGTGAGCGATGTGGCCCCATTGGTCTCTTGTATGTCCTTATATGATCCTCAAATGCTTCTAAAATTTATATTTATAAATTAAGACTTTTTGCCCATAAACTACGAAGTGTCTTTACCAGAGTAATTGCTCACACCTTATGTATTTCATCACATGTGAGTTGATGTCCGTAAGCAATAATTGAATTTAACCTAATAAGTATTTATTAAGAAATAAATTAAAGAACCTACTTTCATTTTCCATAAACCAGACCGAAATAGCAAAAAATGAGAGTAAGGTAGTGGACACGCTTTGGGGGATCCAAGTCAGTGGGAATTTGCATCAAAATATATGCTTGTAATATAAATAATACTGAATGATTACGTAAAGAGTGAGTATATTTACTGGGAACTTTTTAGGGTATACATAAAAATTAAGATACGACAAATGTTGAATAAATAATATGAGTCAATTCGTTTCTTGAATGCGCGATTTTAGTTTTGATGGATAGAACTTTCCAGAACGGAGTAAACCATGTACATTAATTTGTAAAACATAAACAAATCGTGTTAACAAATCTACGTCTGTATGATAAGATGATGTACATGTATGCATAAAACGAGGAATTTGAATCGGGTCGGATAAGGTTACAGTCTGTTATCTGAAATTCTTTTTTGGGACAGTGATAATAGTTATAGTGAAATTTGACATAAAGACCTAAAGAATAAAATTTAGAAAAGAGAATCGACACACTATACAGCCACTCCCTGGTTTGAAATAAAATGAAAAAGTTTGCAGTTTTTTAATTACAGTCAGCTGCAACAAGAAGAATAGAGGTCATGCACGTGAAGCATTGTATTATATCTTAATATGCTTAAAGTGTTAATTCCCGCGCTTGCGTGGGATATTATCTAGTGTTAAAAATAGTAAACCGATACCAGTTCAGCGATGTTACCGTGCATATATGATACCGCATGAATTTATTTATGACTGAAAAACAGAATATGAGGGAACTTATTAACGCAAGTACTTATCATTACAGTCGTGTAAGAGCAGTTAAATGTCCACTGATATTCTTTGTTGTAAAACTATGAACCAAGGTAGTTAGATGGCGCAGTTATTATGACACTAAAAGTTGGAAAAAAAGGAATCTTTAGTCAAACGCATCGGAAATCATTATTTAAAATGTAAGCCCATGAATACGCATCCATTACGAGCCGCATCAAAACATCGGCCACTGACGTTTTGGACTTTCAATATCCACTTTAACAGAGCAGCGAATTGTTTTAGGGTCTAAATCTAAAAGGAATTATCTCCTGACATTGATATATGGGAAATTTCTTCGAGAAAGAACTTCACAGGAATAAAAGAAAAAATGATTCTAAATTTACATGCATTCTTTTGTCTAACAGAACTAGCATAATATCTGAAAAAAATTAAAACTGTGACTATATCAATACTTATTTAAAATAATTTCAATCATTTATCATTAGTTTTCTTTATTTACTTTAATGTAGGTGATTACACATTTTGATGAAATTAAAGGTATTGTGTAATTGACCTATTTATCATGGTAATTTCATTAATTACTTTAAAAAAAGGCATGAAATTCAAATTATATTAATGCAAGTTCTGTTGTTAAGGATTACGTTTACCCAGAATGAAAAAAAAATTTACTGATGATAATGAAAAACCATCTATAGTGTGTTATAAACCTTTCATTAAAGTGTTATTATTCACTTTGAGTTAATGGCCATTGAATAATTTTTGAAAATTTAAGAAAAATAACTAAAGATTTTACACTTTGATTGGGATTTTCTTAATTGCGAAAATAATACAGATTGGTTACTCTTTTGAAAATGAAATACAATCAATAAATGGCATAGCAATAAAAAGATACAAAGCATTAAGTTTTAATTCACAATGTTTATAAATATTTCAGTCCGAATTTCCTCTATCAGTTTTCAAATCCCTACCCATATTTGATTCAATTTAACAAAAAATCGAATGATGATAATACTAATTTTGAAGCATGAAACTTTGTATATTGACCTTACTCTACTTGAATTAAATTTTTATGAAGTCAATGACCAAAACTTTGAGATATGGTGTCATTTATCGTTTTAAGCATTTTTCATATGTGTGTCATATGAGTTTCTAAATGAAAAAGTAAGACAAAACCAACAGAAAATATGCAAAATTATGTTGACTAACAAATAAAACCTTAACTAAAAGATTATAGTCCTACCAAATATATTTCAGTAAAAAAACAAATCTGAAGTTTAGTCCGATTTCTTCTGCTTTGCTAAAATTCTAAATTTGCTTGAACCTAATTCCATAATATTTTAAAAATATCAAAATGTTATGTCAATAATAATTCAATTCATAAATCCTTTTGTGTTTAGAACAAATTTTACATTCCAGCGGGCATTTCAACATTGAAACAACGTTGTTTCAAAGTCAGGCATCAACGTTGAATGAACGTTGACATAAGGTTGCATAATTATGAAAGTTAAGGCAATGTTGAAAATGTAACGTTGTTTCAACGTCAAAATACAACGTTGATTCAACGTAGAAATGGTATTGAAATTTGATTGAAATCATAAAGATATGACGTTGAAAATAAATTCAAATTAAGTGACTTTTTCGTAAAATGTTGCTTATAAAGATTTTTTATTATGTTGTGCTGTTTTATGTGTTTTGCCACTTTATCAAAAAAATAAGATCCAAATGTAAAAAGTCGCCTAGTATACTCGAGTACATCCTTCGCTAAACAGCTTGTGTATAAAGTCCTCGTTAAAAGGTTGAACTCAGCATTTCATAATGTTTTACATAAGGCTGTAGGAAAATGAACACAAAGAAACTACGCGTACAAATGTAGCCATGCTTGTTTTTCATGATATGGAACAAAAGGGTGTCAACACAAAAACGTAAAATCCTCAATAATCAGTTCATCATTTGTACAATGCAGACTTTTCTAAAAAATAACTTCCAAGATATTCCAATGTAAAATATAAAATATTCACAATAGTCCAAAAGCTAAGATCCCGGCATTTTAAAGTACATAAAATCCGTGTTGTGATTGCACGAAGTGTATCTACAAACTGAATTTCTTTGTTCACAAATAGCGTCTTTAGCGGTCAAGCTGACATAGAGCAGCCTGGTAAATTGCATAACTCCCAAGATCAGCAGTGTTTGCAGTAGTGATAGTTCCGCACCTTCTTGCCACTGACCTAGTAAATGCAATTAGCGACTTGCTGTACGCAGAGCTCAATCTCCAATTTCTTGTATCAAAACAATCTTTTGTTTTAAAATGTAATCTGAAAAAATAATTTAAAATCTCATTAAAAAATCATTAATATTGAAATTGGATTATGCAAAAAAATAATAATTGTATTTGATATCAAACAATATAAAAATATATTCAAATGAACATTAATATTTGTTAAAACACATTATTTATTGCTTCCACATTTGAGAAAATATAAGTAAAAGCTAAATAAAAAAAAAAGAAAGTTTAAAATTTGAAAATATGCGTTCAGTTTGAATTCATTGATAAAAACGTTTTTTCAACGTAGACAAGTGGTTGATGTCTTCAAAGTTGAAAATCAGTTGGGTCTTCAACGTGGAATCAATGTTGAGATATGGTATATATATTGAACTTTATAACAATCCGAATTTGAGAACCCAATCTTTGAGTAAACAACGTCCTTAATGTTAAACATTCAAATGCAGAAAAGTATTCAAAACGTTTCTTTTCTCGCTTTAAGAAGAAAAAAAAATCGTCGAAGACACCATTTGATCTCAGAGCCCCTATATCACTAGCATCAGCTCACAATCAATGAGCCATGGGAACTCATATTAATTATTACATGTGTTATGTTTAAATTGATGTAATGTGATGTACACACAACTTGTATGATTACATCACATTTGTTTACATTAAAACGTTATACAATTAATTTAGATGAGGTATAAATAGATAGACGATATGTATCTGATTTACATGATTGAACCATTTATGAAGAAACATCAGCAGTGCATATAAACAATATGGCCGAACAGCATTGATAAAGAAATTAAATGTTTGTCACGTCAAATTCTCGTCATGAGGGGTAAAGTTACGACGACATTGTCTTATATAAATATTGTAGATTAAAGAATAAAAAGTTCGAAATAAACTAAATTCAGTCATGTATAAAAATAAATATACAACATTAAACAAATGTTAGAAACTGACTTCATCATGTAACATATGATTTAATAAACTTGATGCCTGCTTTAAAGATATCACAGTGAAGTGATCCCAATGACTGGAAAAATTTGTACACAAAATTGTCAATGATTTTTGATATATATTTATAATGTATTCTAAGGTGGGTCATTACTCAAGTGACCTCATCGCTGAGAGTTCTGTATTCCCTCTATTTAAATTGTAATCATCATTACTGAATAAGCTCAACTTTTTTGTATAGGCCTTGAGTTATTAATATTCATTAGCAACAGACAATATTAATATAATTTTTATCATGTTTTGAAGGTTTTGATTTTTAACAATTAGATGCCTTAACATATTGTATTTGTACATGCATGGGATTATATACATGTTCATTTATTACATTTTTTTTAACACAAGTACTATTTGAAATGGGGTATACATATTCTAACAGTTGTAAAAATAAAAATAGAATAAATTTAGCAGGTTAATAAATATATTTCATTAGCTTTCCAAGTGCAACAGATATAAATATAAAATTCTAAAGGAAAATATAAACCACCTAATCATCAAATCCAAAAATTGTGATGATATTTGATATTTTTCAAAAATTCTATTTCCTTACTTGGTATTTCGTCACTACACAGTCTACCTTTTTAGTTTATCAATAGCAATGGCAACTGCAATGTGCTTCTTACATAATGATTGTTATAAAATATATATTTAGAACTTGTTTTAGTTCAAACATGTTTTATTTAAAACGGCAAACAATGTAAATTGGGATGAAACGTGTTTTAAAAAAGGAAATTCACATATTGTGGAGATTCTGGTAAGAAAAGTAAGAAGTTTGAGGATAATGTTTGTATGTTTTAAATACAAAAGGTGCCAATCTAATAATGCTTTAACAAATGATTTCTTGATGCTTATGGATTTTTTGTCTTCATTACATGAATAAGGATAGAAAAAAAACAAACAAACTTTGAATCATAATATAAAAACCACGTTTAAAAGAATTTAGAATTTAATAATGAATGCCAAGTACATGCAATTTGGTAAAGGTAAATAATTTGACCTATATTAGCTTCAGATAACCCTTACACCTCTCAAAATAGTGTTAAAGCAATCATCTTTCAAATATCTATCTTACCGCAAATATTGTTATACAGGTTTGCCTCAAAAGTTCTTTGTTACTTTTAAGTTTTTTGTTATTTTTTTTAATTGTTATTTTGTTGTTTTTTTTCATTTTCAGATGTAAAGATGACACCAGCACGTTTTATCGCACGCTTCAAACCAAAACGTTTCTTTCTTATCAGTGGATTGACGTGCATTGTCTTCTTTGTTGCACAATTTTCTATCCCTCCGATTTGAAGGGAATATAGTAAATATTTTTCAACAGTAGAATATGCTGATGCCAAAATCCCGGACTGTGACGATGATTTCACTGTGGATAAATCCGAACAAAAAATGAAAACGGTAAGGAACTTGTAGAGTGCAAGGGCTCCAGAAAAGTATTTGGACATTCGTTGGAAGAAAATTAACAATTCATAAGTAACTATACATTTCAACTCTCCAATGACTCTATGAAGCGTTTACAGCTTGACAAAAATTGGATTGTATAACTATCTTCTCAAAAGATGAAAAACGAAACATATTTGCCAACTTTTGTAACTGCTTTGTCTAACAATCACTTTGAAGAATCAGTGGGTCTCATTAACAGTTTAAACAAACTTACAAAGAAAAGTTTTCCAGAGTTAAAATTTATTATATATGACATTGGCCTGATTAGAGAAAAAGCAAGCATGGTACAAGGCATATGTAATTGAAGTGTTAGAACATTATTCGAAATTTACGTGGGTATACTTGGAAGCCCATTATCATATATGAATCCAATTGATGCTTCAAGAATTTGATTTCGTAACATGGCTTGACACATCAACTCGGCTAGGAAATGCCATCACCTACTTTAAAAAAGCAAGGCGTCATGGAATCTTGGTGCTTTATGGATCTGGCTCAATTGCCGTCAGAACACGACAGCGACTTTTTAAGCACTTTAAAGAAGACCAGTGCATGTTCAATTACCCAGAAACACAAACAGGAGTTGTGATCGTTTTTCGCTTCAAAGAAGATCAGTGCATGTTCAATTACCCAGAAACACAAACAGGAGTTGTGATCGTTT
>WFKH01002636.1:9841971-9896841 GCA_016163765.1 Magallana hongkongensis | reverse complement strand
TTTTTTTTTTTTTTTTTTTTTTTCTTTTTTTTTTTGGGGGGGGGGGGTATGGATAAAGAAAGGTAACGTCATACTTTTTAATGTTTAATTAGGTTGTAAAACAATGGAAAACAGACATTTCATATGGCAGGTGAAATACCCTCAAATCCGGTTTGTAATGTTTCTACAGTAGTTTAATTATTGAACACAGATTTTCTTAACTAGACTGAATATAAACTTGAATTACTATAATGGATTTGAGTACATATTACTCATTTAATTGAATTAAATTTATTGCTTATATTTTATAAACGTGGAAAAGCTTCATTAACTATTAGTTGTATATGTCGAAGCACATTAGAAGTTCCTACAAGTTTTAAAAATTTCATTTGAAAGATATTTCAAAATTTTTTGCACCGTTCTAATTGCAATAGTTGATTTTGTTGCTTAAATACCAAAACTTTGATGAATGTATTTCGTATCCAACAAAACTTATTGTTTGATAAATATTTCATGTAAAGGTTATTCAAAGGTCTTTCAAGGACATTTTGTTTTGTGTTTTCCTTGGAAGACTATAAAGTCTAAAAACAATTGTGCATGATAACCAATATGAACCACAACAAACACAAAACATTATTACTATCAGTGTTTGATTTATTGAGTTTAAAAGTTCTTAAAGGTAATTTTGTTTTGTCTATTTAGATAATTGTGTTCAAATTTTAATCATGTTATTTCATTTGTATTTTGCACTCACACAAAACACAAACATTTTTTTTATCGTCATTCTTAAATCAGAGAGGAACTTTTTTAAGATTCCAGATGCTTTTGAAATCAAATGTTTAGATTAACTCATTGAAGTATATTTGATTAAGGAGGGTTAATGGTCAACAAATTAACCATCAGATCTACCTAAACTTTAAGATATGATTTCTTTGGCTATTAACTATTTTTTCGTAAATAAAAAATAATCCGTATATTTTTCCTTTAAATTGGGTATTTTTCTATATTTTATACAGAACTCTTCTTCTCAAGGAGATCAATACAGTCTTAAAATGGCCACGACTCTAAAGCTGTCTTAAAAAATCTGCAATATCAAGGAAAAAATACACCGATGACAAAAAAGGGGACTTCAAGTTCTTAGAGCTATTAGTAAATTGTAGACTTATGAGGATTGGATAGTCGTTAGATTAGTGCTTAACAAATTAGTTTAGATAATTTAAGATAGATCTGATGGTTAATTTGTTGACCACCCAGCCTCCATAATAAAAAGGAGTGTGAACATTAATACAAAAACTTATCATTAAATAAAATCTATTAGAGCAATGATAAGATGACATTACAGTAGAAAGTGTTTTACTTATAACATCTGCAACAAGATATGTCACCTACTTTTTAGCTCAACTGAACCGAAGCTTCAAGTGAGCTTTTTTCTGATCACCTGTTGTCCGTCCTCCGTTCGTATGTCTGTCCGTCCGTCCATCTGCCTGTCTGTAAACTTTTCACATTTTTGACCCCTTCTCTAGAACCACCGGGGCATATTTAACCAAACTTGGTAAAAAGAATCCTTATAGGAAGGGGATTCTAATCTGATAAAAAAGGGTTAAACCCTTTTCAAAATGGAGATAATCACGAAGAATGAAAATAGGGTGTGTGTCTTAAAATATAATTCTCAAGAACCACTGCACCAGAAATCCCAATGTTTATACCAACGCTTTAATAAAAGTAAAGATTCTAAATTGTTAAAATCGTGACCCCCAAACCAATATTGGGCCCACAAAAAGGGCTCAAAACTCAACATTGAAATATTTAGGAAAATTTTCAAAAATATTGTTCTCAAGAACTACAGTGCTGTAAGATTAATATGCAAGCATCCTCAAATAGTGTAAATTAAAAATTGTTAAAACCGTGACCCCCAGAAGATACTGGGGCCCCAGGAGGGGTCCAACGTTTAACATAAAAATATATAGGGAAAATGTTTAAAAATCTTCTTCAATGCTACAATTTGTGAGATTACTATGTAAACATCCTCAGATAGTGTAGATTCAACTTTTGAAAAAATATTTTAAATTGTTCACATTCACGTGTTTTTGTATGTTTGACATTCTCCGCATCATCGTACCCCTCCATAGCGTCTTCATCTCATCCCCTTGTGCCCCGAGTATACAGTGTTTCCGATTCTCTTTATACCACCTTCGATATGGAATTTGTTACATCGAGTGTTGCCCTTTTAACCCTGTTTTCGAGCCTCTTTTATTTTAGGAAATAGTTGTTTTCTTTGTTTCTGTATTGGCTTTGGGAATTGCTTCTTATTTGCAAATCTTGTTCCTTCTTACCTGGAAGCGTTCTAGCGGACTTACTTCCTTAATCTGAAGGATGAAAATTTCACCACCAATGGTCTGTATTCACCGGCTTTCCTTCCAGTCCTGTGCTCTTTCGATATCCTGACTGATGTTAATAATTCCGAGATATTCCTCATAGATTTCGTCCACAAAACTCGCACATTTTTTGTCTGTTATCATCGGGTAAAAGAGTTAAAGCGTACCCAAGACATTTACGTTGGTATATATTGAAACCGATCATCATCCTAATGAAGCTTCAAAAATTTGATTTTGTATCATGGCTTGACATATCAATTCGGCTAAAAGATGCCATTTCCTACTTTAAGAGAGCCAGGCGTCATGAAATCATGGTGTCTTATGGATATGGCTCAATTGCTGTCAGAACACAACAGCGACTTTTAAAGCACTTCAAAAAGATCAGTGCATGTTCAATTACCCGGAAACGCACAGGAGTCATGATCGTTTCACGCTCTTGTACTACTTTAAAATATAAAGTATATGCGGTCATGGGTTGCATGTGCACTTTAATATGGTTGTATGGATTTTTCGAATTCGCAAAAATATCTCAAGTGTCGAGAGGATTGAAAGCTTTCAAATTGTCTTAGTATCGAACAGTCAACCATAGAAATGATTTTAACAAAATTGTTTCACCTATAACGACACCGATTTATAATTTGGGATGATTTTGCAGATGTGTTTAGAGACTTGTAGAACCATTTAAGTACAATTAAAGATAAAAAAAAAAAAAAAACTAAATCAATACAAAGTTCATGCATCAATAAAGCACTTGCAATGGTTGAAGTAGCACATGTCCTAAAGATTAAACTATTTAAACCCATATCTTTTTCATTTTCAAGTTGAATTTTGATGTTTTTGATAATATTTAAATAACTTGAACAAACTTTTAAGTGTAAACACTTAATTTTTATCGAATTATTTAGACATATGTCAATTTAGAAATCAATTAATCATTCATTTGATTGTTTGTTTTGCAATTATCTTTAGACTTCTAGGTTTTACAACTTCTTGTATTTGCAGTTTTCTTAGTGATATTTTCCATATTCTATATCTCACTTTTTACATTCATTTAATGTTTTTGCCATAATTAAGATAAGAGCACGTTTTGTCTTATTTTTCTTGAAAACTACCGGGGTAAAACAAATTTTGCAAAATATGAGTTTAACTAACAATCATAGATCCAAAATGAAAATAAATAATACTTAATAAACACAAACCATTATTTCATTTTATTACGTCAGTATCTTAAAAAAAAATGATATTCAATATATAATTTTTTCTGTATATTTTGTGGTGTTTAATACCATACATAAAATCATCAATGTACACAAACATAAGGTTTTTTTTAAGTATAAACTAGAACCGATATCGTTCCATAGCATAAATGGGAAGCCAAATAATTTTTTAAAAAGTGTTTTCTTGTTTTACTCTCCTCTCTTACGTTGGCTTTTTTCTCTGACGGAAAGATCAGAAAAGGTACGATTGATAAATGAAATAAACTGTGACTTGTAAAACCGCTCGATCCTTTACAATAAGCTGTACAAGATCTAACAACATCCCGCACGGAGTCATCTCAGATCTACCTTTCAAACAGCCAATGAAATCGCTGCTGTAGAAATCTTAGCTGGTAAGAAGGATATGTGTTTCTTTATCACCGATAACTCTAGGTCTCTTCTGTAGCAAACAAAGTCATGGCAAAGTGCATGTGTCGATTCTAAGTTAGCGTTATTGTTGTTTTGATGATTTAATAAAGAATAGCAGATCGGACGGATATTGTACAATTTTGGCATGGAAAACTTAATTTGGCATAATTTAGACGATGCATTAGAGATGTAAGAGATAAAGGTACAAAACAATTTTGAGACTTGTTTATTGAAACTTAAATCTGATTGGTTATTATGTTTATGTTTATTTATAAATGAAAGCTTGCTCTGAGATTACCACTTTTGGGAAGTTCTAAGATCTTGTAGATCTTGTAGAGGATCAGATTTACAAGTCCAACTTTAATTAGATTCAAAAATCATTGCACAGGCTTCGCATGGATTTTATAAACACTCTTGCTAGAAATGGCATGCTCGATAATGTGTACATTATTCTTCAAGCATCTGAATCTCAACATTTTTTTTTTCAAAATTTACATATATATATTACCATAATTTACATCTACTAGTAATCATTGAAAAAAAACGGCGTTGCAAAAAAGCGGAATTATTCCCTAAACGAGAGGAGGACATTTAAATACCTGTCATCAAAATATAGACACAACGACATTGACAACTATACTTACACATCGGGTATGCCCCGTATAAAGATACAATATTTTAAATGCATTTTTAGTCGAACACGACAACCGCCAGTCATTTTTTTCTATAGATACAGTTCCACACTTACATGCACCCTATACTGCAGCTCAGCTCCGCTGACGCGATGTAGATCTACACTCTGACTATCCAGACAACACACACTCTCTCTCTGCGCACGCACTCACACGGTGACATATCCATTCGTACCTAAGCTCACTCGTACACCACTACAGTAAGCTTAACGATAAACATTTTATATCTTTATATTAGTATTCTTCTTTTTATAAACAATTATAAATTAATACGGATATGCACTGTGTGTATCTTTTATGATAATATTTTTTTCTTTTGTTTTGTTTCTACTTTCATTTTGTCGATTATGACGTATTCTACAGGCACGCTCAAAAGTAAGGTTTACAAAAGTTATGAAGTGTGTGTGTGGGAAAGGGGGGGGGGGTGTCCCGTCAACAAGCACCTGTGAAAACACCATGTAAAGTGATGCTATATCCTAATATATGAATATCATAGTACAGAGTTCAAGTAATAAATATATGTGAAATTTTGTTTAGACATTGAACCTTATCCTGATGACGCAATTGAGTCATATCCAGATGACAGTATTGAAGATGGAATTGAATCTTATAGTGATGATAACAAAGAAAATTATGGTAATGATGTTGAGAATTAATTTGAAGACAGTGCTTCTAATAGTTAATAAAAGTCAACAACAATGAAATGTTATAAATAATTAGTAAAATCCCAAGGAACACAAATTTTGTTGCATTCCTTTTAAACTTTGGGGAAGCGAACTGAACTGTATAAAACTATAAAAATGTGAATATGGTCTTTTGTTGATTTTTTCTATCTTTATATTAATTTCTTATTTTGATAAGATACTCACGTGACAAGTTTCGTGAGATAAGAAAGAGATTATCATCATGTCCTGATCAATGTACTTGGAGGTTCTCAAGGTAATTCTTTGGAAAGTTTAATGACAAGTTCAAAGTTATCTCCCTTTAATACATCTCTCTCTCTCTCTCTCTCTCACTCTCTCTCTCTCTGTGTTTAATAATCGATAGATGTTGTAATCAATTTTTAATAATAAGATCCAAACTTTAAAAAGAATTTAATAAGTGTCTTTTTTTTTCAATTTTGTAGGCAAGAGTTCCAGAAAATCAGCAAGAATAAACCAATAAGTCAAATGGATCATACACAGTGGCTATTGGATTATTTCTTTAAACATGAAACAGAGGAGAATGTTTTTCATCTAATATGTGGAAAAGAAGTCTGTGAAAAGTGTTTGAGGAATAGTATTTTAAAATGAGAGAAAGAGGGATAGGGAGTTTGGTATTTTACGCTTTGTTATTAATTAATTTGCTTGGTAAAACCCTTAAGTATTTGTTTGCATTAATAATTATACCCCTACTCTGAAGGAGAGGGGGGTATACTGTTTAAACCATAAGTGTCTGTCTGTGGTTGGATTTATTTTTTAACAAATTCAATGTTCACTTCCTGTTTATGTTGGCTTTGCTTATTTTGTATATTCACATCAGAGCGGGGCTGATTACTAGTGAGCATTGGCTCACATATATCTTGTTGAATTCATTTTTGAGGGGGAGGGAGTGTTAATGTGATGAATTTAATGGTCAGTGGTAATTCATATTAGGTCATTAACATGACTTACAAATAATGAAATTTTAATTATTATATATAACATCAGTTATCATTTTGTTACATAGAGAAGTGCATAAAGTTTCCACATATTAGTAAAACAAGTACCTAGTTGAAAGCCGACAAGGAGTTTGAGGAAAAATGCATGGAAATACAGGACCAATTAAGCCTTCCATTGAACATACTTGTAATGTATTGTTTTGGTATGAGAAAAAAGTAATGACCTGTCTTATGTATAATCCATGATGATACTTTTTTTTATAAAAGTTTTATTTTGATAATTAGTTGTTGAAAGTAAAAAAAAATATATGCAGTTACAAATTTAGTTATGCATGTATGCAAATGGATTTGATAAATGTGTATATTAATCCAAATGGCAGAGAGCATAGGATGGTTCCAGAATTTTGTGAGTGACATAGGAGAACATATGCCACACCAAGAAAAAGATACACAAGAAAACAGATGCGTGGAAGCTAATGACTTCTGACCTTGACAATCAGTCCTTAGCAAAGTCATCATTTATGCAAATATGGAAGAAATCTTTTTCTAATTTAGCCATTGTCAAGGTACATACAAATTTGTGAAAAGTATGTAGGAATAATGAGAATATAGAATATACTTATGCTCAGATATTAGTGGACAAGTGAATAGAGTTAAGTGATGATACATTTTTTTTTAAATTATTGTTTAAATAACAGAAAACCCCATTTTCAAAGTGTCACATCTGCACAACTTTACATTTTGAGTATGAACAATGTGGAAGATATGACAAAGAAGCAAAGAAGCTCATAATAGATAAGAAGAATATGTTAGGTAAATATTATATGTTTTTATCCTGTTACTTTTTATCAATTCTAACAAAACTATATGTAGAATAACTTATTTCTTAATGTTTTGTAAAGACAACACAAAGAGGCATACTACATGAGAAGAGAAGCTTCATGTTTGTACCAAAAGCTCTTCCTGACAATAATTATTGACGGAATGGACCAAAAGAAAACCAACATTCCAATTCTCTACACTAAAGCTAGAAATTCAAAACAGATTTCTAATCTTCAGCAAATAAGGACACACTTGCTTGGTGTACTGGTCCATAGAGATTCAAGTAAAATATAGAACAATCCATATGAAACGTTTCCAATGTAGAACACAATAATTGAAGTAAAAACATTCGTCCCTCAATTTCTAAGTTGAATATCTCTGTACTAATTGCTTTTCAGAAACTTCAGGATTGAGAAAAGTCGGATTTGGTCATTTTGATTTAATGCAGTTTCCCCACGACGCCAACCTAAAATCGACGGTTCTGCTCGAAACTTTATATGGTAAGTACTGTTTCTTGTGAAAGTAATAGAAAAAACAAGTTTACTATTGAGCCTAGACATAAATGTTTGATACAAAGGTATAAGGAAATCCATTCAGATTCTGTATAAATATAATATACATGCCTTTATATTATGAGAAAATTGCTATGTTTATTTGCTTTTTATGTGCTCTTAATTAAAGCGTGCTTTCTCGTTATTTCGCCTTTTCATGTGTTTGAACCGGAGGTAACTTCTTATTTAGAGGTTTAGGATTTCGAAACATTGGCTCTGATAAAATCCTCAGGCTTACCATTTATCAGAACTTATGTTTTTCCAAAACTGAAATTCGTCGTTTTGAAGTCGTAAATTATCATACAATTAAAAAAACAAAAAACAAAACATCAGTGTGTGCTTGTTTTAGACACTTAGCAGAAGACACCCAATTTCAGTATTTTTTTGATTTTTTAGCCCACAATGAAATTTACATTTTATCTTTTGTAATCACATACGTGGAAATATATCAATTTCGTTTTGGACGGCTTCGAACACATTTCCTTCATTTACGAAATACTATGAGAGAATGTGCATTTTTTACCACAATAGTGAAGTGATAAGTAATTAATTTCTAATTTAAGATTTTTAAAACAATATAGATACCTCACGTATGATACCAGTTTAAGCAATGTTATCCAAAAGGCTCTTTAAAGTACGTTCAATATTGTGGTTCTTCCTGGATTGTTTAACAGTCCGTGCACACGGAAGTTTCCCCTTTTTTATTTTTAGATTTCTTAATTCAGTAATTTTCCCAATAGTTTAATAGACGCCAGAAGTCCTTTCATTGGTCCATTGCTTTTTTCCAAAATGATTAGTTTTGTTGTGATGTTTATAATTATAAACATACATTTTGGACTTTGTACTTCTGGACTTTGTTCAAAGTAAGCAGGTTTATCTAAAGCAAAATATCATGTACAATGTATGTAAATCTATAAAATGATCATATTTTCTTTCCTGTTATTGGTTAATGTAATTAAAACATATATTCATATACATTAATGTATCGCTAATGCTTTGTAAATAACGTTTGAATTTAAACTAAGAAATTGTGGTCTTTCGTTTAGAAGTTATTCTATTAAAAAAAAACATAACGAGGGGCATTAATTTTATGTTAAGGTTTTCTAAAGGATCCACAATAAATGCAATAATTAACGAGGCCGGGTCTAATTTGTTCTGCCCTAGATTTTTTAATGAATTTTTTTTCATGAATTTCTACTAAAACAAAAAAGTTAAACATTTACCACATCGTTTGTTTAGGGGGTCATCTCAAAGTTTGTTGATTTTTAACCTAGGACCCTATGAGATTTTGCTTGAAATGTATTAATTTTGCACTATTTTTTTAATTAAAACTTCAACCCTAGAGATTTTTTTCTGTTCTACGTATGAAAGTTATTGCTAAAAGACATCAAATGATCAAATGAAAAAAACCTTTTACCTCCTGGTTTGTTCCACAGGTCTTATCAAAGTTTTTTTTTCTATGATCAATTTCCCAGATTTGTCGGATAATGGCTATTTTTTATTTGACAAAGGCTGAAATGGTGATCTTTATAGTATTATGAAACCATTCAGTCATATCTAAGCAGCAAAAATATATAAATCATCACATATTAAGGGTCATAAATATAAAATGCATGGTTCGCTTTGATTTTTATTTAGGAGGGGGTAAGAAAACGTGACAGAGGGCTAGGCTTGCTGAACCCTCTTCACATATTTGAACCGAGCCCAAATATAGCTTATACTTCAAAACATTTATATTTGTTCTACACATTAATATTAATTTTACGCCTCGAACGAGCTTTTTTCGACAAATTTCGCCGAATATCTGCAGTTGAAACCATAACGCAATGGCGTCAACCAAACAAAAAGATGACGTCACAATGCAAATGAAACGCTGCTCGAAAGTGTGCGTACTCGAACTGTAGTCGGCCTCGTTAAATAGAGTCGCGCATTAGTAAAGCATATCCTATTACAAAACTACTTTATTAACAATTCATTTATATCGCAATGTTAAAGAAATCATAAACCATCAAGAAACTAAATACTTTTAAACATTTCGATTATGGTTGTAGTGGAAGATGCTGCGACGGATTCAAGTGGGACAAGATGAACAACACCTGTATCGGTATTTGTACCTTTAATAAGAGTATCAATCAAAATCTTAAACGTTGAAATACTATTCATTTCAAGCATTGTAAATTGTAGAAAATTTTATTCAAACGATGGCAGATTTAGTACAAAACCAAATCCCTCTAATATGTAGAGTAAACAGAGTCCTTAAAAAGTTACACTTAACATTTATTAACCGATCAAAAGGTTAATGTCAAAACTTAGTTTCCTTAAATATAATGATTATACTATACTCATCAGTATTCCAATATCTTGCGTTTGTTGCAATCTTGTTGCTGTAACGGCTAATTATAAGATATAAAGGATATTTGAAAATTTTATCAGACTTTTCTCTAAATTTGACTTTGTTAATAAAAGATGAACTTCAGATAATTGCTTTAGTACCAGAAAACCTTTTAAAATGTTTCAACTGATTTCAAATAATACCATTCAGTGTGGATTGAAGATAATTTAAATCGAAGGCTGATTAAGCAAAAAAACCAACCCAAACGGATCTAGTTTCTTGCATAGTGTAGCGGAAAGAGGGTCCTTGAAAAGTTCATTAGCCGCTCAAAATGTTAACATATGTAAATATACTTCTGATTACTAACTTTCACTCAGATATATCAAAAGCTCCTTTTAAATGTCAAGTGTAAGGCGATAACTAGTAAAAGTCTTCACATACATCTATGAATATGGTTGTCATGAGAATGAATTTAGGCCCCCGTATATGTATATTTCGAAAACTACTTCAGGTGGTTTATGTTGTTCCTGGATTTGACATCAGGTATTTCATTTAATTTGCATCATTTATTCGCATTCATGGGCAATATTTGACGTCAATAGTTACAAGATCGGAATGAAAAAAATGTGTTTTTCTTTGATGTTTTTTCTACAACTTTAAACAGTCAAATTTTGCTTTTCATGCAGCATCATGTTGTAAAATATTGTTTGATCAAGTCAAAACTTTTACGAAATTAACTGCTTATAAATGCTAAAAATTATACAATAAGAGGCTATTTTTATGTCATCTTTCTAAATTAAATTTTTGTCTAACTGAAATCTAACTGAAATACCATCTCAAAATTTTAAATTTATTAATTATAATAAATGTCTCTATAATAGGTATCCATCTTAACTTTGAAAATTACAGTAAATTTCTCTGAAGTAATATTCATTAATAGTTTTTTTTTATTAAAACGAGATAATATTTCCTTTCAGGGGCATCGTCTCTAGGAAACGTTTTCCGTTCAACCAATGAGAATGAGAGTATAGAGGTGGTTCGTGAGACCCTCCGACAGGGAATAAATTACATTGATGTTGCGCCTTGGTATGGACACGGGCTGGCAGAGAAGGTGTTGGGAAAGGTATGTTGCATCAATGATCAAAACTTAAAAGAAAACGCAAAACTGTCGTGTTTCATTTTCTATGAAATTTTTTGTCTGGCAAATTTTCATGAGGTAAAAAACAAAATGTTCCTTGTTTAACTTTGGTTAGGATACCACTGATTTGCATTGGTCAGTTTCTCAGCATATAACTTTAAACAAAAAGTAAAGATCTTTTGATTTTATCTAAAATGATTCCAATCAAAAAATTCTGCAAGGTGCATTTAAAATAGAAACGCCGTCTGACTGAGTTATCTTTGATAAGGTGAATTTCCTAACATCAAACATAGAGTGTGCATGTTGCTATAATATTGCTTCAGGCATTGGATGGCATCCCAAGAACCTCATATTACATTGCTTCAAAAGTAGGCCGCTATCAACCGGAAGTGGACAAAATGTTTGATTTCTCTGCGGAGAGGACGTTACGGAGTGTAGACGAAAGTTTACAAAGAATGGGGCTCGACTATGTCGATATCATACAGGTTGTCTCTGTTTGCATTGTGCAATGTTGAGTCATTAATAAGAAAAAATGGCAATACATTGTAAGCATAAGAATAAATAGATGAATTTAGTTTTGATGATAAATATTACAAAGAAATAATAATCACGAACGATATCGTGAAAGTAGATTATGAATTAAAAACAAAATTAAAAATAACTTAGAGTCAACAACTTCTTTTGTTCTTGAGGGTCCATGATATGGAATTTGCATCTAGTATATATATCATTATAAATGAAACACTTCCGGCGTTGCAAAAAGTTCAATAGAGAAGTAAAGCTCGGTTTATTGGAATCACCGGATATCCACTTGAAAACTTCCGGTAAAAATCTTTGTGCTCATCTTCTTTTTTTCTTTTTCTGTCTTTTTATTTCTTTCAACTATAATTTTTTTACAAAATTACTTTAAACCGGGGTAAATTGTTTCTAACACTATGCATTTTTAAATTACAATTTTGAATTGTGCGTAAAAAAGAGAAAAAGAAATGGTATTACAAACATAACGAGTAAACTCATTTTTAAATAAACATTTAAGTTCTTTTTGGTGCTTAAAGGTTGTGGAATATGCAAAAAGAGATATTTCAGTAAATACCATATTTGATGAAATTATTGTTGATTAAGTAATTAAAAACACAATATAAAAAGAACATCGTAACACTTGTCATTGTGTGTTTTCGCTTAAACTCTTTTTTATTGTTGTAGAACTGTGCTTGAGAGAAGTACCGTAAAAATCGACACAGTTTTGACCTACTGTAGAGCATGTGTCCATGACAACGGATTGCAAGAATGCATTTCGTTCTTTCAGGTAAAAGAAATCAAAATAATTTATTGCTTATACCAATCTGTTAAAGTCAACATAAATAAAATAAAACATCATAGAATGTTACCCTCAATTAACCATAACAAACAATGACACATATTTTCAAAGAAGATAATTATTGTAAATTCACATATGTTGTGGTTTCATTGATATTCATTGAGTAGCAATTTTTGTGGATTTCGTTGTTTAGTTGAATCACGGAAGTTAACTGTTCATTGAAGGGAGATTTTCAATGACATATTGTGTTGACGGGATTAGTGGCCACGAATTCTACTATCCTTAGAACAGAAAATCCACGAAAAAGTTATGTTCACATTTTATAATGAAACCATAAAATATACCGTATATAATCCATATTGATTTGAATATGCGACATTTACAGGAAAAGGGAATAGGCATTATCAATGATTCACCGATTGCAATGGGCCTACTTTCAAATCAAGGACCACCAGTTTGGCATCCTGCCACAAAAAATATCAAGGATGCTTGTGCTAAAGCAGCATCATTTTGTAGAGTAAGATTATTGTTAGCATCCTTTACTGATTAATAAATTAATCAACATACTCTAACCGCAGATTTTGAGTACTAGTTAACCTATGTTAACATATCAGTATATTGATATAAACTTTCAAGTTTGTTACTACCATCATGACATCGTTTTTTTTTAAATTGTGGATATGCAACAATTAAAAAACAAATTAAGAATAAACAAGTTTGCGCTGATTTGAGAAACGTTTCCCAATGATGTTGAGGGCACTTCAACAATTTTAGAATTTCATTGTGCACAACTGATGAATAAGATAAACGAAATATTTGTTAATAATAAATAGACTGATCTTGTATAGTCAAAATGATTTTTTATTCACATATTAGGACAATGATTGTGACATTTCAAAACTTGCAATGGCGTATACCTTACGTTTTCCTGGTGTACACACCACATTGTTTAGTATTGCTAGGTAAGTTCAGTTTATAACCCATGTCTTTACATTATTCCTTGCCTCTGTGTTAACTGACATTACATAACTGATACAAAAAATAAAATAAAATGAACTTTATACAATCAAACATTCAAAATAACGAAGTTTATTATTTGATTTAAGGATTTTGATATTCTTTTCCATATGATTTGACGTGATTTTCTATCTCTCTCCTTAACTATATATAATTCTTAACCTTTATCTTGTGCATTCTTTTGATATATGCAATCTAGGCAGTATTAAAACGTTTATTTACATTTGTCATTTGAAGTTTGAGGAATTTATGGAAAAATTTAGCATGTGCTAACACTTAACTCTCACAAAAGGAAGAAGACGTTTTAAAAGAGATTATTAAAAGGTATATATCAATCAATCATATCTGCAGTTTATAGTTAACTGTCTTAGTTTTTTTGTAACATTTTTTTATTAATACTGGTTTTTATTTTGTTATTCTTATATAATTTTATTAATGAAACATTATATATTGGCTAAACTTGTAAAGAGTTGTGTAATTAAATGGTATGATTGAGCGATAGTTCAGTTCCCAAGTATTCGTTGACATCCCTACTATCTGTGTGCATCCAAGTATTTCTTCGTTGAAATATATAAGTCATTTTATTGTATCTGATGTAGGTATATAGATCCGCTCTCAGTACACCATTGGGAGGGTGTCGAGGTTGACGAATACAAGCGCCAACTACAGGGTGTACCAAATAAAAATACCTTCAAACTTGGATGACGCTTTCAGTTGATATGATTTTACAGGCGCCGTGTCTATTTACATATGTATTTATTTATCAAATTAAACACAAACTAAAATTAAAACATTGAGTTTTATTTGTTTTTGAGTTTATTTTTGTTTGCTTTTTAATTTGTGTTTGGATAAAGAAATGTAACGTCATATTTTCTATTTATAATGAGGCAGTGTGTAAAACAATGGAAAAGAAACATTTACATCGGAAGATTAAAAATCACAGGCCGAAAAACAATCTTTAAGCAAGTCCTTAAAGGTGACTTAAAGGTGGCGTAAAGGTGGCTTAAAGGATATACTATCTTTAAGCCACCTTTAGTTCACCTTTAAGCTGAGCTTATAGGTCTTTAATGTCAAACTTCTTTAAGTCACCTTTAAGCCATCTTTAAGCCACCTTTAAGCATCTTTAAGTGGCATTTACGCTCCCTTTAAGTTGTCTTTACACCACCTTTAAGTTCCCTTTAAGTCAAGTTTGATCATGCTGAACAGATCTATCTTGAATACATAAATTAAATGCAAAAGCTCTTTTATAGGGATGGGAAGGGGTGATCCGAGTGATGATATAATTTCCAAGGAAGGGGGGTGTTCCAGGCGGTTTTAATTGTCGCTCCATTCAACACAGATCGCTATCATTAACACCGGTCAAATGGACACAGATTGCTGTTATAAAATTCTTTATTATTTCTTTTTTTGGTTTCAAAATTATTATAGTGGTGAGCACAGTCTCTGTATCTTAATCTGCGCATGAAATTATATTAAAGTATTTTGTTTCCTATTATAAATTTATCGGTGAAAGCTCAAGCTCTCTCTCTCTCTCTCTCTCTCTCTCTCTCTCTCTCTCTCTCTTTTAGTTCATCCGGTTATTTAACAAAATAAAAAAACTGAACGAATAATGCATGATTTAATTTAATAATCGGTTTAAGATATGTATTTTTTTCAATTTTAATTATTTCTAGGTCTAATTCTAAATCTGCTATATACATGCATGTTAAAGATGAAAAGACTCTCAGCTGTCTTGGTTATATCGGGCGGGATATTACCGCTTTGTTTGTCTAGACATAGTTTTGTTCGTTTGTTTATATCTAATTAGAGTCTATTGTTGAGAAAACCCCTGGAACTAACACAGAATATACAAGATATACACAAGAGGTGTGTCGTGTGCCCAGCTGCACGTCAGGGTTTCTAAAGGCGTTGAAATCTTAGTATGTACGTGTATACGCTAAGTCCAGTGAATGAAAGTTTATTTACACTTGTAATTCATTCTCAAAGTATTATTTCCTAACTCTGGGTTTTAAAAATGTTACGTCTACAAATTAAAGATACATGTATGTAAGAGTAAAATCTAGAGGCTAATTAATTACTGTACCGGTGATCATAAATGGGGGTTAATTATTTAAATATATGTATAAGGGTGAATATGTCACATACCCGGCCGGGTACATCATACAATTGTATGTACATGTATATGTATACATCATTTGCAATTGCCACATGCAGTAAATACGTCACCGGTAATTGGTAATATTGTTTGTTATAGAATTGATAGTTTAAAAATCATGTAAACAATTAAATATTTAAACATATATCATTTGATTTGTTATTCTAGATCTGTTGTATATGTATAATAATCAATTTTATTAAAATTATACATGCTGGAACGGCGCCGTAATCATGAAAACCGGGAAATTGGGTAGAACTAGTACCCTAATCGTTTCAATGCATTTTTAAAAAATAGTTTCATATTCTTCCTTGCATTTCGTTTAGTTATGAATAAGGTGGACGTATATCTACCCGGTTTAAATTTAATAACCCTAACAGTTTCCATTCAGGTATAATGTATTTTCTTTTCACTAAAGACCAAGTACCGTATTTCATTGTAAATACATGCATGCATGTAATTTATAAATTGGATATAACTGATTGTTACAAACTGAATGTAATTCAAAATCTTTTCAATTTCAATTTTTCACACTCATGACATTGATTCATTAGCCACCAATTAATAGGATAAAAAAACACATGAAAGATTTAAGTTGCTGTGGCGCAGAGGGAGTGAGGTGATGCTAGTAAACGAAGGATCCCGGGTTCAATCCTCGTCTTGGGCGTTTTGAATTTTTTTTTCATTTTATTTTCTGGAGCAAAAACCGTTTTTAATACCTTTTCTGTCATAAAGTTAATACATTTTGCTGGTATATTAAGCACAATATTGAATTAAAAGATTTTTTTTAATGGCTTAAAGGTGTCTTAAAGGTGGCTTAAAGACGTTTGGACATTAAGGACCTATAAGTTGTCCTTAAAGGTGGCTTTAAGGTGGCTTGAAGATAGTCTTTAAGCCCCCTTTAAGCCACCTTTAAGCACCACATATAGCTTAAAGATGGCTTAAAGATCGTCTTTAAGCTACCTTTAAGCACCTTTAAGCTATCTTTAAGGAGAACTTAGAGATGGTCATTCATCCTGTGAATCATTAAATCTGATTTGTAATGTTTCTTAACCAGCCACTGAATATAAACTTGTGTGGGGAGATCACAAAAATCATATTTATTCTCTTACAATACAGGAGTATAATGATCTCACCTGATAATAATAGAATCATTGTAAAATGATCAACAAGAGAACAGACTGTAATACAATATATCCAAAAAATTGTTGGGGTTCGAAAATAAGAAATTGCTAACAACTTCAAAATATTTCAACTCATATTTGGAATTAGGCTTAACAAGTTCATCACAACTTATTTGAACATAACAATAGTAAGGTGATTGTTGGGGAAGGAGGGTGGGCAAATTCTTGCACCGGCTGTTTACAAACAAAACTTTGTATGTGACGTATCTCCGGCACGTGATACAAATACCGTTATTGATGACGTCATAATGAAAAATAACACTATTAGGTAACACTAATAACCCCAACGTAAATATAAGAAGGTGTATATAATTCAAACAAACAGATAAGATATATTTTTTATGCAATTGCAGCAAAAAATACACAATGATTACATAAATGCTATTATCTAACAATAATGCTGTATTATGCAATACAATTTTTACGTGAAATTTGATTTATCCAAATATTTAAATAGAATGACCAAATCATTCCACTGCCTAACAGCACAAACACAAAAGTTGTGTGAATTGTCATTTTCTAAAATGACATTGGAAGGTTATATATATATATATATATATATATATATATATATATATATATATATTTTAAATTATTGTAAAGTCATCAAATAGAGAACAGACTGTTATACATTTAATACAATATACCACAAAAATTGTTGGCGTTCAAAAATAAGAAATTGCCCACAAGAAGCAAACACGTGTTTGCAAAAAACCACACAACGCCAACAAGAGTTGACTAACCAAATTAGTATTTTCAGCCTACAAATTAGTGTTAGATCTGAACTGATTCAAGTATGCTAGGAAAAATTATAACTGTTTCCTAAATTGTCTGATAATAAACAATTTATAATACATACACATAAATTTATGTTTTAGAATTAAAGCAGAAAATGTGTTTATATATATATTTTTATGTATACCTGAGAACCAGTAGGCACAGCTAAAATTTGGGAACTATGGAGCCAGATGATTGAACAAGATGTATAAAACATTACATATCTTCAATAAATCAATAGAAACAATAATGTTTATATTTCATGTTTATCCTTAAAGGTCTTAAAAACACAGCGGTTAACGTCCGACCTGTGTTGTGTTCGAATTTTTACAAAGCAGTTTACGTCTGACCTGTGTGCTATTTTTTATTTCAAATGCATCGCAATCTCACAGCAGTTTACAAATGACTTTATAGATTAATTAATATGATAGTAAAACATAACTCAAACGATAAAGTTATTTTCGTTAGATAGACAACAATTGAATTTTGACCTGTAATTTATAATAAATCATAATAAAACAATGGTTATGAAAGAACAAGTACACTTAAGCTATAGAGAATGGGCCCTTTTTCAGCGCCGTTTTTATGTACAAAATATCAACAAATTGCTTTTTTCTCGTAATAGTTAAGCACTCATGGATACTTCTGATTTATATGCACGCTTGAATTTACCAAACTTAGCATACAGTTTAAAAAATTGAGGATTTTTAAATGCCTATAAATAATCTAAATCCAGAAAAATCGAACCGAACCTACTTGAATTGTGTCTATTTAAATCAGAGGGAGGATACATTTAAATCAACATTGTTCTGTTAGTGGATCGATTGGCGCGTTTGCTGAATTATACTTTATGCATTATTTTACGTCTGAAAAAAAAATCGAATAAAGCTTTGAAGTTGCATATTACCATAGTGATCAAACAAACATTCCTGACCATACAAAGTTGATGGAAAGCGATTTAAAACGTGTCAATAATTTACAGTGAGCACATTTGACAAACGTCTACCTGGATAGAACCCACGTGATTGTTTGAAACAATTTATTCCATGCGTGGGTTCAAACATGGGTCACGCAGGTTATAGCTTTCGCTTGCTATAGGAAAAACCTTGAAATTTTCATACGTTTTTTCATTTTTTTTAGGTACCAGCCTAATGTAGTACAAAGTTTTAACTTCTTATTTTCACAGACGTTTCTAAATGTATAATGCGTATTTTGTCTTTTTCACAAGTTTGTACTCGGTTAGGCTGACAGTAAACAAAGGCTTTGAAATGAATGCCCGTCCTCGATTTACTATACAAAATCACGAATGTCGGCTGACCCCTACTGTGTTGTAAAGCTTTGTGCTTTTTATATACAATAAATTCAGCGCTAAAATTGTTAATTCTTATGGAATAGATATCAATATGTGATGTCAGGGAAAAAAGTATGCTTAATTTGAATCTTCATTTATTCACTTTTTACCGGGGCCCATAAGTGCACTCGTCCTTTCGGAAATAGAGTAGATGATTACATTTCAATACTGTCTAGTGAATGTATCTTCGAATAGCATCTGAGTTCCAACGATCCATCTTTTGTTTATCGTTTTCAGAGGAACCTACCTTTGCAGCATATGTAGCTGCTCAAATTCTTGCACCGGCTGTTTATAAACAAAACTTTGTAAGTAACGTATCTCCGGCACGTGATACAAGTACCGTTATTGATGACGTCATAATCAAAGATACTACTATTAGGTAGCACTTATAACCCCAACGTAAACAATACAATGTTTATATAATTCAAACAAACAGACAAGTTATATCTATATTTGCAATTGCAGCAGAAAACACACAATGATTACATAAAAGCTATTATCTACAATAATGCTCTATAATAATTATAAATACATAATATGTAAACGGTGTGACCGTTGGACCGAGTGCAGATTTTTTTGGTTTAAAACGCAGACAGAAGGATCCGCCTGCCTACTCAAATTATAAACCAAAGTTAAACTAAACGTCGCGTGCTCAGTCTCAATTATGACGTCATGTTTCATACGAAAAATGTAAAAGTTGTGTCTTTGGAAATAGCCGAAGAAAAGTACGTGATTCCGAGAGTTTGTTTTATTTCTTCTTTCAATGATTATATATTATCTATTTCATAAGTTGATAAATTTTCTAATTATACTTTATTCAGTATCTAATAGATCTTCTTTTTTAATGATTTCTTTTTCATCTACTAATTTGATAAGACATATGTGAAACTAGTCTTATATCCTGATTTAAGCGCATTTGAAACTTATCTGGTTTGCATACGTTTACTGGCACTGTACCAGTTATCGGCTAAAATTTAACGTTTTCTTTTCGTATTTCCTTATTTCTTGATATTTTTGGATAAAACTTGACATACTTTAAATAGTGATTTCCTTGTTTATTCATCTGTTATATTATATCATTATTAAGAACTCAAAACATTTTGTTTTTGTGCTTTTTAGCACGCCCCGAATTTGCCGAATTCTAAGATTTACAATACCAGTTATCGGCTTCGCGATAATAACATAGTAAAATCTCTGTACATTTTGATTTGATACTCTGCATAATGTTATTTGAATTATGCCCCTTTTGGGGTCAGACTAAAGGTCCCCATGGTTATGATACATAAACAAAACTCATAAAATTATTCGTTCGTTATCATACGGTAATACACAAAATCGTATACTATTCAATACATAATATTGTGCAATCAGGCGTTCAACTGCGCTATGAATCTCGCAGAATTGAATGAATTCCTTTTGTTTCTACATGTTATATGTATTGATATTATATGTCAACTCAAAGAGGTTATATAATAACGTATCACAAAGAGGTCATATTCTATTTTTAACTTATAACGGCACTTCCCCCACTGCTGAAAGTGCAAAGATGTAAATCAGCGGTAAACAATGATCGTTTAAGCTCATTGTTAAATCACTGGTCTTAGCCGATAACTGGTACAGTATCAGTAAACTAAATGTGGCGTGCTTAGTCTCAATTATGACGTCATGTTTCATACGTAAAATGTAAAAGTTGTGTCCTCGGAAATAGCCGAAGAAAAGTACGTTATTCCGAGAGGTTTTTTTTTTTATTTCTTTTGTCAATGCTCATCTATTTCATAAGTTTATATTTTTTCTATTTGTACTTTATTCAGTATCTAAAAACAACTTTTTCTTGATGAAATGTTTTTTTTTTTTTATCTACTAATTTGATAAGACATATGTAAAACTAGTCTTATCTACTTATTAAAGCACTGTTGAAACGTATCTGGTTTGCATAGTCATTTATTTTCATTTAAATTACTTTCAATTGAAAACTTGGAAAGTTTTTAACAGAGTTAATGTACAATTAAAGTAGAAAAGCGCGACTCATTTAATGAATGAGTTAACTTTGTCGAATAATGGCGGCCAATATGGCCGCGCCTATTTAGACAATTTTTCAGCCCTTAGTACCCCTGATTCAACTTCTATTTTTCACTGATTTTCTTACATCTACAGGTTACCATTAATCTTCGTTTCGCGAGACGGGCTTCGCTCGCCTCTCGCTGCGCTCGGTATTACCCATATAAAGGAATTTAATTTATTGCTTATATGCAAAACTTTCACTATTAGCTATATAGGTCGATGCACATTAGAATTTCCTACAAGTTTTGCACATTTTAATTTGAAAGATTTTGTAAAATTTGCTGCACCGTTCTAATTACAAGGAATGATTTCATTGTTTAAATGCCAAATTTTTGATGATTATATTTCGTATCCAAAAAAACCTATTGCTTGATAAATAATTGATGGGAAAGTTTCTCAAACGTATTTCAAGGCAGTCTGTTTTGTGTTTTCCATGAAAGACGAAACAGTCTAAAACAATTATATATGATAATTATAATGAAATACAATAATAAAAACATTGTTACTATCACTGTTAGGTTTAATGTTTCTTAAAGGTAATACTTTGTATATTTAGATATTTGTGTTCAAATTCTATTCATTTTATTTCATTTTATTTCATTTTTATTTGGACTCACACAAATGACATGCTTATTTTTGTCGTCTTATTTAAATCTGAACATCGCCCGTAAATAGGCACCGTCACACAGGTACCTGGTATATAAACCCTTCGATTTCGTTACACCCGATTGCGCACCTGAAACTCGCGGCCGACGTGTAGTATTCATTTCGTGGTCTTTGGATTTTGTGCATTTATTTCTTATTCTATGTGCATATTCTATTTATTTGATGTTAGTATTCTCCTGGCTTGAAAAAAGTGCGTAAAATTTGATAATTTCATCGCGATTGAGTAACACGGCGAGGCAAGATGTAGGTCCAAACAGGTTAGGCCTCTACAGCGAAGTACTTTGAACTGTTTAGAGGTCTGCGCCATATAAAGGGGTTGAAGGGACAGCAGTGATGAAAGAGAAATAGTGCCTATTTACGAGCGGTGTTCAGCTTTAAGTCAGAGAGGGACTTTTTGGGATTCCAGCAGCTGTCGAGATGAACTCCTTGGAGTATATTGGACTGAAAGGGGCATGGCCAAGATTATTTTCAAAAATTATTTACCCGTTTTTAGCGTTTACAATGCTTCAGTAAGGCACTTCTAATGATCAACCTAAATTTGAGTATTAGTCGTTGAGTTATAAACAAGATACAAACCTCACAATTCCTTGTTTTATGTAAACTAAGCTCGTCATCTTTTTGTTTACATTTTGAATGTTGACAAGAAATTTCAGCTTTAAACCTGAACGAATGTAACAAACGCTAGAAACTGTTTTTTATGTTCAGAAAAATCCGATTAAAAAGGACTTTTAACTGGTATATTGAACCAATGTAAACAAAATATGTCACGAGCCATGTTTACATACCAAAGAATTGTAAGCTGTGTATCTTACTTAAAATTCTACAACTGACTTTCAAATTTTGGTTAATCATTGCAAATGCATTAGTGTAAATTCCTTATTCTACGCGAGTACTTAATGCCGCGATTCCGCTGCTTTTCATCAAATGGCGAGATTAATACTCGCAATCAACAAATTTTTGTTATGGACCTCATATCCTTAACGAAAAAAGGTTATAGGCCAATATATTTAAAATCAAGCATAAATCGACATTATTGAAAATAAAGAAAGTAAACAAACACAATTTATTATTTTTTTTCATCATATTAACTATACTGTCAATTTTATCGAACTAAACAAAATAAATTGCAATTAAAATTTTTAAAAGTTGAGTCTAACTTTGAATTGGTTTATTAAAGAAAACACTTTTAGCAGGAAAAAAGAGAAGTCTACCATAGGAAAAAGCATACTACAATCATATTTGACTTTACAAAATCCTGGCAAATTTATATCACGTATCTCTGTCGTGTATCCGTGCTGATTGAGACGTGTTTGGATGAAGTGGAAAAAGTGTATTTATTGTGGAACCAGTGGACGATTTGTTCTATTTCCAGATAATAGTACGGAAAAATGAAATTCAGAATTCTTTTTAATTTTAAACAAATCAATGAGTAAATAATTGCTTTCTTGGCGTTTATAATTCCATATCAAATAAATGCATAATCAAAAATATATGGTACATTTGTCCTTTTAATTTTTTTTTTCAAAATAAAATAAAATGTATTGTTGAAAACGAACTGAGAACCCAAATTATCACTGTTATCCGCAACCCGCTGTTTTGTAAAAAATGAAGTTTCAGACAATAGCGTTAAAGAATATATTCATTTGACTTCCATTTTTAAATTATTGAAATATACTTATAGATATCCCTGTCAATCTGAGAAAAAAATAATTTTGAATGCATATTATTACGGAATTACTAAAATGTATGTCAAGTGGTATGTATTTATCGATATGTAAACCATCCAATCCTTTATAAGTGAGTATTCTAAGTAATTTATTTATTATTATGACACTGGTTATAACGGTAAATAATACAATGATATACACCCAAAGAAAGTTTTCAGAGTATTGAATGTTCTACAGATTTCTGATATTTGAGGTAAGAATTCTTTCAATGATGCTTCAAAACAATAGCTTGGTTTATCGGGGCTGAAAAACCAGATAAACACAGTGAAATGTTGATATAAAATGTAATTTTCAAAGACATATCAAGGAATCGGGATACAAATCAGAAAGTTTTTCCGTTTTTACCCAATGAAGTATGCACATAATGCCCAAAGTCTCTATAAATGGAAATTAAATTGTTCTTGATTCCTTTTTTAAAAATATTTCTTTGAACATAGGTTTCGAGATTATTTTCATATGATTTCAACTGGAATGTGAAGAAAATGTTTCATTTTTTATTCAATTCTTTTAATGTCATTAGGTACAGAAAAAAAAGAAATGTCAAATAAATGATGACTTCATAATGGATCTAGCTCCAAAAACACACTCTTGAATTGTTTACTAAATTTTAACCTTAGCTTATTATCGATTTCAACAGCTTATTAAACACAGTCATCATGCTTATTTAACGTAATCCCCATGCATTTGTCGCAGGATTTCAGAATTGAAAATATTGATAACAGACATGATTGGCAATTAACATGTAAAAAGACATACGGTGCGCCTGATATATTACTAAAATGGTCATCAAAACGTAGTAATTGAAGATTTGTCGCTCTTGTGATTTGATATGTTTCTTTACAAAAAAACCTTTACTCTGCAGCGATCACTAAGTTGTCTTTGTCACATTTACAAATATTGTTGTAACAAAGTTTAGATATGCAACAGATGTAGTGTATTTTATTGAATATATCACTGTAAACAAACTTAGTACTTCAAAGGCCTCCGCCATGTTCACTTACCATGCCAGAACCGGCGGGGATACACAACAGTGAAATTATGGCGGACCTCAACTTTTGCCATATCGGTGTAAGCCGAAATGTGCCGGTCATGTGACCAGCGAAAACGCCGAATAGACAAAAAATAAACCGGTGTAAAACACAACTTAAGGAACATGTTGCTGTACAAGATGTATATGCAACCATGGTAACAGTTGTGAGAAGTCAAAAATAAATATTCATTAAAAGTATCACAAAATACAAATTTTTAAGTAGTTTCTCCTTAAACATTTTAGAATGATTTTATAAGCTAGAATTATCATAGCCTAACTTTGTTTTCTGTAGTCTCTTGTCTGTAAGGCCATTAATAATCACCGAATTGCCTCCGGATTTGTCCGTTTTCCCGATCAAGACAAAGAGCACACGGCGAGTGGGACCGGTCAGCGGAGGATGCTCACACCTCCATGGCACCTGATTCTACCTCCAATTTTTGTAGAGATCAGTGCTTGCTCTGCTCCTGGGATTTTTTTTAATGTTTCCTTTTGAACTTTTGATTTTGAACACTTGTCATTATCACCACATATTATTTTTTTCTGTAAACGCTTGTCTAAGTTGCATATGAACAAAATTGTGTTAATAGAGCATTTAAACCTATAATATCATTATAATATTATGAATGAACACTTGCTAAATCAATGCATACAATCAATGAATATGCCGGTTTGATAACAAATACGTACAATAATTTATCTCCTTACAACGCCTAACCGTGAACCATCCGCCATACTTTAAAAGAAACGGCGAATTCCACGCCAGTCTTTCTAAATGTGCGAGATCGGCGTACGCCGGCGAACCTTCCCCGGTCAAATGAAGCAACAATCCGGGTTACCAAACTTAAGGTCAATCGGCGCATTCGGCGTACGCCAGTTCAACAAATAAAGTCATATCAGTGTATCTTTGATAATCATTTCGTTATCAAACTAAATAAAGTTTTGAAGTTTTCTTTGCTTAATAGCACAAATCTGGAGTCATTTCAGGTGGTAGATTTTTATCAATAAGGTAAATAAAAATGTAGTTTAAAGTCTAAATTTGTCAAAATAAAATATAAAATCACACAATTATGGATGTTCTATTTATCTCATATGATTTGCTTTATACTATAAAGCTTTTAAGACAGCCCCTTAAATGACATGCTTACAAATGTAATCGATGATGCAACGTTTTTTATTCGGTTATTGTGACCTTGTGCAGTGCAATTTAGTACATCATTTCGAATGTAAATATAGCTGTTTTAATGTAAAGTTTCACTGAAATAAACCTTAAAATAATTTTTATCACTTAACATATATTTTTCTTAGAGCTTAATCATTTAAATGAAAGTCCGGAAAACTTGAATAGATAAGTTTGTCAACATGAACAAAGTTTCGAATGCTCTTAGTTTGAATTGTCTCGAACGAGGAACAGTTTTAATGTTTTGTAAAACAAATATATTTAAGATTAATTTGAAATTAACAAATTTGATTAAGTTGATTAAGGATGCCTACCAATGGTGAAATAAGGGCAGGGTGGGACCACAATGAAGGGTCGATTTTTTTACGTAGGAAAACATTTTATATAATTTCAAAAACTCAAATATTGTATAACTTACAATTTATATGCATGCATTTTAACACATTGTTGATTTTCAATTGTTTAGACTCTATCCCCTGAAATATTAATGGGGTCCATGATGGATTCAAAGTTCAATGAAGGTTTATATAAATGTAAACAATTGTTTAAGAACGTATTAAAAAATAGTGCTCAAAATGAGATAAGACTAGGAAATCACCCTGTTACCAAAGGGTACTATGTTCAACTTCAAAAATGTCTGGGTAAAAAAATTAAAAGAAACTTTTACACAGGATCTACTCTCCTACATTGTCTAAATATTTGTATACATCTCGATAAAGCTGACTTTATTATAGCTTTTGTAGTTTTGTCGTTTTGGTGAGTGATAAGACCCTTGGGCCTCTTGTTTTCTTTTGTTGTTTTTTTTTTTACACTATTCACATGTTTCTGGATACCATTGTCACTTTACTGATGAGAATGAATCCTTATTCAAAACATTTCATACGTTAACCCCTTTGCCTAGGAAGAATAAAAGTATTGTTTCGGGGCTCGTTTTGTTTGAAGGAAAACAAGTTGTTGTTAATGAATTTATTGGAAGCCTATCAAAATAGCAAAATGCGTCAGCACAGGATCAAATGAACTGTATTGAAATAGCTGAAACCTTATTTAGGCTAAGAAGTCTTATGTTACATTGATGATAAATAAAAGAAAAGTCCATAACATAATACACGACTCTTATAGATTCGTCCCAAATCGCGAAAACAAAGACACATAAAATATTCACTATTCAATAAATTGTCATTCAAACTCCGTCCACTCTGTTGCGGATACGCGAACGATATCTCCATTGCACTAGGTGGATACATCACAACGGCTCACGATTTCCATATTGCACTGTACGGCGGCATCCTTACACAAGTAGTCAACAGCCGTCTAGCATACAACGTTCCTGGCGGTTTGATCGCATCGCGGCGCAACGGAAGTTTGATGTTGATCTACAGGGGGAGCAACATCCATGGAAATAACAGGTATCAAACTGTCAGTGTTATTGTATTTGTCACTTGATGATCCGGTTGCGGACGGCTTGTCCTTCTTGGGATTGAATACAGGCATAGGCTGAGTGCGGCGCCGGGTAGTACAGACTTCCTCTATCCATTGCTTGGGTCTCCCTAAATCGGCGTGCACATGATAGCGGCGCTCGCAATGTCTCTTGATGTCTGCTGATCTTTCAGATGTGTAGTCACAGTACTCGCACCTCAGCCTTTTGTCACGTTTACGCCCAACATTGTCTAACACTTCTTCACGGCTCTGGAAAATTTCTATACTTAGTGGACACTTATACATTGCAGGTATTTTACGCACTGTATTTTTCGCCCTGGCCATCTGATCGCAAGTTTGCAAATGACAGTCACAAGCAGTGATATTTGGATCGAGCGGCTCTCTCTTTGATGTCTCGGCTACTCCCGACACGTGATACAATTGAAAATCTTCAAACCGTTTCGGCGTTTGGCACTGTCTTTGAGACCGAGTAGTCGCTCCGCGATGAAACCTTTGATCTTTTGAATTTGGAGCACCGGCAACACTGAAGGTCTGCGTAGTCATCAGTGTATGGACCGCAACAGGGTCAATAATTATGTCCCAAACATACGGAGTCATTTGTGTCTTCTTTACAATGGACTTCTTCACCATTATTTTTCTTGTCGTTACTTTCACTTCTTTCTTCACGGCAATTGCAAGTCTTTAACCTATCAACATAGACTACCAGTTGATCCTTGCCTTTTCCAATTTGATATGTAACATCGCTGAATTTCTTCAGGACCGTATACGGCGGTTCTGTCCATCACTTCTGAAATGGTGATATGTCTTTGGTTCTGTTTGGGGTATACAGCCAAACATTGCTGCCAATGTCAAATTTCTTCCAGGACAGTCTTGAATCGTATCTCAGTTTTTGTTGTTTCAAAGCGTCTGACAAATTATTTCTTGGTATTTCATGCGCATTTGCCAAACCATCTTCTAGTTCATTGATATACTCTCCTGTTGATCTCTTCTGATGAGCGGGTAATCCTGCTACTAGTTCTACTGGCATTACAACTTCCCGTTCTAAAAATAAATAGTTAGGCGTAAATACGGAACTCTCGTGCTCTGGAGATCTATATGCCATGCAAACCAGCAGAAGGTTTTCATCCCAGTTCTTCTGATTCGAATCGATGTACATTGACAACATATTTTCAAGTGTGTGGTTCATGCGCTCCACCATGCCATCAGATTGCGGATGGTATGGGGTCGTGCGAGTCTTGTTGATTCTCAGTATATCGCACAGCTGTTTTAATAATCTTGATTCGAACTGGCGTCCTTGATCAGTATGGAGAGTTCTAGGTGCGCCGTATTTGATAACGTAATTGTCCATGAAGGCTTGGGCTACCTTTTTGGCTTCCATGTCCGGAAGTGAAATAGCGTCAGCCCATTTAGTAAAATAGTCTTGAATTACCAAAACGTATTTATTCACTCTGTTTGATGTAGGAACGGGACCTAAGATGTCCATCGCAACTGTTTCTCCTGGATCTCCTGCTCTGGTAACCTGCATTGGCGCACGTGGAGTTTTACCGTATTTCTTTCTTTTGGCGCAATCATGACAGGATGCACACTATCTTCTAACATTTTTGTCCATGCCAGGCCAGTAGAAGCTTTGCTTTATTTTCGCTGGAATTTTTTGCCTACCAAGCCTTTTTGATGGCGCATCATGACACTGCTTTTGCATGGTTGACGTCTTGGAATTCGGTACCAGAACTTCTTCTTTCTCTACTTTTCCTTTGTTTGTTAACCATTTCCGGTACAATATACCGTCTCTTACCGACAACTGGTCGAACTGAGCCTAATACGCTTTCAAACTTGTGCTGCGTGTGGATATTTTGTTCTAACATGGCCTATGTGCGTTATTTAACCACTCTATCACTTCAATAATCTCTGGATCGTCTGACTGTTGCTTTTGCAAGTATTTTGTTTTCTCTCTGATCTGTTCTTCGTAACGGCGTCATGATCAATTCTCGATAGCGAGTCAGCATTTCCGTGTATTCTTCGAACTCGGTGACAAATCTCAACGTCATACTCTGATCATGTATCCTATGAATCTTTGAAGTTCATCATTCATTTCAAGGCACTACAATCCGTGCGCAAAACAGAACGTCTGCCATAAAGATAGGATCTGTATGTCTTGATAAAATGTACAACCGCTATAAGTTATTTTCTAGAAAGCTTATCTTCTTTCTGCTTTGGTTAAGGACCTACTTCCATGACAAAGGACTCATTCAGCACCATCCCTAATTTGACCTAACACTGCGCCAATACCGCTACCAGATGCATCCTTGTCTAAAACAAATTGTTTTGAGAAGTCCGGTAATGCAAGAACAGGTGATGTAACAAGCAATCTTTTCAGGTCTTGAAAAGCTGTTTCACAATCGATACTCCAAACAAATTTCTTGTCTTTCTGCGTAAGACTATACAAAGAATTAGCAATAGCGGCAAATCCCTTCACGAATCTCCTATAGTAAGAGAATAAACCTAGAAAACTGCGTAAGTCATTCACATTGGTTGGTGTTGGCCACAATCTTAAGCACTTTACTTTCTGTGGATCTGTTTAGACTCCATTGTCCGTTATGACATGGCCCAGATACGATAATCTATGTTTAAACAGATTGCATTTCTTACACCTCAGGCGAAGTCCTGCATTTCGAAGTCTGTTGAATACTGATTCAAGTCTTTCTAGGTGTTGCTCAAAAGTAGAACTGAATACAATGATATCGTCGAGGTGGATCAAACATATGTCCCATCTCAGGCCAGTGCAGACGGTCTGCATAAGTCGTTCAAATGTCCCTGCCGCATTACATTAGCCAAAGGGCATAACATTGAACTCGAAAAGTTCTTTGTGTGACGTAAAGGCAGTGTCACTCTCATCAATTCTATTTGTCAATAACCGCTCATCATATCCAAAGTGGAAAACCATTTGGACCCGCCTAACACATCTAGCGATTCGTCAATTCTTGGCACCGGGTAGACATCTTTTACTGTCACATAATCCTCCTGAAGTTTATGCAGAGAATCTTATAGATCCACCCTTCTTCCGTACTAGTACAATCAGACTTGCCCAGGGACTTGAAGACGGTCTATTGTTTGCCAGCATACTGTCGATTTGAGTGTCTATTTCTTTCTTCAGATGGACAGGTACGCGTCTTGGATGTTGGCGTATTGACTCTCCGGTATCGATTTTATGTTTAATCAAGTTTGTGTGACCTTGATCAGCATCCTTCTCAGCAAAAGAATTACATGTTTAAGCAGAAATGAACTTACTCACCTTCTTTGTTCTAGCAAAAGACCATCAGTATTGTCCAATAGGGTTTGAATGTGGTCAGGTAGCTTTTTGTTTTCTGTTGATACGCCGCTGTCTGCGGGTATTGTGGTTTTTATAGGCTCGAATATTCCGGCAATGGTTCCTTTATATACCACTAATGGATCTTCATTGAGATTCATCAGCCTCAAAGGAACAGTGTTGTTAGGATCTATGGATACAACTGATCTACTCATCATCGACTTTGCCTTTTAGCTAAAATTCTTGCATGGTTCTACGATTTCACACGGTTGAAGTGGCCTTTTGCATTCTGATGGTATCACTTGACCAAAGATGATACGCTCGCTTTGCCTGGTATTACTGAAATGTCTTGGATAGAAATCCTGCAAAATTGCATAATTTGCTCAAATAGTGCGCCGACAATTTCATCCTCAAAACTTAGGGTCATTGACTTGAGGTTCAGAGTACATTCATGTTCGACCATGAAATCCAGCCCAAGGATACCAAGTCCTCTTATTGCTGCATCAACCGCTTCGCGTTTGATCAATTTTCGTCCTTTTCTAAATTCAAACACTGCTGATCCTTTGGTATTCAATGTTTTACCATCTGCTAAGGTGAGTCCTAAATATGCCGGTAGTAAGATCGGTTGATTTGTTGATGGTATAGCATCATATGTTTCGTAAGATACTATTGTTACTGAAGCACCGGAGTTGACAATGAAATTGGCATCTTTTCCGTTAACATTTGTTGGAATATATAATCCAGAGTCAATTGATGTCAAGCATCCTCTCCTCACCATGCGAGTAGGTCGTGTGCACTCTTCATCATTCTTCTTAGGCTAGCGTTCATCATTTGTCTTCTCTAGTGCCACTCGCTGCGGACATTTGCGGCTAATGTGACCTTTTTGATTGCAGTTAAAACAAATGATGTCATCTCTTTTTGTCCGTCTGCAAACTCTAACCAGATTTCCTCGACTCTTCCATTGCGTTTGCGTCTGCATAAGCTGCTTTAATTGCTGATTTTCAGACTTAAGTTCGCTGATTTCTGCATCTCTGCTTTCATCTTGTTTACAAGAGCTTTTTGTATCAACCTCTCGAACAACCTTACTCCATTTTTCGGTTCTGTTTTCTTCAGCTTTCATGCAAGCATCGAGTACCACAGCAATCTGTAATGTTTCGTCAAAGGAAACTGGTCGGGCGCGACGAATTTTAAGACGAAATTCAGATTCTGTCAAATAGTTTAGAAAACTGTCTTTAGTTACGCGGGTAGGTTGAGGAAGCATATGGACAATTTAGCGTCTTATTTTTGACTGTTATACACAAAATCGTAAGATTACGTTACTGTTCTGAATCAGACAAAAACCAACCCAATAATTATTTTCCGATAAAAAAGATGTCACTGCAATAAAATCGGGAAGTACATCACTGCCACCTCGGTGCATTATCACGTGATAACTATACATAGCTTACATAAATTCCTTAATTTAAAGTGAGATAGAACAACACTACCCCGCGGTTTCCACAAAACATAAACATATCAAGTAAAGGAAAAAAATCTCAGTTTTATAAAAACTGCTGTTAGAATCCTATATTCTCCTCTAATAAATAGTAATACATCCAGTTCTCTGAAAACTTTCTCAACCTTTATACAATATGCACGTAAAATAGCTTGCTGCATCAAAGTGACACATAACATGGGATTCTAGCAGCATTTTTCAAGTTAAGCATTGCTCAAACTTTTGATACGAGTTAAATGTGTTCTAGTCGGATGTTTATATCGTAAACAACAACAGAGGAAAGCCTGGTCGAGAAAAAAAGCATAATAACATACCTTTTAGCAAATATTTGATAAAATAAACATATGTTCCAGCATTCTCAACAAATCACACCAAAATACTTTGTTAGAGTTTTTTTTAGATTTCTTATATTTTGAATCTGTTTACAATGCTTTCGATCAAATTTACAGACATTCAACTCTCAGTCATGACGCCATCAATGTGTAAATCTACGTAATACAGTTTAATTTCTGGAAAAAAAATTATCTCTGATATCTTTTATTTGAATTTGATCTATATTTTGCTGTTTTAATATTTGGATAGGTATTTAATAACTAAGATTTGTTATATCGCGGAATTGCATGTATCTTTGATTCCATATGCTCCCTTAACAACCCTGCGTAGTGTATCGAGAACTGCTTTTGGTACTTTAGGGTACGCAAGGGTAACCAACCGTTAAATCGCCTGCCCTAGTTCCAACAGCGATTTGCTAGGTTTTCTTCGTCTTATCCTCAGTTCAGACTTGTAAAGTTCCTCAATATTTGGCGGTGCAAAGCGTTTTTCCAAGGCACTGACTAACTCATTGCAGTCCGTTTTCTTTTCCGATATTAAATTACTCAGAACTTGCTGTGCTGCGCCGCGGAGAGTTACTGCGAGGAAACAGACTTTTTTGTTTCTCGTTCAATTTGTTTAGTTCTGTGCAGTATTAAAAATGAACCTTGAATTCCATCCATGGTGTCAAGCCATCGAAGAATAATGGGGGTAACTCTTGGCCTACGAAATTCTTCCGTATGCTTTACCCCTTTTGTGCATGACTGCTGTTTTTCTCCGAAAACGGCAGTCGTCAAAACATCTGGAATGTCTGTTTTTTCCTGTATGCGCTCTTCTTTTTATTTTTCTGCATTTTGAGCATTCGTCATATCCCTGACTTCTTCTAGCAAACGAATAACTTCCTCTAGCGTCGCCGCTAGATCGTCTTGCAACATATGTATTGATTTCTTCTCTAAAAGCATGTACTTTTTCATTAGTGTCGTTTGAAGGATATACTTTCACTTCAGGCTTTTGTCTTAATCCAGCTCGTTCGCCGCCCTTTGCGAACGCATATCTGTAAATGATACATCTCTCGTTCCCTCACCATTAAAATAATAATTTTCGTAATCCCACGACATCTTTGGGGGACTTTCCTCTTCTAATAACTTGGCACCTGATATATCTCCAATTCCAGAGTCGCGTACATGCTTCCTGCCTTTATGTCGTTTTGTTACGTTTTCCAAACTCTGGTACTCTTCGTCTACGCCGCATGACGCCATTTTATTGTACTAAATTGATAGTTTCCAATCCCGCAGCTGCCACCAATTTGTTACGGGGTTCGTTTTGTTTGAAGGAAAACAATTTATTGTTTATGAATTTATTGAAAGTCGATCAAAATAGCAAAATGCGTCAGCACAGGATCAAATGAACTTATAAAAAGAGTTGAAACCTTATCCAGACTAAGAAGCCTTAAGTTAATAGTCGCAGCCTTATTTAGGCTAATTGACCATGCCTTATTCAGGACTTCAAAGAGCGTTCCTTATTTAAGAAACCTTACCTAAAGAACCTTATTTAAAGGACGATAATTACAAAATGACATTTACATTGATAATAAATAAAAGAAAAGTCCATAACAGTATGTTTGTAAACCCTGTGATTGGTAAGTAACGGATTTCAAAACGTCAAAACACCGACGACGTGGGGGTCAAAAAAATACATTCTTTTGATAAATGTTCAATAGAAATTTATATAATATATCACTTTTTGTTACATGTACCTAAAATATTTTTAGAGCGGGATTTCTCAGCATACGCATTTTACGTACTGACATTCAAGGCTTAAAATCTAGTTGAGCATTGATTCATTCTATTGGGAAAGAGTTATTTACATAACGGCAACAGCATATGCAAACAAAGTGACACCTGCACACTGTTCCAAAGTAATAATTCTACTCACATTTGCAATTTTATGTTCTTGTCTTCTCTGCATGTGCAATGTCGATTTATATCTGAAATCCCGTGTTTATACTTCAGGTTAATTCAAATTATATGCATTTAAAAAGGGTTCCACGTTTATTGCTTCACATTGGATATAAACATTTATGAAATTATAGCAAAACCAAATCGATTTTGTATAAACTTATGTCTATTGAAATAAAATATGATTGTGCAAATTTCAGTAAATCATACTACACATTTTGATATTGAAACATGATACCTAGTAATACATAAATTGCATTTTGATCGTTGTTCTTAGCATAGGAATCAACCGCTTTTATCTCATGGCAAAACATGAAACTCGTCCTTATCAGTGTCCCAGTTAGGAATCTGCATCACATGTTGCGTATTATGTAACTTTCATCTCGAGATTAGGGGGTTAATAGCAAAATGTTATCGGTCTATTTACTTAAATGTTGTCTCTAAGTTCAAAGAAGTACTACTTACAAACATGGAACAAAACCATATCTCACCGTTATGCATACAATCAAATTAATTACCAGTTATTCTTTTTTGTCTAAATGATCCAAAAAATGTTTTAAAAGACATTTTATATTAATATCAATTAATATTCGAAAACAATAATATGTATTTGTGTAAAAACAAATTCATGAACTCAATAACAAAGCAGAGCAATTATATAATTACCGTTGAAATAGACACGATTTCTAAAAAGAAGTATTCAACAATCAAAAGTACTTTATATGTATTACAATTATCATGAGCGTTTTCTGTAAAAGTGAAAAACTGATTAGAAAAAAAATATGAGTTATCACACCTCAACAAAGCTTATGGTGCAAATGCAGTTCAATCAACACCAATAAAGCGTTTAAAAAATGCAATTCTGATAAAAAAAAAAAAAAAGCAAAACAAAAAAAACCCACTGAATTATCTTTTGTTTCGTATACGTGTAGATGGGTAGATTTAATACAACACACATAAAATAAGAATACCAACACGTAGAGAACGTTGATACATAGAGAAAATAAAACTATGATGCCATTTTGGTTGATTTTACGCGCGGCGTCCTAAAATGTTTACATAATATTACTGACAGCCTTCTAACGGTCAGTTACATTTCACATTAATCTAATAAATACAAAATGATGATGTTTAGGCTATTTATTTTGGTCTAAACCAGTAAACATTTTAGCATGTATGAATGTTATAATGGGATTAAAAGCTGTGATAAATTCATGGAGTAGACAGCACAAAAATTCAAGACGCATTTAAATTCGTTATCAGTTGTAATCAATGCTGCTTAGTTATTACGCAATTTTAAGCGGTAATTTTAAGCGGTTAGGCGTATCATACAAATGCTGTAGACTTCCTGCATACTAACATTTGGAAACATCTTAAAGTTTACCCTCATTAGTTTTTTTTACTAAATGACTATAAAATCAATCAACTAAAATATTCTTTTTTAAATGTATTCAGTATTTTTTTTATATTTTACAACCTACATAATCTGAAGTTCATAAGTTCATTTTTCTTTACCTTTTATAGTAAACAAAATCAATCAGAGCATAGTACTTCTAGGCATCTTCCTGGATCACATCCCTTCGTTCTGAAAGGCTTCAAAGATACATTGTTGAACTGAATTTTCTTTTCACCACTTCCATGAGAAAGAACTTTCCAACTCAGCCGAAATATAAATTACTGTGCTGTAAAATCACTGTTTTGGGCAAAGCTATTTTTATACTGTAGTGATCCTCTTAAGAACTCCGTATCAAGACAAAACACTTTTGAAAAAAAAATTTGATACTCAAATATATAGACATTTCTTTACTAAATAATAGTTTATAGATAAACAAATCTTTGCTAAAAATTTAAAATTTGAGGTAGATCTGATGAAAAATGTACTGACTATTCAAACTAATTGAATGTTTCACATATTGCAAATGCACTTAGTTGCCTGTTTACTGCTTTACGTTTGGGAAAAAAACCCTTGATCTACTGGTTACATATTACATGTAAACAATTGGATAAAAACTGATATAACATGCTTAGCATTTTCATTTTTGATTTTATGTAAAACATTTAAACTCTAAATTTCTTAACAAATGTTATATACATCATTTTCATAGGGCTATTCTTATCAATTCAAAAGAATAATTAATGCTGCACATTTTCTAGGAATAAAATGCATTTATGTGACATTATACGTAATTTATGGTTCATGTATACATTAAAAAAAAATGAAATCCTAATCTAATATCACTTGAATCCACCACATCCATTTGACCCCCTATCTATACTCTGTCTTTTCAACAAACAATCTAACACTATCTGTTTTTACTGGGATTTCCTAATCATCAATTAGTTAATCATGCTTAACTTCTATATTTTCATATTCCTATTTTTGGTATCTCTATTACATCTTGATTGCATTTCTTTTCACTAGATTACAACTGAACTTAAGGGTGATTATGGATAATAATATTTTTATATAGGGTTGTCTGTCTGTTACATACAGCTTAAAAACCTTTAAAACACTTACAATTACATTTTGATGACTTTTTTTTACATCTAGGTTTCTTGAGTATTTTAATCATTATTACAGTAGTCAATATTTGAGCTTTGATGAATAAGTATTTTGTGATACATTTTATATTTTGAACTGTAAACTATGGAAATAACGATAAGGGTGGCATTTACTAAACTAAAATAACTAAAAAAACTAATTAGAATAAAATCCATCTTTTTTATATCAAAAGTCAAAGCCATGGATGCAGTGGAATTTTTTAACTTTCTAAAGCTAAGAAATAGATCTTTTTTCTTAGTTATTTGCCTTTGGTGATGTAAATTAAACAAATTTCTAATTTTCACAGCGGTACAGTATTAGGTATAGGTATTTTTCCCTATATAAATTAACCAAAAAAATTTGAAGTTTATTATTGTTGGTACATGTATATGTATTGTTAAAGAGAAGTTTAAAAAATAGGTTTTGAACAACACTTATTAAAAATATTCGAGTCCGTATATTTTAATTGAATTATTAATTATTAAAGACAGGTAGGCTCTACCCGCCGTGGCTGATGCCACCTTGCCACTGGCCGCCACCAGCTGGATGTGCAGTGGGGTTATGCACAAAGAATATCTTATGATAATCTCACAGACAGACAGACTAACCCGATCCAGACCTTTGAATGCATATACATGCCTTGAATATAACACTTTGTTGAGTTGTAATACATTTATTGTTACTGAAGGCACAGCTGAACAAAACAACATATTTTAACCCGACAAAACAAAAATGGTAGTAGAAGGCCGCAATTTTTAGTGGGGGACTGGGGATACCTACAAGAGTACCGTACCAAGACAACTATGGGCGCTCAAGGGGCCGTGTGTACGCACAAGTGCCCGATCTGAACGGTGACCACGTTCTGGACCGATGAAAGAGTGACTGCCCTTCTCCCTGTCTCCCGTGCCACCTGGTTTATACCTTACTTACAAGACTTTGGCCTCCCCTCGCTTGTGCGAGGTGGAGGTGGAACCGGAAATGACAGGCTATGAACCACTAATATTAACATATCAGGTTATATATTTCATAAACACTTATGTATAACATCCCGACCACGCCCCGTGCATTGTGGCAAGGTAGGGGAAACAACCAGGTTATTGGGCTACTTGATCTCAACAAACACCACAGTATCCCGCAGTCCCCACCACAGGATATAGCCATCCAGCCATCTCCCCCCACAAAAATTATGAACATATAGATGGGATTGGAATGAAAAGGAGCACAATCTCTGGCGAGCTGAAGGGGGTACACCTTGGTACTTTTGTTTAAAAATATTTGGAGAGATGCTTGTAAGTTATTTAGGTAAAGGACTATATATGATATTAGTCAAATTTGGCCCCCATAATTCGCCATTTTTTTAGGTGTTTCAGGTACAATAAATTGTTGTGTTATTTTTCAGGAGAGTTGATATAAAATATATTCATCACCTAATTATTTGATTTATTTGCACTCATTGCAGTAAATGACGTCAGTAGTGACGCTATTTTTAGAATTCAATCAAAATCAGTCATGTATTGACATTTTTCTTATCTTTTTTCGAAATATATATGGGAAATATAGAGCGACGCTTTGAACAAGAACATACTTTTTGTCACTTTTTAGTACTGAATAGATACATCTTTGGTGAAAATATTTTGTTTCTTCAAGCAATTGCTCAATGTTTTCTTAGGGAAAAACGGCTTGAAAACGAGCCGTTTTATGCTAAAAATGCAAAAATGACGGGAAAGGTAAAATTTTGACGTCATATTTCTAAATTGTGGGCACTTAAATCAAAATGAAGATTATGAAAAAATTTCAAATGTATATCTTTTCAAAGAAAACGAAGAACTACAGTAAAATGACGATGTTCATTTAAGGGGGCCATTTAAGGCTCAAATCATATATAGTCCTTTCCAGGCCTGTTTTTTACAAGTCTGTACCATCCTGTCTGAATAGTTGTATTTCTAAAATTTTATGGTTGTATCATGGTTGATGTGACATCCATCAGCTTCGGAAGTAAGGAACTTTTTGATGTTGGGGTGGGAAGATTGAAGATCCTACGATTCAAATGATGGGTGTTCCTACAAAACTTTGAAATGATTAACATATGTTTTTGTTTAGTTTAAAAAATGGGCTATTGATGTGTTCTAATGTAACTCAAATAAGATGCTGATCGCCATCTCCCCATGGCCTTTATTTCCGACTCCGAAACACATAGGTTAGCTAACTCTTTTTCCATCCCAATTCTAAAGCTATGGGACCTAAAATGACCAGGGGCCCCAATGAAGTCTAACGATTTTTGTAACACCGATTGGAACTGGTATTTCGTAAGCGGCTTTGAGTTTAAATGTGTTAACAAGCTGTGAGTTTGGGATAAGTTTCCCTGAAGGCCTAAATAACTTTTAATGATTTCAATTGGGCTGATAGAGGACGTAGGGTGAAGAGTTATGTCCACAAGAGAGGAAACCCCCATTTGATCTGTCTTGGACTTTTGTAGTGTGATTTGGCAGAGATTGGCTTTGATCTTGAGGTCTTTACATTGCAAAGCTAATGTTTCGCTGACGCTTAACAAGCCGAAGTACTGTAAAACGAGAAAATTTGGCGCATACGTATTTTGGCGCAAACGCAAGTGTTAGTACATTGGCGCAATTAAATTTTAGCGCACGCACCTTTTCTTTAAAGAATACGAACCATGTTTTTGTTTGATCGACAATTACGGTCAAATTTAGTTCTGTGTTTACTCAGGCACGTGAACATAACGACTTTAATTTCTAGCTCGCTCGCATGCACGGTAAACTGTCGTTAATAAGTTTATTATAATATCGTCTTATTATCTTTATATCCGCTAATCAGAGATCAAAGAAATTATGATCAATCATGTATTGTCAGCGTGGACGATCGCCACGCTTGATCACATTTTCACCTCGAGACGCTAAATGGAAGTGACATGGGGAGAAGCCCAATTTTCTAGGTGCTAATAAGAGACACTTAAAAGCACTTAAAAAAATTGGATTATTAATCCATGTTTAGACAGAACTTACCCGAAAACCCATACTGTTTACCTGTGTAATTGTGTAAACAAACAGAATCGACGGCATCCGATATTACGTAAACGTACACTTCTATATAGCATTAAAAAAGGACTGAAGTTATAGTTTTGCAACTTGGAGAAATTTGATACATATAGAAAATCGTTGGCGCAATATTAACTTTAGCGCTCAGAGGCAGTTGCGCCAAAGGCGCTAAAATTAGTGCGCCCTTATTTCTCGTTTAACAGTATGTGAGGGTGAATGCTGCTGAAAACAATGGCGACTCATACGCCGAGTTACATATGTGGGGTAAAGAATGAATAATGTTGGAAAATAGTTCCTGTGTTATGGGGATTCTTGTGTCTTTGGTTACCCCAGCCGATCTGTGCAACCCTTCCAATGATTTATTCACTACGAAAAGTTTGGTCGTGTCATGATAGCCATTTATTTTATGAAAGTAGGATATTGCATTAATGTACAGTGCCACTGTTCTGTATGAACTCCTTAGAATGGGGAGGTACCCAATGAAATGTAGCAGTTGTGTAACTGGCACTGGCCAAATATTTTTTAAAATTGTATTTTGAAAGAAACTAATGAAAGTTTAGGGCAGCTGAATATGCTTCATGAGTTGATGGTGCTAAAGAACAATAAAGTTAATTATTTACTTCCCATTTTAAGTTTCCCAGATGTGGATCGGTAGAGGCGTAGGCTGTGGGTCTGCTTGTGGTGCTAAACGCCTGAATCTGCCCCACTGTGAACGAGATAAGGAGTCGGCCATAAAATTTTGTTTTGTAGGGATGTGTGATGCCTTAATGCAAATGTTTGACTTCAGGCAAATTAACATGAGCTTGCAAATCAGGTTCATAACCCTCTCAGACTTGGATGTAGATTGGTTGATAACTAGGACAACTGACATATTGTCAATATGAAATAATAGCTTGGAGTTTGCAAATTGGCTTTGCCATAATATGAGGGCAACTACCACTGGGAAAAGTTCCATGAAGGTCATATCGCTAATAATGCCTTGTTCTGCCCAAGAGGTAGGCCAGGACCCATGTGCCCATTTTCCTTTAAAGTAAATACCAAAACCTCCATTTTGTCCCCCTGCACTATCAGTAAAGAGTTCAATTTTGTTGTAATGTACCCTTGGCTGAAAAGAAATTACAGATCTGCCGTTGTACGATTTCAAAAATTCCTGCCAAAGTCTGAGATCTGCTTTGATGTTTTTGTAACTCTTATTCTGTGGTAGTGTTTGGTTATGCCTATTGTTGAATTTATAAGGCGCAGGCAAAAAGCTCGGCCAGGTGCAACTACCTTGCAGGCAAAGTTTAATAGCCCAATAAGTGACAGCATTTCACTCAAGGACACTTTCTTTGCTTGTAAAAAAATAGCTAATGTAGAATAAAAGGAGGTTTAATTTTCCAGTGGGGAGTTACATAGTCATGTTATGCGAGTCTAACTCAATGCCTAGGGAGTAAGGACATGAGTAGGTTCTGTAGTGTTTTCATAGGCAATTGGGACACCAATGTCGGAGCAAATGGACTTAAAAACTTGGAGAGAGTGGTGGCAGTTTGATGAATATGATGAACCACAAAATAAAAAATCATCTAGGTATCGAATAATATAATTATTTTGGAAGTAATTCTGGGTAAGCCAGTGAAGAAATAATGCAAACTTGTCAAACATGCACATGAACTTATTGATAATCCAAAAGGCAACATTTTGTCTAAATAATAGTTTCCCTGGAATCTGAACTCAAGCAGACCAAAATCACCTGGTGATACAGGAAGTAATTTAAAAGCTGACTTGATGTCAGTTTTTGCTAAAAATGCATCCCTACCAGCTAGAGCTATCATTTCGGCTGCTTGGTCTATATTACTATACTGTACTGAGCATGCCGTTGGATCTATAAAATCATTGACTGACAAATTTTCTGGGTAAGAGAGATGATGAATGAGGCGCATGTCCTCATCCTTTTTGGGTAAAAGGCCTAACGGAAAACCTGTAGGTTGGGGAAGGGTGGGAAATCAAAGGGGCCAGCCACCCGTTTCAAAAACACTTCTTTCTGAATTTTGGTTTTAGCTATTTGTGAATTAACATGTAAGCTCGGGAGGTTGTCAGACCTCCGGGGCAATGTAGGATGCATATATTGAAGCTTAAAACCATAAGAATACCCGTGCCAAAGAAAAAAAAATCCTTATACCCCCCCCCCCCCCCCAGGTTTTTACATAGCTTTTGTAAATTAATAGGTGTTGTGCCCAAGGAATATAAAGAACCATATTTTGCACATTTGGTACTTGGGTGGTTGTCTCCGCATTAGCTGCATGCATGTCTGTACCTGCACCTAGGGAAAAAAGGGCAACTTATTACCCTATTAAATTTATGGCAATAATAGACAGTAGTACGGTTGCCTTGGTTGATAGGAACAAAACTAGTGCTTTGAGTCATCTGTTGTCGAGGTAACATTTCTTGCCTGTTAGTAATATACATCAACCAAAACTCCTGATTAATATGGCTCTATGAAGCTTGTGGTTGGTTAGACATTCTTAAACGAAACTGCTCGTCGTATTTTGACCAACTGTTTGACCTAGCAATTCTTATGTCCCGGAGATATTTGAGCAATCCTGGGCTCTTGTTGGAAATTTTTCCAACATTATGGTGATAATAATTAAAAATGCTGAAGTCCACTTGTCAATATTGAGGTATGTATTACTTTTTGGTTTCACGATACACGAACGCCCGTCCTTAACCTTAATATCCCACTGAGCCTCATAATCATGTAGTTCGGAAGCGGTCTTAACAAGGAGGGATAGATCTATAAACGTGCCCTCCCAATTTTTTTTAAGCTATTGGGGATATGGGCACCAAGAGAATCATGACAACTTAACTGTTGCTGAGGATGGGAGACAAAATGCATCTCACCGCCGTCACGACTGAAAGATTCTGATGCAATGAATGATACCGTTGGCTCTACCGCTACAGTCTCTACCGCTACAGTCTCTACCGCTGATGATGCATTTACTACCGCTGGCGGTGCATTTTGTTCCGGAGAGGTTGAGTGAATCTGAGGCTGGCTCGCGATCATGTCCGGCAACTGGCTTCGTCGTGATGAAATAGGGTTGCTTTGGTTGCACCGCTTCCTACGGCCCCCTGGACCTAACAGGCAGCATTTTTTGCTGAGTTAAATCGCTGATGGCGATAGATGATACACAATCTCTAAAAATTATGTCTGCTCTTGAGCTTGATTGGGGTTAAAAGAAAGAACTTCTGGTTGTGGGCAAATTGATTAACTTGTACCGCGACTTACTCGCAATGTTTTGGTTTGTGAAATTAAATATGAAAATGTTTCCTAGTTCTGTCCTAAATTAATATTTGGCTATTTGATATAAAATCAAATAATTTTGACTAAATACTTTAATAAATATATGATATATTAATTAGGTTAGTTATACAGAACAAATGAGCTGGGGCATTTTGTCTTCTGTGAATTATAAGTGCGATTCTAGACCATATGTATACATAAAGTGTTTAATATGAACATCATTCATTATTGTTCTAAAATAGATAATTACCGGGTAAATAGAGTATCTGTAAATGAATGTTCAGATATTGTCATGGATTTATGATATCAAATCCAAGTGGAAAAGTTTGAGTTTGATACATTGTTAAATTAACATTTAACAACAGCTATTTGCCTCAACTCTATCAATAAAACTCTATATTACGTTAATGTGAAATACTCTGAAATATTACGTATGAAATTAATGAAAAAAAACCAGTTTAAATGTTTTCAACATCATTTAAACTATGTAAAATATTAAGCTATTTAGCGAAAAAAAACCAGAAAAAGAAATATCATAGTTAGATACCATTTTAACTTCCATTATTTGATGGTAACAAATTAGCACAATATAACTCACAAAGAATGCAATTTCTGAAATTTTAAATGGCTGATACTTAATAAAAAATGTTATTTTAAATGTGCATCAATCAAAACTTCTGAAAAAATAAAGAATTGTAACTGCAATTATGATAGAATGGGTAGATGTAATATTTTAGCTATCTCAGTCCTTAATAATGGTCTTAACTAGAGACTTGATTGTTAACTTAATTTAAGGGCACTTTTTCCCCATACCTACATATCGCTTAAACCTAAAAACATCTAGGAGTTTCACCCCCCAACCCCATAACATACACATAATAGCTTAATCTTTGACGTACTGTAGGAATCTTATAGTAGCCCGAGATTTCAATTTGTAGAGAACTATGAACTAGTTATTCTCGTCGTTGAAATCATTACTTATCATCTCTGATATGGATAAGTCGAAAACGTAAAGTCGTCATATATCATATGTTGCAAATAAATCTGCGACGTTTCATTTTAGCGTAATAGTTGATAAGTATCATTTTGATATGATTTTTTGGAAATCGACTTTGGTAGATTAAATTGCTTAGGTCGTTTAAAACATGTAAAAAAAAAAAGGCAATTAAAAGAGGTTGTTTTCCTAATTAGATTGCCAAAATTTGAAACAATTATATTTGACAATATCATTAGGAGAATATTTTGTGTTCTCACACAACAACATGATGCGGTAATGTACGTTTCCGTTCTTTCACGACATTAAATTGCGAGTACTTATATATTATAGTCGAGCACCTGTTTCTGCGGTCGTATAAAAACAACAAAAAATATGCTATTTGTTTCATGTTGTATTAACTATGAACCAGGAAAATTAAATGACGTAGTATTTTAGGACACTAAAAGTTGGAAAAAAGACACTTTAGTCAAACACATCGGAACTCACAATCAGAGAGGTAAGCCCATACACCGTACTTATTACGAACCGCAAGAAAATATCTGCCACTGATGAGTTGTATTTTTAATCCTCTTAAATTGAGCTGCACATAATTAAGGGTCTAAATTCAAATAAATATTATCTTTCAAATCCACATAATCTAAAAATCTAAGTTTTATACCTCTTATCATCAAGTTAATCAATCTGAAGGATCGAACATCCTGTGAAATACAAAGGATGAACGACCATTTGAAGTTTGCCTTAGAGGTAGCTTAAATATACTTAAATATGGAACGCCATCGCTGCATAAAACTATAGTTACATCAAGTCAAATCATCATAACATGATCTTTAAGTCCATTACGGTCGTGAATATCTTTACATTTGGTAAAATCTTTATTACGTGATGTCGAATACACATTAAATGAAGTAAATATGTCTTTACATGATGTCAACGTTTTACTTCGTGATGAAGAATTAACTTACATTATGCCAACATTGCACAACTTAAGGTCAATACATCAAGACATTATGTCGATACTGTATTGCATGGGGGCAAATATATCCTAACATTATGTCAATACTGTATTAGATAATGCAAATCTATAATAATTATTGCATTAAGTTAAAAAATAGGTATCCAGTAAATGTTCGAAGATATCATGTCGACTCTACCAATATATACACAAATGTAATGTGTGACTTTCGGAATAATGAATTTAAAAAAAAAACGGCGGGTACAGTTCCCTCCACTTTTTGTGTGCGTTTTTTTTTCTTTATGTCATTACCATTCTCCCAAATTTTTTAAGCTAGCAAAAAGAATTGTCTATATCAATCAAAACTTTAAAACAAATCAAATACTTTCCCATGTATACTAGTACATGTAACAGCTGAAAAATTATAATGTCAGCAGTACTCAGCTTATTTTTATTTTTTTCTGGTTAATACATATTATAATAAAATATTATGTTAAAAAATATGCTCATTTTATTCAATTTCCAATTCCCCTTCGATACCCCTTTTTTCTCCCGTTCCGTTTGGTTCCGTTCCGTTCCAATAGTACCAATAGCCGATCAAGAAAACCCAAAAAGTAGTTTAGAAGTAATGGTTGATTCCACATGTGCTTGTTGACAAGACCGACAACCCCCCCCCCCCCCCCCCCACCATATTCTTCGGTTTTTACTCCGTTTTTCTTTAATCGTCCTATCATGACATATTTCTGCTTTATACCCTTTGTCCTAAAAATTACTAAAACAAACATTTTATAAAACCTATACCCATCTATATCAGGGTGGAGAAGGTCTCTAAAGGAGTGAAAGTTTTATTGTAAGTTATTTGTAGATTTTATTTTATATTAAGTATTCAAGTGACCTCCTGAAAAGGGAGATAATCATTTCGTGGTCGTAGGAACGTGGCTTACCCTCTCCTTAAACAGTATTCCCACCCCTTCTGCAAACAAAAAAATCTTTCTTAATAGCATAATTATTTTTTAGCACATTGTCATACACAGTGAGGGTCTGTGGCCTTAATTTAAGACATCAAGAGTAACGTATAGTTTAACTACATTACACTACATTAAATACATGTACTTTAACAGACTTAATTTGAAGCCCTTCGAAAGAAGAATACTCTTCATGTAAAAAAAAGTGTAAATCAAAAATGAAATTAAAAATTTTAAAACAACAATAAAGGGGTTAAAGGTCAAATGTAATTTATTTGTAAATTTTATTTCATTTTAAGTACTACAGGGTCAGTGCACCCGAAAAGGTTTGCATTTTAAGTCTTATTCTTATAACTTAAGTCTATCTAAACTAAAAATTCAATGTTTAAATACGTAGATGTACATTCATTCTCGGGAAATTTAATTGTAAGCAACCCAATTCCCTTCTTTCAGAAAACAATCCCTATATTTTAATTATAGTATGATTAAACCACTGCTTCTTACTTGCATCTACTGTTTGTGTTTTCCTAGGTCCATTTGGGTAAATCGGCGTACCGTTTCTATGTATATACAAAATGGCATATAGACTAAGGCCGAGGATATTTTTGTTTGTATAACAGAATGATGTTTCGATTTTAAGAAATTGATCATGGAATAGATAATTGGCTTAATGTAAAAAAAAATATTCACATCACGTAATCAAGTTTAGGCAAAATGTCAAGCTATTTTTGCATTAAATAATATACTTCTGACATCAAGTTATAAAATGTTGACAAATGAAAGGATGTGTTAATACCATGTAATAAAGTGTTGGTATAATGTTAAGAGGTTCGCGTCATGTACTGCAGTGTTGATACAATGTAAGGATATATTGATGGCATGTAATAACATGTTGACATAATGTAAAGATATATTGATAGCATGTAATAAAATGCTGATATAATGTTAGAATATTTTGATAGTATTTAATAAAATGTTGACATAAAGTACATGAAGGGATATATTTGTGCCTCTGTAATACAGTGTCGAAATAATGTCATGCTGTTTTGTCCTTAAGTTGTTCAATGTTAGCATAAATTGAGGATAATTTACATCACAATGTTAAAAGTTGATATCATGTAAAGACATGTTTACTTCAACAAAAGAGTGTGTAAGTGTCACTAAGTGTGTGTGTCCTTGACAGTTAAGGAATCCACAAATTATTGATGCAGTTAATGAGGTGTGACCACCCTAATTTTTAGATAACAATTAAAATAGCCCCAACAAATATCTATTAGAACAATTACAAGCCCTAAAAACAATTCATTCAAATCATGAAGCAAGGTTCCCTCAAAGTTCTTTGCATATTGCCAATAATATTTTAATTATCAAATTTTAATCAAATTCTAATTTTCACGAAATCTATAACTACATAATGATTATGATGACTAAAGGTGAAAGGTCAATATTTCACCCAAACTCATAAACTTCCAAGAAAAAAACCTCGTTACCATAATTTGAAAAACTAAGCTCTCTTTTTTTGCTTATAATTTGACATTTGAATTTGAACAAGCAGAAAAAATTATAAAATGTTATCTTATTAAGATTGAAATATGAAGTCTTAAATTTTCATATCATTTGTAATGAAAATACCCCTTTAATTCTAAAACCAAATAAACTTGAAGAGCATAAACAATATGTTTAGAGGAGGTATCTTTCACATTTTATTGAAAAAAATAAAGTAATCGATTACAGGTCAAAAAGTAATCGATTATAATCGATTACAAAAATGAATGTAACCGATAAATAATCAATTTAAAAAAATTCCCGTATGTAATGGATTACTATTCAATTACATTTTTAAGTGTTATCGTGCCCATTCCTGTCCTCAGCTGCCACTGAGGTATATATACCGGCCGAAAAAGTTAGGGTCGGTTGCTTTCTGAGAAACAACAATTAGTAAAACATAAAAGATGGTTTATTCTTTGAAAAAATATCCAATGTATCCGTATTATCTTGCACAGATAGTGTTTGCTGCCTTACTACGCGCGTGCACATCGAACACGTGTGTCGTTCTGACAGAGTGCATAACGTCTGCATCTTATTGTAGAACCCGGTAGCATCCAACACAGAAAATAACTAATAGTAAATCCAATAATGTATAAACCTTGTGACATCGTTTTTATCAGTTTCTACAAAAAAAAACAATCCGTTTTTAAGTCAATGTTGTCAATGCATTATATACTAATACGGTGTGTGTTTTGCGCATGTGCGATATTATAACAGTACGGCAGAGGAGAACGTTTTACGTGCAGCCATTGAATTTAGGCCAAATAGTCTGTAAAAGGAAATAAACTGTCAACCTTAAAAAAAACTTTAAAAAATGTAATAGATGATTATGCTTGTCTGTACAGTTGTAAATGATTTGTTTGATGTCCAACGATATGAATTCGCTTAAGCTCAATGATCCTGAAAATGTGAGAGGTCGATCTCTAATTCGTTTATACAATCTTATAAACAAGGTAATATTACCTTAATTGTTGCAAAAATAGTACAAATCAGAAGCGCTAGTCTTTTTGTTATTATTCAAAAAGGGGATGTCCATTCAAAATTTGGAACAGAGATCACTGAATCAAAAACTATTCATTTGAAAGTTATTGAACTTTTCATAATACGATGTTACATTACCAGCGTTAAATAGAGGTTTAAAAAGTAAGTATCAAAATTGTTAAACTTCAAATTTAACTTTGAAACAAAAACAAAAATGAATAAGCAGAATTTTACATGCACAAAAACAAAGCCTCAGATTGTTTGAAAAATGTTTCATTGAGAACAAGAAAGGTTCAAAGTATATTTAAATAATAAGCAATAGAATAGCTTAATATAGATAATCGACAAAGACAAATTAAATATTTTAGACCTATTTTTAGTGAATAAATATGGATTCAAGTAAGTGTAAATTGATACACACCAACAGTTTTTATTATGTTGATTGCAATGTAATATTGAGATCATTAACGCAAATCCTTAAAAAAAAAGAGTCTGATCTTTTTAGTATTAAGAAGTTATCAAAATTACATCACATCTAATCAAAAGACAAATAGTAGACTGATTTTTTGCTAAGAATCCCCAGTATTGAATTGTATTATCTATAAATAATAGATTATGTGAAATAAAATTTCTAGCGTATTACTTTCATTATTTAAAAAACAGTGTTTAGGTTTATATAAATATCATCTGCAATTTAAAATGGATATCTGGTCATGTCTAAACAATGTTATCGGGTGAATCACAATCATGACTGTTTTCTAGTTGATTCTTTGTGGTTCGTGCCTTCTTAGTTATCAATGCAAAGAAAACCAAACAAATTAAAGTAAAATGCTGAAAAGATCTTTCAGTTCAAGTACGTTCAACAGCTGCTTTTAGACCCAAGCAGGGTGCAACTCCTTAAAAATTTGTTTCCTTTAAAATATTTTGTTAGCTAAATATTACCTGTAAAGTTTTATTTAACCGTAAGTGCTATACCCTACCTCGAAAACCTAAATTTATTGATACAAAATTGGGGTAACTCACCGTCAGGATAGAAACCTAGCATGCAACTGCACAACACACTGTAGAAACGCATAAAACGTCCGTACGTGACAATACTGACAAAATATCAAAACAAATGCAGAGCAGCTTATGGGGAAATGATTCCAAGCAAAGAGACCTTATGTATAAGCATTGCAGATAACGTTAGTTAGCTTTGGGAAGGCGTCAGGTTATCACCTGCAGATTGGGACTAAGCTCTCTCTATCTAAGATCCTAGATACACTTTTCTGCAATCAGATGGCCAGGGTCGTGTAGTAGAAGGAATTAAGACACATTTTGGCACGTGTGAGAGAACACTGGGAATTCGGAGTTGAAGGAGTGACAGTAAAAGAAGGAATATCAAAATTCATGACAATCTTTAGTTTCGTTTCGTTGTAACAAGACAACAGCAATTTTCCATATCAAAGCAAATTGTGGAAATTTTCTGATATAAGACACATGAAATGATTCTCATTTCACTGTGAGAAAAATATAGCAAATTCTGCATGGATATTGCATTCTTGATTGGCCCTCTTGCTGTCATGATGTCAACCCTTTATATATCATTCACATGACGAAATAGACAGGAGAATGAAAAAGATTCCACATCCTTAGAATTTAGCAAAATTATATAGAGATTTTTTAAACACATGGATCTTCTTCCCACAAACGTTTTAATTTGATAATGTGAACTCTATAAGGAGCAGCTGTCCTGCCGATATTTGTGCAAGGGGGGGGGGGCACAAAAGGCATTGGTATTGCAATTTTTACATTTAAGGTTTTTGGTTTTGTGATAAGTACCACATTTCTCCTAAACCTTCAGATATGATATGCTCTGCAATGCACTAATGTTTTGTAAAGACCAGTTACATATATGCATATTTTAGATTTTTGAATTTTAATTTTTCTCCATTTTAAAAGAAGTTTTAAAATTTCTTCCTACAAAGATCAATTTTGTCTGATGGCAACGTCACACCAGCTCAGGTTCAAATGATTAAATCAAAGAAATATGTAATGTAAATAAATTCCCAGGTCATTAGAAATTTTGACAAGTATATATTACAATCAACCCCCGGAGAAAAAATACAACTAGTCCAAGATTAATTTATGCTCCCAACAATGTCAATTGTACTATCATATACAATGATGCTGTGTAGTTCAATGCATTTCTAGTGGCAGCTAAACTTGCGTTTGCTGAATGTCAAATTTGCATTATATTAGTAAACAGAGCAAGGGGCGTAATTCTTGATTGTAATTATAAACATGCTCCTAAAAATTGCCAGTTTGCTTACATTACCTGTCAACACCAATCAAGCCCAAAGAACTATATATGATATGAGTCAAATTTGGCCCCATAATTCGCCATTTTTTCGGGTACAATAAATTGTTATGCTAATTTTTAGAAGAGTTGTTATGAAATATATTTTTCACCTATTTATTTGATTTATTTGCACTCACTGGCAGTATATGACGTCAGAAATGACGCTATTTTTATAATTCAATCAAAATCAGTCAAAAATGACATTTTTCTTATCTTTTTACGAACGGGAAATATAGAGCGACGCCTTGAACAAGGAAAACTTTTTTGTCACTTAATAGTCTTGCATGCGCTCTATGTTTTTTGAAAAAAAAATGCTTGAAAACAAGCCGTTTTATGCTTAAAATGCAAAAATGGCGGGAAAAGGTTATCTTTACGATGTCATATTTCTAAATAGTGAGAACTTGAATCAAAATGAAAATTATGGAAAAAACATCACGTATATATCTGTACAAAGAAAACAAAGAATTACAGTAAAATGATGATGTTCATTTTAGGGGGCAATTTTAGGCCCTATCATATATAGTCATCAGTAAACAGAGCAAGGTACATATTTCTTGATTGTAATTATATACATGCACCTAAAAAAAGGAATATGCACGACGTGATAAGAATTAATTGACAATGTTGATTTAAAATTATAAACACTATATATACTGTTTATGAGATTGTATATTTGGATAAAAAATGATAGATAGTTTGAATCCAATTGTGCAAGGTAAAGGATGATTGCATCTAAGGACATATAAATATTGCTGCAAAATATATTTTAAAATGGGAATCTCTTTTAATCTTAGGAATTCTCAATGTCTTAACTGCAACTTTTTGTAACTACATTAATTAAAAGTTCATATTAACACAGTACAAAGTCGTTTTCATAGGTAGGGGTCATAACATTTTTTTTCTCCATAGGCGAATGAGGACGCCCACTTTTTTACAGACTTAATACATAGTCAGAGCAAGTTTGTCTATTGTTCTCCATTAATATTTGTATATTTATTTATCTAAGCTAATGTTGAAAGGAGATCAATATAAAATCATGCCCTCATGGTTATAAAGAGAAAAAACAGTTTTTTTCTGAGTTTGAGTTCTGTAAACGGTGTGCCCTGACCTGTTGACTTATATAATCACCACTTGATTTCTAACCTCAGGTAACTTTGTGAATACTAGAATTTCCGTCACGTGACGTGCAGCGCATTCTGCTAAACGATATTGTTTGTTCACATCTATTTCAATTCATTCCTATCGACCGATGGTTTCTTTATTTCTCTGAGATATATTTAAAAAAAAAAGGGTTATATTTATCTCAAGAGCGCATTTTTTTTTTTTAATTTTAACTGTATACTTTTTGTTTTATTTTTGTGGTTAGGATCAGGTAGTTTTATATATGCTATATTCTAAGTGTGGTAAAAGTCTGAAGATAATACAATAATACATAATTTTAATTAACAGAAAATAAGTCATATGATTGTATAGTTTACACCAACCGAGCTACTCCTCCACATCGGTGAATTTTTAAGGGGTGAATTATGCTACATTTAGGAAACATTTGTCATTGTTGTTGGATAGAAAAGTCATGGAAAGTGATTGCAATTATGTCATGAACATTATCATTGGGGACATTTATTAAATAAAATTGCTACAACGAAAGCAAAACTTAGATCCCTTTCAAAAAAAGGAAAAGAATAACCTAATACGCTCAGTATATTGTGATGGTATTCAATATTTTAATGCAAAGTAAAAGACTCATTATTACCAAAAAAAAATAATATATCATGTTTTACAAGACTCTAACCGGGCCTTAATATTAAAAAAGCGTTAAGTGTAGTCATACTTTGTATACTAAACAAATACGAGAGAATAATTGAATATTTTTTAATATAAACGTATGTAAACGTATGTAAACGCACGAGAAAAGCATTACATTGTAAGGATATATAAACGTATTATACCTAATTTTGCTTTTATAACCTTTCACAAAATATCTCTCCGTAAAGGGCTACAGATGAAAGACTTTAGAGCCCTTTGGTCCCCTAATTTAAGGGGCCAGCCCCTTTTACTTGATATCAAATGAAAGGTCATTTAATTCTAAACACATTTTGTTCAACAAGTGTTTACCGTTCTTGAGATATATGGGAAAGAACGTTTTAGGGGCCGACCCCTTATCTCCTTATAACGCCGTTTAACGAAATTTTGAAGATTGCATATTGCTTATTACATCATTTTGAGCATCTTTTCTTCTATACTGCATTTCAAAATATGTTTCCTTTCTGAGATATCGGTAATCAAAATTTTGGACTTTTGACCCCTAAAAACCCCTAAATACGTAACACATGATAAAATCATTACATTGCTTGGATACATAACTGTAAGATAAACATATTTGGTTCTATAACCTTTCACAAAATATCTCTCAGTAAAGGGCTACAGATGTAAGATTTTAGAGCCCTTTGGTCCCATAATTTGAGGGGCCAGCCCCTTTTTCTTGATATTAAATAAAAGGTCTTTTAAATGTAAACTTTTTTTACATTACATGTCTTAACAAAATATTTTTCAGAAAAGAGATAAACAAAGAAAACCTCGAAAAATTATGACGTCTTTTAAGTCTCAATTTTCGGGTCAAGGCGAGCTTCGACGCTTTTGGCAATAGATATGATTTTAAACCTTCATGCACAATTTTAGTATTTCGTCTACTATCACTGAAAATTTCAAGTTTATATCTGCTATACTTTAAGAGGAGTACTGCCGACAAAATACACCTCTGAAAATCGCTATAATGACGATATCTCAAAACCGGAAGTGACATCATTAATAAAAAAAATTGCAATAAGGTTCAGATTATTATCTATTTGATCGCAAAGTTTCATGAAAATTGATCGAGTAGTTTTCGAGATCTCGCGTGCACAAAATTTGTAAGAAAAATATAATAATAATATAGAAGAATAGGGAAAAAGAAACAAAGCAATAACAATAAGGTCTTCCGTTGGAAACGGAAGACCTTAATAAAAGAATAAAATCCAAAGACCACGAAAGGAATACTAAACGTCGGCCACGAGTTTCAGGTGTGCAATCGGGTGTAACGAAATCGAAGTGTTTATATACCAGGTACCTGTGTGACAGTGCCTATTCACGAGCGGTGTTCAGCTTTAACAGGGTTGCAATCACACACATGAATTAGCTCCCTTAACCCGATTGAACGCTTGGAAATATGCAATAGTCCAAAACTTTTGATTGCGGAATTTTATAATAAATTTAGAAAACCATACTGGGGTTTAACATATTCTTCAAATATGTGTTGAAACATTCGAATTTTTATGCATGCCATATATAATCCTATAACTCTGTTTATGCCTACTTTATCTTAATGACAAATGTACAAAAAAAGATACACCTGGTACTTTATAAAGATACTTATTCAATTTTTTAAACGTTTTCCGCTTCCCAAGCAATGTTTGATGCATGTAACTCTTGAATCTAACAAAAAATTACATCTTATTGCAAAAATTCTTGTTAAAGCTATATGATATTAATATTTAGTACCTGAATCATAATAATAAATACGAATTTTCTTGTAGTAAAAGAATAAATTACATAAATCTTTCATAATTTGGTTTTTGTCTTCGCCTCTACGGTACAGTGTTCTGACCGCAGGGTCATGAAGCAATTTTAGACTTAAGTGAAAGTTTCAGTCAGTCATAAAATAATTGTTTATAATAATTTGGCGATTGAAATTTGTAATTAACAACTTTATATCAAGACACTTTTGATAGCATTTCAATTTTGTCACTGTTTTCAATCAGGAGACATTAAGACAGTGTTCAATATTTGACTTAAGTCTAAGATTGCTTCATGATCCTGGAGCCAGATTGTATCCAAAAGAGTCGAATGTGTTTTAATACCTCCAAATTATTCAAAATGATATCACGTTGTTGATACACACGGATCCAAGAGTTAACTTCTTCCTAATTGAATTTCTATTTGCGAAACAAGCATACTATATTCCTATGAAGAAGAAATCACGATTTCTTTTTAGTTTGGAATCCACTTGTTTTAATGAGTTCAGAATAAAACATGTGATTTTAAAAAATGACATTTGAG
>WFKH01002636.1:9798023-9838274 GCA_016163765.1 Magallana hongkongensis | reverse complement strand
TAAAGTGTCGGATCTAATATATAGATACTAAGCCAGTAAACTGAATATATAAAGCACTAAAAATGGCTAGCGACACGAACAATTGACATTGTCAAATATACGGGACAACCAGTCACTTAAGATTTAGATTTCTGTCATTTTAATTTTTTATTTATTTTTTCTCTTTTTAATCAAATTCTTACCCAATAGAAACTTAATTGAGTCTAAAGCTTAAGTGCCGTACGAGTTAACAACGGGGGTTCAGATTTTCATTTATTAACTCGGACGTCAATTTTAATTAGCTATTTAACTCAATCAGGCGTGAAGTTGGCAGTCGATTGATTACTTCGGCCGCATTGTCAACACCTTCTTTAAGAATGTGAACTAAAACTGTTTATAATGTAATTGTTCTTTTTTATAGTTTCTTTAGTAGTTTTAGTAGTAGCGCTAGATTTTGTTTTCTTTGTTTCTACCCATGTAATTTATTTCTTTTGTCTTGAAGAAGGGACTGGTTGTCCCGAAAATTTGACAATATCAATTGTTCGTGTCGTTAGCCATTTTTAGTGCTTTATATATATATATGCGTGCGTGCGTGCGTGCGTGCGTGCGTGCGTGCGTGCGTGCGTGCGTGTTTTAACGATTCCTCTAAGAATTAATTTCGGATCCGCGCCTGACCTAGTAATGGCATCAATAGTGAAACAGACTATACTATTTTATGCAGAATGTTCCTTAAAAATGGCACGATATACTAAGTTTTTACAAAAAACAGACACCAATTTATTTTTAAAAAAGCGTGGTTTTTCATACCAAAAGCATCAAACATGGCTATGATTTTATCAAGCAACCCAATTTTTTTTTTTTTAACCACGTGTAGTGTGAACAATAATTCTGTTTCGAATATCATCGTTTTAGTTTAAATAACCGCTAGATGATGAAATGAGACATATCTTAAGAGGGATGTGCGGCCATCTTGTACATTTGAGAATAAAAATGTAAACATTTCTTGAACTGGCTTGTTTCTGCACAAAACTGGCCAAAACTGTTTTCTAAAGATGAAAAGGCAATAAACATGAGGTTCTACATGTTCTTTTTTATGCAAATTATGCATTTAAGAACAGAGCGATGCTTTTTTAATCACTTAGAACAGCTGTAGAACTGCACAGCTTCAGACTTATTTTGGAGATTAAAAAATCTGAAAAAGTAACAGAGGGGTTAATTGGTGTCCTCTCTACAACCATTTGTTGAGAAAAAGGTTGAATTTTACACATTAATGTAGAAACTTTGCCTTAAAATAGGGTACCCTATTCTTATCAGCCAGCATGGGATCAATTTTTAGAACAAGAAAATTCCAGGCTATACTTAGAACTCCCGTGTTTATGGAGGCACATTGACGTTATATTTTCATCGATTAAAATAAATGTCAATTCAAAACAACCTGGGCTGAATGTGACAGACACCTCTATACCAGTTCCAATTGTTTTGTTTTAGTTCTATAGGTATAAATTAAATTAAATTCTTTTTAGAAGTAGGGTAGGGGTTCAAAGAATAATTGCCTTAAATAAAAAATATATACATGTATTTTTCAATGAAAATATAACTTCAATGTACCTCCATAGACACAGACAAAAAAATCTCGTGCAAATTGATGGTTTTTGAGACTCATTTTAAGAAGAGGGAACTCTCTTTTGAGACAAAGTTACAACTTAAATAAGCAAGTTTAGACCTTTTTCTCAACAAATGGTTGTAGAGTGGACACTAATAACCTCCTTTCATATTTTTTCAGATTTTTAAATCTTAACTTTAAGTCTGTAGCTGCGCAGTTTTAAGTGATTTAAAAAGGCATTGTTCTGCCCTTTTATGCGTAATTTGCATATAAAATAACATGTTGAACGTCATATTTATTGCTTTTGTATCTTTTGACAACAGCTTTAGAAAGTTTTGGACAGAAACAAGCCTGTTCAAGAAATGTTTACATTTTTCTTCTCGAATATAAAATATGGCCGTACATCCCCCTTCACAGATTTTCATGTTTAAACACATATCAAAGTTAGATATGTTATGAAAAACGATCAGTATTTACGTATTTTGAGAATATTGTCCTACAATTCATTCCTTTGCTCAAAATTTCACAGGAACTGAACAAATCTCTGGTAAGTCTCGTGAACTTTTATTCGAGCACCTCTGGATTTATTACATACTTAGCAACGATAAAGAAAACATTCCGAACACATTCGCAGGGGTGAAATATATACCTATACGATTGGTTGATCAGGCAAGGTGTGAATATTGTCTCAAAAATGTTGTAGTCTGTAAAAAGTTTCAGCATTAATAAACGGAAATAATCATGGGTAAATATATTAATCATAAGTTGAAACACAAGTTGATTTTACTTATATTGGTCAAAATCTCGGTTTTATTTTATTTAATTTTTTAAATATAAAATTGGCCTTGCATATTTAGATTCGGAATGATGGCTTACTTTTATTCCATTGATGGTCAAGTTTCTGTCTGATTGTATGCACTATCGTTTAAACCAATGCTAAATCAACTGTATAAGTAAGATAAATTTATCGTTTCATCTTAAACCAATATAGTTGAATTGAAAATAAAACAAACAATTAAATAGTGGTATTCATATAAATTATCAATAAACATGTACGTGTGGTAAGGTAGAAGTAGAAGAAGCTACAGGATCACTTGTCCACTCGCGCGGAATCTCCTCGGCCATGTGCGAAGGATGATTATTATTTAAAGGTTAAATCTTTGTGGGGTTTTTGTATTGATCTTAAACATTATTTATATTCACAACTTTTTATACTGAGAATTCTTTTAAAAAAGCAGTACAATGTCAATTGCCTTTTCCGCAGCTGGTTCTTTTCGCATGAATTCCAGAAGAAAATACTACACAACCCATTAAGTGATTGTGTCATTTATTGACCAAATAAATGACAAAATTATAACTAAAGCACATTAAATATAGAATTACAAATATTATATTAGCTAATGTAATAACTGGGATAAGGTCTTATGATAAATTAAGGATTTAAGCCTAGAAATGTTAAGTTGCAATTAGTGCGTACCCAGTTATTATTATATAATGAATATATAATTTTTTGCAACAAGAAGGTGGCGTTAATAAAAAAGGCCAAAAGGCTTGCTAAATGCTTGCATGACGCATGCAGCGCCACTCGAAGAAATGGGTTTGTAACAACAGAAATGTGAGACAAATAAATTAAAGCTATTTGCTTAACAAAAAAAACCCCAAAACAGTTTGAAACTATGAGCAACCATATGATAAACTCAAACAAATCTACAACAATTTAATAAACTTAAGGTATATTACTTTATTATGTGGTTCATGACTAGGTATCATAGATTAGATGAATAAGGTACAGAATGCTGACCTTAAAATTCATAAATTGAACAAAAATAGGCAATATGCTGCAATGACTCGACAAACAAACGAATTTCTCTCATGCACATATAAAACATTAGCATATCACACAACCCTTGCAGGTTTAGACCATTATGATATGTTCACGACATGAATAGAAGACAATCTGATACGTTTCAATTAAATCGCATGGTAAATTAGGAACGAGCAGCATAGTCGTTGCACAAGTATGATGATGCCATGACTATGTATACATAAATTAGAGCAGACAAATTCTAAACTCAATTCAATGTTCTAAAATGCACACATATAATTCCTTGTACAAGATTGATGAGGTCATGACTACATATACATGTAAATAAATTAGAGACAAATTCTCAACTCATTTCAATGTTCTGAACTGCACACATATATTTCCATGTACAAGTACGACGGTGTCATGACTACCTATACATAAAATAGAGCAGACAAATTCTAAACTCATTACAAATTTTCTAAACTACACACATATAATTCCTTGTACAAGTATAATTAGATATGTTAAGGTCATGACTAAATATATTCAAAACATTCAGTAGAGCAGACAAATTCTCAACTTTTTTCAATGTTGCAAACTGTGCATATATAAAACTCGAATAAAAGTTGCTACCTAAAACAATGATTACATGAGCAGTTGTCTGTTGCCATAAATACCTATATATAATAGATCAATAATAAACCATATGTGTATAAATAGGTATGCCCTGTTACTGAGGGGACAGCCATATGCCAGTTCACCTAGACGCATGAAGGCATGGAAGGCAAGAAGAAAAACAGCTGACAATAGAACTTTTGCGTCATGTTCTTGGACTGTATGTTGTAATGCAGAGAACAATTTGATAAGAATAGATTTTGTAATTGGGAGTCAACAGATTTCGAAAGATTGTGTGACCTCTCAATAATTTTTCTAACTAGAAAGAAATGGGTTTGGTCGAAAACATTACACAATTTATGGACATAACTAATAACCAAAACATGTGAAGTGATTGTGGCTTGGCCTAAGCCTTGTGTAAATAAATCACCTATAAAGCTACAAATAATTATTACTGAAAAGGGAAAGGAGAAGGGTAAGTATTAGAAATTTGTGTAGAAAAGTCCAGCTTCTGGGGTACAGTTGTTTGGAAGATGGAGACAAGGGTGCCTGAAGGAGTTGTTGACTAGACTGACTTTAATGTAGATCAGTTTGTTTGGTAAAACTGTTGGCCTTAAGTCCAACCACGGGGCAATCTTCTTGGCTTCCTTGAATTTAAAACGGGAAAGATAATCGGCAAGTGCATTTTGCTTCCCTAGAATTTGTTTTGCTTTGAATAATATGTTGTATTTCATTGCTGATACAACTAATCGACGTACAAGCTTCATCAACGTTTTGTCTTTGCATGATTGTTTATTGAATACTTGAACAACTGTTAAATTATCGGAGAAAAAGAGAATTTTTTGATTAGAGAGATGCGAGCCCCAAATTTCCATTAACAAGACAATAGGGAAAAGCTCCTCGATGGAAATGTGATAGTTTGCATGTTTATCCAACCACGATTCAACGAACTATTTTGACCCATAGACTGCGGCATATCCCATTGAACCCAAGGCATCAGTGTACATATGTAACTTATTTGAAGACAGCCATTCATCTTGATGAAAGATAGATTTGCCATTAAAGTTATCTATAAACAATTGCCATGCTTTAATATCCGCTCGCTCCTCATTAGTAAAGTCTATTTCCTCAGATGGTCTAGATACATGACACGTTAAATCTATAAGGCGTCTAAGAAATGCGCGACTTGGGGTGACCACTTGACAAGCAAAGTTGAGTGACCCGATTAAGGACTGTCATTCCCTCAAATGAACTTTTCTTCTATGTACCGTCTTTGCAAATAGTTTTTTCAAGTTGACAAGATTATCATCTGGTAATCTGCTTATCATATGTACGGAATCTACTTCTATTCCATAGAGATAACGGTGTACCTATGAAAAAGAAATCATCAATAAGATGAGACATACCCGAGGCCTGGTATTTATTCAACATAATCCACTGCAAATGAATTGATCATTTCAGATTTTGTTTTTGACACAGACAGGAACAGTTGACCCAAGAGGTATGCCATGTGCAACTGTGAGTGGGACAGGATGAGGAGAGTAAGTGTTAGAACCCTATATCTGCCACCGACTCACCTGAAAATAGCTGTTGAAGGTTGTTGAGAAGATTAGCATTATTCAAATCAATAGAATTATTGCTACTCGTTGAAGCCTGTAGTTGTGTATCAGCACCAGAAGGGCTGCTTGTAGACGGCATTGCTTGCTGTTGTTGCTTGAGGATGGCTGCTGCCAACTGGTCATAGTCGATGAAAGGGTTGCTGGCACTGCTTACTGGTTGTGCGGATGAATTCAAATCTGTATCGATTTGGCTAACTGGTTGTACGGATGTACTCGGATCTGCAATGGTCTGACTACTGGTAACTGTAGAACCAAGATGAGTAGATTTCTTTGATGTCTTTGCCTGTGGAGTGGGTTTAGGAGCTGAGGATTTTCTTTTCTTTGGTGTCATTATGTTCTACAATAAATGCATAGATGATGTATTTTGACAAGAAATACGCGACCCAGTATTTTACTATGCATAGTATGCAAAAGACCCAACTCTGTATCTCATAATTAATCTGGTCTTGCAAATTTTTAACCAGTCATTGTCAGTAATATTTAATACATAAATATAAGTCATACAAGGTAGACAAAGGAAAACAATATTAGATCAATTATAATATTTGTCATACTTCCTGACTTCTCAAAAACAACGTCTTGGAAGGTTGAATAAATAAACTTGTTGCAACACAAGGTAAGATCATTAAATCAAGATCAAGCACAAATGCTAGATCATAGAATTCTTCAGGTAACCATTTAAAAAAAAATAAATAGACTTCCTGGCTCCCCAAAAAAAAGACAAAGATTCAGGAAGTTTAAATAAATAAACTCGCTGCCGCACAAAAAATGATCATAACTCAATATCAAGCACAGATGCAAGATTATAACATTCTTCAGGCAACCATTTTAAATTAATAAACAGACTTCCAATTCACACCACAAGGACAAGGATTCAGGAAGTTTAAATAAATAAACTTGCTGCTGAACAACATGATCATAAAATACAGGCAACCTTTATAAATAAATAAACATACTTCCTGACATGTTTTATAGAGTCTTGGAAGATGAAAAGAAAACAACTTGTTGCCTCACATTGTGCAACATGTGAAATGAATGATGTTTGACAACTTGACTCAGTTGACCCATGTAAACAACAACATGGCATAACTTGATATGCCTTAATTATACATTAATGGTCAACGAGCCGTTATAAATGCATTGCCATACTTTAATAATCTGAGATAAACTAACCCAGCTGCCAACTAATATTGATACAGTGATACTTATCTAGGGGAATGCACAATTATGGCATTCCTTATGCTTCTCCAATACTTTTTCATTGGCGAAGGAGGGTCCCCTGGCTTCAGGCTCCTCAGAGGGAGGTTGGCGAGGTGCACGTCATCTCTGCCTAGGTGAAACATATCCATCTAAAATCCCCTGTGTCTCCTGTAGAAAATGTTGCTCAATGTCTGTGTTTTTTGTGTTAAGGGACCATTAATTTCAATTACCCTATCGTTGTAGCCCGGGAGACTCACGGAAGGATCCCTTAGCAAAAGCTGTCCGATGATGACCACTTTCGTCCCGAGGCCGTATATCAGATATTCGGAGAAAGATACAATGTTGGTGGCAATTTGTTCGTTTGGTATAAGGCCAATGTCATTGCCACCTATTTGCATAAAAAAACATATTGGGAGCATCCGGCGCAGGTCGTATGTTCGTAGACCTCCTTTAGCACAAACCGAGATTTTATACCGATCATCGTCCAAATTCAGGTTTAGCAAATTCGGGTGAGAGATCATAAAATCAGTATTCTGATATACGAATGCCCGAGGAGACAGACGTGTGTTTTCATTGAGTGGGGATCCACCCCTGCCATGATAAAATGGAGAGATCAATATTCAAACTTACTTTCTTATTTCACTGCTTTAACTTTGTACCTTGTGGTAAAACTGATTTGAGCGGCAAAAATAATTTTGCTTCTGGAAGCTTGATCCCGATAGAATTTAGAACTCGAAGATAATAGATACAATAAACCAGAACTCAACAATTAAAATAAAACAGCTAATACAAAGAAGAAAGTTTGTATCTAAACATTTTCTAGAACATAAAATTTTATCTGTACAGTTTTTAGAAAATCTTTGACTTCCAAACCCACAATTTATCCATGTCTCACTATGCTTCTGATTTGGAATAATACCTCTTCAATTAATTTTCAGAACGATATCTTTATTTATATTCTATTAAATCAATTTAAGACGAAGAAATTTTTATGGCATAAACTTAAAACAGTTCTTGTTTTTGCTGTAAAATAAACTCATACATGTATGTGTAAGACGCGAATCGTGTTTATTAGATATCCGCTTACCACTAGGTAGTCCAGCCACGAGCTATCTCCTTGGCTGCGGACGAGGGATGAATTACGCTCAGAACTCAGGAAGATTTGAAATGCTTGCAGTATAATTACTAAAATGTATTAAATAGAAGTTATTGTTTTAACTTAAAAATCCACAATTGATCTACGTCTGATTATGCTTCAGATTGGGAAAGGCATTGCTTTTATTTATTAACAGAACGATTTATTAATTAACGCTCTATCGTTTTATTCAATTTATGAAAAATAAACTTTTATATGTATTCAAAATTAAAAACAAATCTATGTGTGCGGCTAAATACTCCCATATGTGTAAGACGCGAATCTTGTGTAGTAGATACCGCTGACATCTAGGTAGTCCTGCCGCGATTGATCCCCTCGGCCGCGGGCAAGGGATAAGTTACGTAATACACACACGCAGCTCAGATCCCAGATACATGTAGATCTCAAATGCATGCAGTATATTAGCCAAAATGTATTATATAGAAGTAATTTTGGAAGGAATATAAAGAATTAATATTTTACAATCTTTTTCTCAGAAATAGATCGGCCAGAAAAGTTGAAACTTGTGTGAAAGCATTCTCAGGTAGGGTAGATTTAAATTTCTTCAAATCATGATCACCAGGGGTAGTGTTGGACAATTATGGGGGTGCAAATTTTTACATAGAAATGTAAAGAGAAAAATATTTATAAATCTTCTCAGAAACGATCAGCCAGAAAAGCTGAAGCATTCTCAGGGAAGGTAAAATAAAAATTGTTCAAATCATGATCCCCAGGGGTAGGATGGGGCCACAATGTGGGGACGAATGTGGGACCTCAATGGGGAGGGAGTCAAATTTTTACATAGGAATATATAAAAAACAGTCTTTTAAAACCTTATTCTCGTATTTCTTGATTAAAGCACTGTTTAGAGTTGTTTAGTTTGTACAATCAATTATTTTCATCTTAATTACTTTCAATTAAACATTGGTTTTTGATCGAGTTTCGCGGCAAAAAAACATCGACAATCGGCAGTCATTTAATGATCGAGTTAACTTTTTTTTTAACAAAATTGCGGCCAATATGGCGGCGCCCAGGGCTGGAAGAAAATGTTTTTTGGCCCTTAGTACCGCTGATTCATCTCTCATATTTCACTGATTTTCTTATATATACGTGTAACCATTAAGCTTCGCTTCACAAGGCGGGCTTCGCCCGCCTCTTCCTGCGCTCAGAATAATTCTTAGTTACCATTTCATTTTTATTGAGTATTTTATTCTTTAAAGTTAACAACAAATTCTATTGAATATAACAAAAATGCTATTACGTTTTCCTTACTGTGACGACTGCAAGTGACGGACAAGTTATTATTATCTATTCTGCACATTTTCATACAAAGGCGTAATAGTATTATAGCAGAGTTTGGTTGTTCAATCATTTTCCGTTAATGAGTTCTTGGGTAGAATATTTTTTTTTTTAAAGTGATATCTAAATCAGAAACATCTCAAAGTAAGAGAAGCAATAATCATGTGCTCACCATGTCAATGCTATGTTGAATTCTAGATAATAAAAAAATTAAAAAGTATGATTTAGTGTGCTTCAGGTTATGACAGAAAGTGACGGACAAAGTATAAATACCTGTTTTGCACATCTACATGATAAAGTCTACAAAGATAAAGAGATATACCAAAGTTTGGTTGTTCAATCAATTACCATTATTGAGATCTCGTGCAGACAAAATCAGAATCAGAAAAAAAAAACATCTTAATAAGATATCTAAGATATTTCAACGGAAGAAAATATTTCATTCGAAAGAATCGCTTATGTGCTTTCGATGAAATTTTTAGGGAACTTTAACAATTTATCAGGATAGCAACAATTTTGAAATCCAATTTTTTCTGCTTTACTTCCTGTGACGATGGAAGTCTCAAACAAATTTATTTATTGATACCAGTTCTGCGAATCTACAAATTAAGTACCATCTAACAGCAAATTCTAGTTGATCAATTACTTTTCGTTATTAAGTTCTCGAGCGGACAATGACAGAAAAGAATAGAATGTCTGAAATATCTAAACAAAAGAAAAAGCAATATTCATATATTTTGTATTTCAATGCCTTTAAATAATTTCGAAAATTATATCACTGTATCACAATGTAAACATAAAAAGTATGATTTTGTATGATTCTCGTAGCAACCGGAATATTTAGAATTTTCTTCACAAAAACTGGAAAAGATGAAAGTTTTGTGGAACCCTCATCACGTAGTGACGATAAAAGTTTGTACAAATCATGATCCCGATAAGTAGGGCCTCAATGTAAGGGGTTGAATTTTTTACATTGTAATAAATAGAGAAAAATATTTTAGTATCTTCTTCTCAAAACTGAAGCAACAAAAGGAGCTTAATGCTTATTGAAAACATACGCCGAAGAAAAAGCTGGAAATCTTTAAAAATTAAATATCTTTAAAAAGTTTTCTACATATTTGGTATCTTATACTCTAAAGACGGTCTAAAGTTTCTGTTGGCTCAGATGCGCGATGTGGCTCATTGGCCTCTTGCTATACTAATGCATTAAATACTGAAACACAACTGTTACGGGAGACGATCATGGTTGTGGGAGATGTTCTGTTTCTAAGACTGCCTACATCATTCCTAGATATTTTTGCAAAATCATCTCCCGAAACTAGATGATGTCGTCTTGTGTTGAATAGTCTTGTCATGATGATTCCAAGAGTGGATTGTTCAAACCTATGACAATTGGAAAGAATCCACTTTGTAGAACAATGTAAAGTCCATGCACCCATATTCAAGTGCACACGCCACCTAGGGTCGCATTATATAATTCAGTGTAAAGTAAGTTCGGGATATTATCACGACCCCTGTCTGTGTTTCGGGATAATTAAACATGCATTGATTCTCTTGGAAGTGTTCAAATAATCGTTTTTGAGTTCTGACAGCGATTGAGCCGGATCCCTCTAATACCTGAATACCAAGACAGTTTGCTTTAACAAAGTATGGATCTAGTCTTACAGATGTACCCACCCACATAACAAAATTGAATTCCTGAAGCATCATTTGGATGATGATTGGCTTCCATGTATATCCATGTTAATTTCGCACATGTTTAGGGTATAATTCAAACGGAAATTTTCTAACAATGCAATTGCACATTTTCCGTACCGTATTTGTTTTTCCTTTCGACAATCCTATGTTGTACACTATTACCAATAATTTTGGGTAGCTTCTTGTTTTCATTGTTTTCAAACTGTAGAGAAGATCGATGAATTCTTCCAAATGATTGTCAGACAAAGCGGTCACAAAAATAGGGAGTCTTGTGTCGTTTTTACTCGGAATGGCTAATTTTTCAATACCACTTCTGTCTAACTGTAAACGTTTTAATAGAATATTCGAAACATTAAATGCATATTTATTCACGTACTGCATATTTGTCCTTAAAGATGGCTCAAATGGTATGTCTTTATTCTTATATTCTAGTACGTCTTGGACATTTGCATTTTCCTGTTCTACATCAAATGATATAATGAAATTGTCATCTTCACAGTACTTCGGAATGTCATCTCTTTGGTTCAGCACTACGTATAAGGAATTTTTGTTAAGTCGACGCATCTGGAAGAGATAAATTGTTGTTATATAAATAATTATAAATGCTAAAATGACGGAAGGTATTATTTTCAATCTCAAACGAATTGTTTTCATCTCTATATCTGAAAAAAAAAATAAAACAACAAAAAGCAATTAGTTTACAAAAACGAACAAATGTAAATATTGTTCTTTATCAATATAAAGTTCTTATGTCAGTGCTTTAAACATATTTTGGATTAATGCAATTTTGTCTTTTGAACAATTTACAACACAAATTTACACAAAAGTTAAAATTTTACAATGTTTTCATTCTTTTTACTTTCTCAATATTACATCCTGCGTTTGCACCACCTCAACTATATAATAAAACCTACATTTTGAAAACAAAAGCATCGGATACATGTATAAATGCAGGCATAACATGTACATATATAGTTTTGATATAAATATATTTACATTTACCGAGTATGATTCCCTCTATTTCTTACGGAAACTTTAGTTAATTCATAGCTCTATAGAAACTGCATAACTGAAATCTACATGCCCCGCGTTTATCGATTGGTCGAAATCTACAGCGAATGAAACTGACAGGAAATTGAAAGGATTGAAATCTACACGCCCCGTTTATCGATTTGTCGAAACCTACTGCGACCTAGGAAAAATCATGGACTGCACGAAATAATCATGGTAATGTCAGACTCAAATTCTCATAGGAGACGATTTGGCTGTTTCTTTTAGCTAACGTACTGATGTACATGAACAATAATTAATTGAGTTAACTTACCTTTTACAATCAATTTATTAATTTGTTAAAAGAAAGATGTTTATATAAACAATAAAATGCCTTTTTTGTTGATTCGTGCGGGTTATGAATATATCGATCATTGCAAAAAAAAAAATTACATAACCCGCTAACCCGGGTTATTTATTTGTATTTTTGGAATGTCCCCACCTTCATATCCCGCATAAATCACCAAATAAAGCATTTTATTGTTTAAATCAACTCATTTACATTAGTTTTAGAATCTAAATATCTTTTTAAAGTAGACGTTAGGAGAGATCTTTTGAAGTAACAGCAGTAACTTATGTGTGCTTGATATATTGTTTTAAAACTTTTTAGCAAGTTATATGTATGATAAATGAAATAAAGTTTATTAGGAAAATGGTTGTCCACCTGCAAAACTATGTTTTAACGCATCTTGACTATAAAGAAAGTGTAATTAGTACTAGAGGGGTGATCTTTACATTGTTCAATATATTTGACGAATAAAATAATGGAAGGGAAGGGATGACACCGCAACCAATGTACTTAAACCAATGTAGCTATTTGAATTGATCAATGGCTCTTATTAATAAGCAATTAGAAGGTGATAAATTTCAAATTTTAACCAATGCAAAATGCATCAACAGAGGTATTACAAGTGTTTATCTCAAGATCTTGTCAAATAAGCCCAACGATCACGCTTTGGGGGTTGGAGAAAGAAATTATCGAACCAGGTAATAGATAAAGTTTTAAAGAGTTGCTGACATGAGCTAATCGCAACCACCCGAAATTAGATTTTCAACAGTTTGCAAAAATCAGATCTGTTTAGCTGATTGATAGTCTACCATTTCCGATATTGCTATTTAACATAAGTAAATACAGGGAAAAAGTACTACAGTGTCCTGCTTGCATATTAAAGCTTCATTTACATTATTTAAAGTGCAGCTATTTATTTTTTGTTAATAAAGAAAAACAAGTTTTAATAGATATTTGCAGGAAAATATTTTAGACTAAACATAGGGTTATGTATGTTTAAAGGGTTTTCACATGAAACTGTTGTAACATTTGCTATGTATGTTTAATGAAACCTGTTTCAATCTTAAAGATATCGGTGTTTTGGTTTTGTTTTTCACTTTTCTTTTTACTATTCTTTTTGTATCGAGTAATATCTGTTATCAGTGTTTCAGTTTTATTCACAACATAGAAATATAACTTCAAAAAGGTAAAAGGCAAATGATCTTCTTAGAATAATAATGTGTACTGCATTATTAAGATAAACCACTTCCTCCAACAAATGCGCATTCTTTTTTTATCGTTGATTAATGCAAAATGCATGAACATGGCTAGTTTTGTGTTAATGTTAACATTTTTTTCCAACTTATATTAGTTGAAGAATGTGTCGTTTTATAATAAATTATTTAAAAAGCACGCAATTATTCAAGAAAACCCAAGCATATTTGGATTAGATTAAAAATTTCCGAAGTAAACTGTTGTAATCAGCAAGCTGCACAAAATCGTTAGCCCTAAATTGTCACCTCTTATCAGGAATACAAGTACATTCGCAATAACACTGGTACATGTAACTGAACCTACATGCAAGCAGTTCCATTGATGTAGGTTATTGTATGACTACTCGTTTTGGGTCGATAACTCTGAAAGGTTTGTTTTTAAAAATATCAAGTGCTTGTGAGCCTTTTTTATTCAAATTTGTAAACATGTAATGATCATATATATCAATTAATAATTTTGAATACATTTAATATGACTTTCAATAAATAAGTTGGTATTTTTCTTTACTCTTAAAGAACTAATTATTCTTGCGGACTCATTATTAAGAGCTCAGGTCAACGCAATTTCCGCATCAACTGGATATAAAACATTTTGAACACCAATTGTCTTGTGTCCGTCTGTCTGTGCATATCCTTTAATATACATGTTTTTGGGTTTGTTTGTTTTTTAAATCAATGTAGATAGCATGTGTTTGGTAGTACCGTTTAGTTATTCTTTGTTTTAGTCTTTAATATTTTTATTGTGATTTGTCTCGACAGATTCCTTTTGGTTTTAGATATACCTCATATTTAATTGTAAACGAGCTATAAACCGCTGTACTACTTTTAGGAATGGACGTATTAAATGCAACGACCTTGGTCGTTAGGTGATAATTTTTCACATGCATTAGATCAAGGCATAAAGCTTTTGTTCTCTGTTATTTATTAGAAGGTTGCACTGGATGAAAAATCCAGTTTCAGCAAAACTGAAACTATATGGAAACCTTGCTGGAACTTGAAGTTGAAGTTTCATGTATAGTTTCCGCAATCGGGAAACCATTATATCAATTCTGCAAGTATTCGTTAGGTTTCAGTCAGCAGAAACTTTAGTATAAGATTCCTGTTGGTTTCCACAATGCGGAAACCAAAATTGAAATGTATGAAAAGTGGTGTAAATTATTATGGAAATATCAATCAGTTTTAGCACATTTCCGCTATGTTTCAGTATGCGGAAACTTTAAGTTAAGATTCCAAATGGTTTACGCATCGCTGAAACCAAAACTAAAATAAACTAAAACTAAAATACTAAAATTTATTTGAGTTTAATAGTGATATCAATTATTTTCAACAGGTTTAAGTTTAATTCTAGCCTAATGATCATGAATCCGTACATGTTTATATGTACAGTAGGTTTCAACGTGACTGAAACTAAATGTATTCATGTAACTATATTTAAATGTGGAAAATAAGGCGATTAACAAATTTACTAAGTAATTAATTTTATATGAAAAGAACAACTGATGTCTTTCTTGTTTAATGATCAAATCATTAGTCTTAGGTACTAGGGCACGTGTATACATGTGTATACATTCTTTTTCCAGGTGACCTCTTTGTGATTTCCCTGTATATTCTGTTTGGATTGCAGGGTTTTTCTGTCAGGAGTGAACAAAATACTGTTACATAACATATACACAGTACTAAGCATGAGTTTATACCTGTAGCCCAGCAGGAATTTGTTTTTCAATTTTTGTGTATCTCAGTTAGTAAAAGTAACTAGTAATTTATAATTAATTAGTAAAAAAAAAAGGCTCTAGTTGTATATGGCAAACATTGTATGATGAAGAATTTTACTTCTACTCATTTAATTATTAGAGCTAGCAACATACATATTTTGTAAGACTCCTTCTTAAATCCTTTATCCCTTTAATTAATAAATCAATGAATCTTGATGAACTAATTAAGCAAACAAATTAAGGTAAAGTCGCTGTAAATGCTACATTATTAAAACCATACCAAAGAATCGTACAACTTAAACTTTAGAGTTCATTTTTTTTAAAATCCCACGCCAATACATGTACACAGACAAAAACATTTTAAGTCTTCAGTTGATAATATTAAGTAAAAACCACTTGGGGTTTGAGTCTGATATTGTTTATTTACATGCATTTTAGACTTTATTTGTGACTGCATCATGATTCGTGCATTTCTATACTTTGTATTTACTTTCTGTATTGTAAACACAAATATTATATTGATACGTGTTTATGAAACATGTACATGTTTCTGTAATAAGATATAATAAGCATTAATTTTAATGAGGTTATACCTTATATTACAAAATCAGTTTAAAATCCAGCACTAGTTATGTGATGCAGGTGATTTCAATCCCATTTTTTTAATTTGATGATACATTCGTATATATATGATGTAGAACGTTTACCAAATAATTAAGAAACTATTAGCACAAAACAGCTCCTTTCCATGTAAATTAATACTTTTTAAAACTGTAACATGTAAAGTTATGTATTTAAAATGCTCATTTTATTCATATGTAGGTGGGAAGGGGTCAAGTTCCAATTAAATTGTCATAATCCATTGACGCAATGGTTTGCAATATATTCGGTTATTGACGAAATATTTAAAAGATTATAGATATCAGTCACAAATTGTGTCACACATGTCTTACTTCCCGGCTTGTTTAATGTTTAATGCTTTTGTATTTATAAGTATTTTTTAACGTACTGTTCATCGTATGACCAAGCAGTGCACATGTGTAACTGTAAATTAATTGTCATCAATTCATCGTAGTTGTAAATTGACCGTAGGAGTGAGACCTGTTAACCAGCCCACCGTCTAGACCCCCGTTAATTGATCGGCACCTAATTATACTTGTGATTTCTGTGTGTTCAAGCGGAAACTGCTCTGTGTTGAACATACTATTTTCACACCTTCATATTTTGAATAAGACAATGACTGTGCTTAGAATCGCAGTAAATATTGGAGAAGTCAAGATTACCTTGTCAGTAAACTATATGGCTCTATCATATTAAGTTTCGCAAAATCATATGTACATAAAATATAGTTATAGACAAAATTTGAAACATATGTCACAACCTTATTAGTTTAATTACAACGTTAAGCCATTAAACATTTGTAAACAAACAGTTGGCCTTTTTTTTCGGTTCATCACGATAACAACAATTGTAAAAAAAAAAAAAAAGAAAATACTGACTCCAACAGTTCATATTTAAAATAAATATATGTAAAAAAAATATTCTACTCAGTAAAAAATGATACTTTTGATTAAACATTATTTATTTTAAACTATCCCATGATGCACTTCTTTAAGATTTAGCGAGCTCTTATTGATCAGTCTTGGCGCCCTTTTTAATTCTGAGCGAAGGTTAAAATGGACAAGAAGGTGCTGTTGTAAAATGGAGAATTGAGAAACATGTATAGCCTTTAGAACAAGGAGATAAAACAGGAACGAAGAACTGATATCAAGGCAGCATACAAAGTCAATGTTTCCGGTGATTAGTTGCATCCTCACTTCGGTGAACGTATTGACCAGCTGGACGAAGTGATTGCAAGTTATTGCTTTGAAATTGATTATTTTTACCCTTAACTTATACATGTATTAGATTTTATAATGTTGGGGGAAATCCAGGTCGAAGTTCTGGGAAAGGAGGTTAGGGGGGGGGGGGGGATGGGTGAAACACACTTATAGTTGATTAGTTCTTCCATTGTTCAACAAACAATTATTGAATCAAAATGAAAATAACCCAGTTTCAAACATAAAATGAAACATTTCAGACCAGATACTACTGTAGTCATTGTATGACATAATTTAACCAGCAACTGGCAGCTGTAAAGAAGCTTTTTCTATATTCAGAAAGAATTTTATGCTTTTATTACATGCTATAGACTGAGTGTTCATTGTTTAATAATCTAAATGAAACTTTATTTTACTTGTTTAAGATAAAAAGAACACACATAAATTACAGCCCAGTGAAAGGAACAAGTTCATCACAAGAAGAAGAATTTTAATGCCACCACTGTCTAGAACTACCAAGTCTGGTACCATGATATGATCTTAAGTGAGTGCTTCACAAGCCTGAAGAATGCTCGAAAATCCCACCCACCCCCCAAAATCCTATTTCCATAAACTACGACTCAGGTTACATCAACAACAGCCAAGAACACTCCTTATTCATTCTAATGGACACATCTCTATGACCTGATTAAACCTCTGCAGAACAAAGACTTGGTAGCTGTAAAGTATTCCCATTTCAAAGAATCTATAAACTATGAAAAAAAAATTTCATATCATCAAATACCAGTTAATTGCAAAGTCTGTCTGTAAGCTAAAATCTAAGAAAATCACATGGTTTTGACTTATCAAATGAATGATTAGACCTTGACATTAACTTTCATTTTCTTAAATAATTTGTTATATTTGCAAATATTGCATAAAATATTAGACTCCAGGTAATATATATCCACCCACCTCCCAGTTGATAATATCTATGCATTGTTAATGATGTTGTTGATACCTAGTAGTTGATTCATATACATGAAAGTTAATTTCATTTTACCAGTATGATGTGTACTTTTTAAATAGAGAACTGAAAAAGCATATTTACTTATACTAACCAACCGTTGTCTGAAAAATCATAATATAAATCCTGAATCAGATATACCTATCTAGATATTTAGTACATTTTGGTGTTTTTTTTTCATTTTCTGAGTTTAAACATTTATTGATAACTTAGTTCTTATTTGCAGCAATATATGAAAAATTAAGAAACTTATCTTAAATAAATGTAAAAAACACTGCATTAGGAGATGAATGCATGAGTCATAGATACGACCAAAATACACCAAATAATAATATTCAATTATATGTCGAATATGAAAACACATGTATATAAAGATAACATGTACCCCTTTATTACAATTTTTATATAACAAAATTACTTGCAAGGAAAGTTGTTTACAATAGCATTTCCATGTGGGGGTTTTTTCGATCTGTGTTATTCATGTTATATAAACAATATTAGAATTAGCTTTTATATCATTTGTAAAATGCTGGTATTCATGAGAATCCTAAGGTGAATGATCTGTGTGATAGTTTGTATTTTATACATTCAGGCTACAGAAAAGCAAGTACACGTAGTAACACTTGACATATATAAACAATGTATATATTACTTGGATTTAAAAAAATCAATGTAGGTAAATTAGTGAATTAGGGTAAACTGTGTGTAAAGAACAATATTCATCAGGAATGAAGTGTGTTGCATAATTATTTAAATGTGTACATCATATTTTTGCACATGATTTGACAGACTGCTCCATTGTTTAGCTTTCCATTGGCCCGCAAGCTTTTTATATCTCCCTCTGGATCATCTCTTAAATACAGACAGGCTTATGACAATCAAATTCATCATGGGGGAAAATGAGAAGTTCACTTTTGACTTTCTGGAGTATCTAATAATATGCTGTCAAATCCTGTTTAAATATAAGACATTAGATTATATGACCAACAAAGAAAAGGTTTGTCCCAACTCAAAAGTAGGTCACTTTGGCCTCATTTTGGAATTTATGGACATAAATATTCAAATCATACATAGGTCATACCTCTATAGTCAATTACTATCTTGTAGTGTATGTTTTTCACAAAAGATGGACACTTTAGCCTTTTAAAAAATATCTTATGTGTTACATATTCATTGTAGTTCAAGACAAATTGAGACAAGTGTATACATAAGATCTTTTGCATTTTTAAGGGAGGTTTGATATGCATTTGATTGAAAACAAGTATGAGTACAAAAGTACAAATTCTTTTGGGAAGTTGTTCAATTTTATCATTTTTTAAATAAAAGTCCCTGATAAGGGAATTGCCATACTAATGTTTCTCTATATTTGTTTCTTGGCTGTATTTTATTTATTATTGGAAACATTTTAAGTTTTGAGAACAAAATAAATTTGGACCCGTTTGAAATTGTGTTGTTTTTACATCCATTAGAAACTTTGCTGAGTTTTTGTAAAAGCAAAAAAAATAAATAAATAAATAAAGTTTCAGTAAGTTTCAGTTGCGGAAACCCTTTGTAAACAATATGTATCCAAATGGTTTACGGAGGTTAAAACTATGCAGAAAATTCAAGTTTCAGTAAGTTTCAGTTGCGGAAAACCTTTGTAAACAATATGTATCCCAATCGTATATGGAGGTTAAAACTATGCAGAAACTTTAAGTTTCAGTAAGTTTCCGTTGCGGATTCGTTGACAGCCTAAGTTTCCGCACTACGGAAACTTAATGAAACTTGAAGTTTCCGTGCTGAAACCTGTCGGAAACTTAAAGTAACCTTAAGTTTCCTCAAAGTTTTCATAGGGTTTCCACAGCGCTGAAACCAGATATTTCATCCAGTGTTAATATTCATACTAACAGTATAATATTCTGAAGCCCTTACTATATAATACACATTAATTTCATTTTTTTCTGGAGACCGAAAGAACTGGAAGAATGGTATACATAAATATAATCCATGTACATTCACTTTGTAATAAAATTGCTTTTTGCCCAATCAGATCTATGCATTGCTTTTAAATTTAGTACCAAAAAATCGTTTATGCAACTTTAGAAAGTTTTTTCAAAAGAACTGAAAACATGAACGGGGAAACACAGAGCGCTTTATCATGAAATGTTTGTTTTCTGCAAGTTAAGAAAGACTAAGTGTTTAAATTAGGGTTGGATCAAAAGATAGACCAAGGCCGATAAAGTTTTGCAGAAATGTGCACATGTTCATAAGTTTTTAATATAAGGGTCTGCTTAATGTAACGAGTAAGAATGACGATCAGGATTGAGAGATATCAGATTTAAGAATAGTGTTGAAAGGAATTAGAGTTGCAGCATTTCCTTAAGTAGTTTACATGTCATTTTTTTAAAGTTAAGAACTGATCCATTACAAATAACTTTCGGTAGTAGATGGTCGGGTTAAAAAATACAACAAAAACAATCAAAAAACAAATTAAATAAGGCCATTGGTCTTTGATGATAAACATTCGTGAAAAAAAATAGTTTGCTGGTCTCTAGATAATTTATTGCTCTTCATGACGATTTCTTTTGCAAATAAGGAGAAGTATCTATATTGAGCAATTCTGTGCACACATTATTGAAGTTTGAGTAAACACTAAGGACCCATGGCATTTTTTTATCATGAATTTTGGTTGTCTAATACATAGCTGAAGGTCCTTGCTTATGTAAACTCCTATGATATTTTGTTTCGAACTCAATTTTAAGCATTTTACTAAAGGAAAAAAATAGCATAGAATGAAAAAAAAAAACTCATGCAAAATGGAATGCTTGCGACTAAGTTCTTAACAAAAACAGTATTTTATTTTTAAAATGTTCATAAAAATAAGATTAAACTAAAAAAGAAAAAGTAACATGAATTGTAACATAGAAATTTTTGAAAATGTGCATTCACAGACAAGAAAATGACACTGTTTGGTCTTGTGTTGATATTTGTCTAACGCTAATTATATAGGTATTTGCATTACTGAACAATAAGTGTCATTCATTTGTTACACTTAATATATAATATCTTTGATTACTAAAATATTCTTTAATACATTATTTTAATTTTTTTTTAAAGACTTTATTGTGGTTTCATCCATATTAATGAGCATCATTTTCTTAGAGTAAATTAAAGAGACGTGGTGACGCACAAACCCGTGATTTACCAAATATCGAATTTTTACACGGTATTCTCATATTCTATAAATCACACGAAAAGATGAAATTAAGGAGTTTTAAAGTAAATAAATGCAGTTAAAACGAGAAGAAATAGAATCACTCGCTGGGCCTACACATCAATAATTATTGAGTTTTCCTTCCGCTTCATAGCCACGCAAGAACACGGGATTGTAATATTGCAGCGTGGCATGTCATGAGTATGTGGCCTCTCAGTGAAATCTGATGACTTCAAGAACTAATTTGAAAACTCATTACGAAGCTATCTTAATGAATGCCAATTTCTGTCTACAGACATTGAATTATTTCAAATCTCATAGTGAAACAATCCCACTGTAACTATTTTTAGACAGCAATCAGGTGATATTCAAATCAGTGTCCCAAACAACTTGGATTGTTTAAATGTGGAATGTTGGATGAGTCATAACGACTTGTAAACCGTTAGGTGGTGAATTATATTGTTTGAAACCTCCAAAACGATCAAATTTGTATATTTCTTATTATTTCCGTCGTCATGATAAAAAAGTAAAACATTTGTTTTGAGTTACCGTGTAACTATAACATTACAATTTTACAATTTCAAAAATACGCAGATTTCTAGAAAATAATCCTATAAATATGATCTACAATTATAAATTCATCTTCAATGAATATTTATAAATTTTGCAGATAGACTTAAAAAACGACATTCATTGAAATTGTTATTTAGAGGATCATAGTCACGATTTTGGTCAACCTTTATTTTTCCATCCAAAGATGGAAAAAAAAAATATAAAGCAGTCATCGATTAATGTTTCACGGCAATTCAGCTTTTACGTCTTAATAAGAGTAGATCACTAATATCAGGATGTAGTGTAGTGATACATCTGTTGTCGTTATGCGACGACAGACCGGCCAAAACCGAATACGTTTGACCGGTTTAAGTAACATTCTTATTTTTGACTTGTCATCGCTATTTTACATATATACAGAAAAACACAGATGTCTAAAACATGCTTTGAAAAGTCGGGGTTTTTTGTTTTGTTTTTTGGTGTTTTTTTTTCCAATTTCCCCAAAAAACTTAAACGCTCGTAAATGATCAATGTTTGTTCGTGTTTGTATACCTATTCAAAAAATATGTAATCATTTCCCATGTGAGATCCTGATATAAAAATGATATCGATGGTCTTTTATTATTGGAATACGTAAATGAAAATGGTTTTAACAATTTGATTCTTTGATGATGAAAATTAAAAAAATGAACTATTTTTTATAGCAAATGCTTCTCTAGGTTCATATTTGAATGGAAAGCTCTTTCAGACAATTTCATTGTGCGAAATCTTATCAGAACGACCTAAATGTCATCTTAAATCGTTCTGGTCAAAACATGCATACATGTACCGAATGAAAACTTCAGGATTTTTAATTATGTAGAATAATTTTAAAATATATATATATATATATGATACCTAATCAATCTATATCTATATGGTATTTCTGGTGGTTTTTTCTGTTTGTTTTAAAACAACTTACGTACTTTGTGTGAACAATCGATAGAAGGTGTTTATAGGCGAACACAAAATTTGCATCGTAAGACAGTAGTAGTGCTGTTGGGGCTTATAAAAACAATTACGTAACGTTGGATTTTGCTATTGATTTTCTTTTCTCCCAGGTTTCTTTATGATAAATGAAATAAGTTACTATATAACTGAGTCGGTTGACCTTTTTTTGAAGTTATCTAAGTATGTTTTTGGTTTAATTTGTTTGGGAGGGGGTAGAGGCAAGATTCCTCTTTCTGATGCTAAAAATATGATTGACTTTATATCTATCATGTAATGTGCTTTTGTGAATCTTTTCTTTTACATTTACTTTCCTTATTTTACCATGAAATACTTATTATATCTATATCTATATATATATATATATATATATATATATATATATATATATATATATACTTATTATATTAACGAACCTAATCTTTTATAACTAATACTGATATATAAGATTTTGATTAAGACTCTAAGAAAATATATTGAACAATATAGTTCCTATATATATAATACTAAGACTGTGACACACCTTCGATTTCATTTTTATACATTTAACATTAGAAAGTGGATCACACTAATCACATAAAGATTTTATCATAAAATATGTTTTTATTCATTAATGATTTGTATGCGGGATATCAAGCACTTAAATATACAGAAAAAATCATTGAATGTCGATTTGTTTTTAAAATACGGACCTTATTCTATGAAAATGATGATGGGATGTGTATAATGAGTAGAGCATTTTTTTTTGGATTTGATAAGTTAGTTAAACCCTTATTTTTTTAAGATTTATTTTACTCTGGTAGTTTTCAAGAAAAATTAGGGAAACATAATCCTGTCTTAATTATTGCAAGGATACAATGTAAATAATGATATAAAGTGTATGGTAAATATCACCAGGAAAAACATGCATATACAAGAGTTTGTAAAACCTGTAAGTTTAGAGATGTTTTGTTATGATTTTGGCCAAAAGATATTTTTTTTCTTTTTTATTGGCTTATACTGCTTTATTAATACATTTATAACGGTAAACCCAAATGTGAGTATCAGTCGTAGAGTTGTAAGCAAAATACAGATTTCAAAATTTATTGTCTAAACAAGGCTCCCGCCTTGGTTTTGTTTACATTTGTTCAATATACCGGTAATCAATCTTCTGCAAGCTATTTTTTTATGTGTGCCTATTCGTTTTTAACAGTTCTTAGCGTTTGTCACATTTATTTTAGGTCGAAATCTGGAGTTAATTTTTTTTTTTCACATTTTACGTTATTGAGATCTCGTGCGGACAAAACCAGAAAAGAAACATCCCAATAAGATATTTGCATGTAACATATCCCAACGGATGAAAGACTATTTCATTTGCAAGAACCGTTTATGTACGTTTGATGAAATTTTGAGGAAACTTTAATAATTCATCAGTATAACAAAAATTTAAAGTATTTTTGACCATGTCAAATAAGTCCTTTGGTAGACCAATTACCTTTCGTTATTTAGATCTCGAGCGGACGAAATCAGACATGAATTAGATATCTGATATATCAAACCAAAAAATGCAATATTGATTTATTTACTATGCTTATGCCGTATTGTATTTTTAAACAATCTCGAAAATTCTATCAAAAATGTAAAAGTAGAAAGTATGATTTTGTTTGCTCTCCGTGACAAACAGAAGCGACGGATAAATTATTGATACCTAATCTGTACATCTATATTTAAAGATATATCATATAGCAAAGTTTGGTTGATTAATTTTTTACCGTTTTTGAGATCCCACGCGAACAAAATCCGAAAAGAAACATATCAAAAGATATTTGAGATATCTCAAAAGAAGAAAAAATATCTCATTTAAAAGGATTCCTAAAGTGTCTTAGATGTTATTTTGATTAAAATTTGGTAATTCATCTATAAAGCCAACAATAAAATTTGATATGTTCTTTCCTTATCGAAGACGACCGGAAGTGACAAGTTTCTATCTCAAACCGTTTAATTTGGTATGGGACACATCCATATTTTGACGTACTTCATATCGAAATAAATAAAATCAAGTCAAATTCTATTTTTATTTTTATCAACATTGTAATTTAACAGCTTAGCGCAATGGATTGGAGCGTTAACTACGAATCTGTAAGTTAAAAGTTCCAATCCCGATGGGGCTTTTTATAATTTTATCTTTCAACAAAATTTTTAAAACTTTTTTTTTCAAAGGGGGGGGGGGGGTTCAAATATTGCTAAACTTCAAAATTCTAAAAGGATGAAAGTATTTTGATTATAATGTACTTTTATCTTTATTAATATCGACAGGTGTCCCACACCACCTTAAAAGAATGTTGCTGAACAAAATCGCATTTAAAACAAAATCTATCGATTTCGACGATCGAAAGTGATTTAATGGATATAAATATGTTTATACATAACTCCATGTACTCTCTATTATTTCTGTAATTTAAAAAGAAAAACATTCATCCAGCATTTATGAGATATTGTCTCTAAAAGTCTGTTTATACAACGATTATATGTAAAAACGTACAATTTCGTTAAACGATCTTCACGATTATACCTGTTAAACATAATTTACAAACTTACGAAACTAAATAGGCATACTTTCTTTTAATAAACAAATACCGAACAATCAAACTTAGCTGTGTCATTAATAAAATAACATTTTTGCTAGCCAAGGGTTTTCGGTCCACTCTGCTCCCCATGAACATTTGGCAGATCTTATTACGAATACCCGGTGATGCGGTGGCGCTATCTAGCGAACAACTTGAGTTGCACCCCTTGCAAATTTACATTTTAATTGAATGAAACAACGGGTTATTTACGCGCTACGACATAAATACAATTTGAAAACATGTTGACTGGCAAGTATTGGAACAGAATTTATGATACAGGCCCGCATTTTACAAAAGAACTTACGACTTACGACCAAATTAATGAATACTTATAGATCACATACTAATCAATATTTCAATTTTATGGCTTTAAAATATAATTATGGAATTCTAAATAGTTGTAAATTACTGGTTTTGTATAAATTTTGTTCATTACAGATAGTTCCATGAGATTGAAAATAATTACGACTGTGTCGTAAGTTCTTTTGTAAAACGCAGCCCAGGAAATTAAATAAATTAAACCTGTAAAAGCAATAACCATGAGCGATCTGGTTAGAGCATCGTTTGGGAGGCACTGTATACGAGCACTTGTGTCACAACTTGTTAAAAGCACCGATTGTTTTACCAAAGATCACGCGTGTGTTTTCTGTAAAGTCTATATACAAGCACCGATTTTAAACGCTGCGATTGGATCAGTTACTCAGAGCGGCAGCTAATCACAAAACGGAGCTTGTCACCGAGTTATCATTTTGAGATCTGCCAATGGTGATTGGGAAGCGGAGTAGACCGAAAACCCCTTGACTAGCAAACATGATAAAATAAAGGACATAACCACTTTACATTAATATTTTTTTTATAATAATCAGCCAAAATAATGTAGGAACTACAAGTATCTATTTTATCCATTTGTTTTTATTTTAAACCACTACGGCCAACAACCAAAAGATCAAGCCGACATCTTTATTCACGGGTAAAACAGTGGACAATAAATTAATTACATTTTAAATGACATATCTGCTATTAATTATATAAAAATGTTTATTATGTAAAACAAAAAATATGTAATACATAAAAAAGTTCAAATACATACACATGTACACGTCAAGTAAAATCCACCGCGAACGATTTAATATATCCGACACAAGGTTGCATGTAACTATGTTAATTTGTTTATAATAATTTCGATTTTATGCAGCAATAATTTAATTCAAATTCTCATATAATTTTCAAGCTAATTTTTTTTTTATAGTGTTTCCTAAATCAAATGAGATACGTAGAACACATGTAAATTTGATAGAATGCAGGATAGAGATGTACAGCATCTATAAGATCATTAATCGTAGATGGGGCACTGAACGACTTGTTACTTCTAAATAAATTACATTCACATGAAAACAATGTCAAATGAATGATATCCACATTACAATTTACCTATTTTACTAATTTATTATGAATCATCGAAAAAATGAGTACACATGTATGTTTACAGTTACATTCATCATAAAGTTAATTTTAGTTAGTATTAAACCACCTATTTCAATGCATGGCCCGAATTTAATGCATGAGATTCAAAGCATGATTCATTTAAAAAAAATACAATACTTCAAATACTAATCTGTATATACTCCTGAAATAATCCGAACAAATCGTTTATCTTGCGCTAACTGTGCGTTCATCATTTACCTTGAGCTCCCATTTGCCCTCTCTGAATCTTTATAAATCTGAAAAAACTAATTGTTCAGAAAAGCTCAATCTTGTTTGGAACCATCTTTAGGTAAAGTAGATACAGGTTTGTTCAAATTGTGATCCCCAGGAGTAGGGTGAAACCACAATTCCTTTGTGGGGTTTGCATTTTAACATAAGATTATTTAGAGAAATTCCTGAAATTTTCCTTCACAAAAACAATTTGCCCAGAAAAGCTGGAAACCTCAGCAGGTAGTGAAAATTTAAGTTTGTGAAAATCATGGTACCAATAAGTAGGATGGGGCCAAAATGGAAGGGATTGAATATATACATTGGAATAAAGACAAATATTTTAATGTCGTATTCTTCAGACTGAAACAATAAAGGAAGCTTAATTTTTATTCAAAAATATGCTGGAAAAAATTCAGAAATCTTTGAAAAATGAAGTATCTTTAATCAGTTTTTAAAGCTATTTTCTTTTTCATACTCTAAAAACGGTCTAAAACTTCTTTTTGCTTTTACTGATTAGGTAAGCGATGTGACCCTTGGCCTTTTGCTATTATTATGCATTAAATTCAAAAGCACAACTATATGGAGAAACGATCACGGTTGTGAGAGGACGATGGAAGTTGTACTGTTTCTAATGCTGCCTACATCATTTCTAGATAGTTTTGCAAAATCATCCCCTAAAAGGAGATGGTGTCGTCTTGTGTTGAATAGTCTTGTCATTATGATTCCAAGAGTGGATTGTTCAAACCTATGACAATTTGAAAGAATCCACTTTGTAGAACAATGTAAAAATGTTTCCGCATTAGGAAAGTCCATGCATCCATATTCAAGAGCACACGCCACCCAGGGTCGCATTATATAATTCAGTGTAAAGTAAGTTCGGGATATTATCACGACCCCTGTCTGAGTTTCGGGGTAATTAAACATGCATTGATTCTCTTGGAAGTGTTCGAATAACCGTTTTTGAGTTCTGACAGCGATTGAACCTGATCCCTCTAGTACCTGAATACCGAGGCATTTTGCTTTTAAAAAATATGGATCCGTATTTTCTAGTCTTACAGATGTGTCCAGCCACATCACAAAATCGAATTCTTGAAGCATCATTTGGATGATGATCGGCTTCCATGTATACCCACGTAAATTTCGCACATGTTTAGGGTACAATTCAAATGGAAATTTTCTGAAAATGCAATTGCACATTTTTCGTACCATATTTGTATTTCCTTTCGACAATCCTATGTTGTACACCATTACCAACAAATTTTGGTAACTTGTTTTTTTCATTTTTTTTAAACTTTTGAGAAGATCGATGAATTCTTCCAAATGATTGTCAGACAAAGCGGTCACAAATATAGGGAGTCTTTTGTCGTTTTTACTTCGAATGGCTAATTTTTCAATACCACTTCTGTCTAACTGTAAACGTTTTAATAGAATACTAGAAACATTAAATGCATATTTATTCACGTACTGCATATTTGTCCTTAAAGATGGCTCAAATGGTATGTCTTTATTTTTACATTCTAATACGTTTTTGACATTTCCATTGTTTCGTTCTTCATCAAATGATATAATGAAATTGTCATCTTCACAATACTTCGGAATGTCATCTCTTTGGTTCAGCACTACGTATAAGGAATTTTTGTTTAGTCCACGCATTCGAAAGAGATTAATTGTTGTTATATAAATAAATATAAATGCTAAACTGACGTAAGGTAATATTTTCAATCTCAAACGAATGGCTTTCATCTCAATATCTGAAAAAAAAAAATAAAGCAATTAGTTTCCAAAAAAAGTCTAAATGTAACTAATGTTCTTTATTAATTGGATAAAATTGTTAAGTCAGATCATTATGAAATAATTATTATGGATAATATGAAATAAGGCTTATCAGGAAAATGGTATGCGTACTTGCGAAACTATGTTTTAAAGAACCTTGAATTAAAGAAAGTGTCACCAGTACAAGAGGGGTAATTTTTACTTTGTTTAAGATATTTGACAAATAAAAAACAATGGAAAAAGAAGGGTAACACCGTGGCATCAACAACTTAAAACAATGTAGTTATTTAAATTAATCAATGAGTCTTATTAAATGTGCATTTAGAAGGTGATAGCTTTTAGATTTTAACCAATGCAACATATATCAACAGAGTAATTACCAATGTTTATCGCGAAATTTTGTCAAATCAGCCCAACGGTAACTATTTAGAGGTTGGAGAAAGAAATTATCGACCTAGGTATGAGAAACGTTTTAAAGCGCTGCTGGCATGGGCTGATCTAAACAACCTACCCTAAATTACGTTTTCAACAGTTTGAAAAATACAGATCTGTCTAGCTGATCAATTGCCTGCCATGCATCAGTTTATTGTGTCGCTGAGTTCCTGGAATGGAACGTTTGCTACGTAAAGAAAATTTCTCTGATATTGCTAGTTAAGATAAGAAAATACAGAAAAAAGTATCGTATTGTCCTCCTTGTATATCAAAATCTTAATTTATTATTTAAATTACACCTATCTTATTTCTGTTCATAAGTAAATACAAGTTTATATAGATATTTGCACGAAATATTTTACAATGAATATTGATTTATGTATGTTCAAAGAATTTTTACACGCAACATTTATTATGTATTATTATTTGAAGAATGTGTCCTTTAATAACAGATTAATTAAAAAAGCAAACAATTCTTTAAGAAACCGAAGGATATGCGGATTGATTTAATTATTGGTGAGATATTTTCCGAAATGTTGTAATCAGCACAACAACGTTAGTCCCAAATTGTTCCCTCTTATCAGGAATTAAAGTACATTCGCATTACATATCTAACATTGGTAGGTGTATAGTGAGCCTATTTGCAAGAATTCCATCTTATACAGGTCATTGTATTATTCCGTCTTTGTGTCGATAACTTTGAAATGTTTATTTTTGGAATAAGCAAGTTCTTGTGAGCGTTTTTTTTATTCAAAGATGTAAATATCTAATGGTCATCCGTTGAAGATATTCATTTTGAATACATTCAATATTACTTTTAAAAATAAGTCGGAATTTTTGATTCTCTTAAAGAAATATTTATTCTTGCGACTTATTATTGAGAGCTCAGGTCAACGCAATTTCCGTATGAACTGATTGAATAGAGGACATTCTGATTACAATTTGTCTTGTGTTTGTCAGTCTGTGTTATTCTTAAATACGCATGTCTTTTTTTTTTATCAATGTAGACAGCATGTGTTTGGTAGTACCGTTTAGTTATTTCCTTGTCTTAGTCACTAACCTTTTTTTGTCTTAAAAGCTCAAAGACAATCATTTGGTTTTTAGAATAACCTCTTTTTTTTATTCTGCACTAGTCAAAACCTGCTATATTTAGAAATGAACATATTAAATACAACTACCCAGGTCGATAGTTGATAGTTTTTACAGGCATCAGATAAAGACATAAATCTTTTGTCTCCTGTTATTCATTCGAAGGTTGATATTCCTACTAAAAGCATAATATTCTGAAGCCTTTTCTCTAAAATGCATATAAAACTATTTTTGGAGACTAAAGGAACGGAAAGATGATAAGCATGAATTTATTCTTTGTACATTTTTCTTTGTAATAAAATTGCTTTTTGGCATAATCAGATATGCATCACTCTTAGATTTGTGTACCATGAAAATCGTTTATGTGCTTGAGAAAGGTTGGTAAAAAAAAAAGATCGGATAAAATAAACAAAGAAACAAAGGTCGTTTTATCAGGAATGTCTGCTTTTCCGCAGGTTATGGGCTGATAAAATATGACTAAGCGTTTAAATTCCGGTTGGATCAAAAGATATACTAAGTCCGTTAAGTTTGCAGAAATGTGCACGTGCAAATGGCTCTGGATTTGCTTGATGTAACGAGTAAGAATGACGATCATGATTGAGAAATATCACTTATTAGCTTAGTGTTGATAGAAATCAGGCCTTCCGTGTTGTGGCATTTACTATTTTTGATCAAATAGTCTTTATGTCATTTTTATAGTAAAAAAAACTTTCACTGGTAGATGTTCGGGGTTATTTCTTCTTCAAAAAAAGCAACAAACAAATAAAAACAAAACAAAATCAAAAATTCGTCGGTCTTTGATGATAAATATTCGTGAAAAGAGTAGTCTGTTGGTCTTGAGATGATTCATTGCTTTTCATAACGATTTTTTACATTATCTAATTTGGAACAATTCTGTACGCACATTATTTAAGTATGAGTAAACAACAAGACCCATGGCATTTTTCTTATAATGAATTGAAGATGTTTTATACATAGCTTAAGGTTATTTCTCATATAAACCCCTATACAAGTATTACTTAATTTTGAACTCAGTATTTAGCATTGTTGTTGGAGGAAAATAAAAAAAACATAAAATGAAAAAAAAAATAAACCTGCAAGATGGAAAGCTTGCGACTGAATTGTTATTTATAATTTGAAAATTCTCATAAATAAGAAATATTGAATTAAAAGAATTAGAATGATTTGTTACATCTCAACTCAAAAAATATGAAAAGAAAACCATCGAAATTTATTAAAACACCTATATTATCTGCATTTAAAAAAATACACGTGGTAAGTCTTAGATGACCCTCGGTTTCAATTGTCACAACTTAAACAATTAATTATATTTTTAAAAAAAGGTAAATTGAATCTTTTTGGTCAAGAAAAATTTTAGTAAAGATAAAACCTCCCTATCAAAAATTACGCCACTCCTTCCCATGCGATTACCTTCACCACCGCAAATATACAAGTTAAATTTTATGAAGCAGCTATCAATTAATACTGCATTGCACTTTAGCTTTTACGTCCTAATGAGATTAGATGACTAGTAATAAAATGTAATGTAGTGGTTCAACCTTTTTCGTTTTGCAACGACAGACCGGCCAATACCGAATATGTTTGACCGATTGTAGTAACATTCTTGTGTTAGACTTTTTCTCGCTATCTTACATGTATACAAAAAAAATAATGTTTAAAAACATGCTTTGAAAAGTAAATTTCTTTAAATTCTCAAAAAAGTTTAACGCTTATAAATGATGAACATAAGTGTCTTCGTGTTTAGTATACCTATTCAAGAAAATATGTTATCATTTCCCATGTGAGATCTTCATATGAAAAAAAAAAATATCGTTGCTTTTGGGTTTTTTTTTATCATTTAAACACCTAAATGAAAATGGTTTTAACAATTTGATTTTCTGATAATGAAAATTACAAAAATCAAGTAATTATTGGCAAGTGCTTCTATAGGTTCAAGTTTGCATGAAAAGCACTTTCAGACACTTCCATTGTGCGAAATCTTATCAGAACGACCTAAATGTAAGCGTAAATTGTTCTGGTCAAAAACTGCATGTATGTACATTATGAAAATCTCAAAATTTAAACTTATGTAGAAAATATATCTACACACCCAAACAATCTATATCTATATAATATTTCTGGTGGTTTTGTTCCCTGTTTAAATTAAAACAAATTACCTATTTTATAAACAATCAATAGAATGTGTTCACAGACGGACAGCAAGTTTGCAACGTAAGGCAGTTGTAGTGCAGATGGAGCTTATAAAAAATTACGTAACGTGGTATTTTGCTATTGATTTTTCCTCCCCCAGGTTAGGTCGTGAATGTTGAAATAAGATAACATATAACAGAGTCGGTTGACCTTTTTTTAAAGTTATTATAGTTTGCGTTTGGTTTTATTTTTTAGAGGGTGTAGAGGCAGGATTCCTTTTTCTGATGCTAACAATATGGTTAACTAACTTTATAGCTATCATATTACTGTGTATTTTGTGAATCTTTTCTTTTTCATTTACTTTACTAATTTTACCATGAAATATTAATAAGGTTTACAAATCTGATATTTTATAACTGATACTGATATATAATAGTTTATTTAGGTGTCTTAGATAAGAAAATATATTTATCAACGTTCAGTTCCAATATATAATACTAATATTGTAGAAATTGATTATACGAAATATCACATACCCTCTATTTCGTTTTCATACATTTTACATCAGAAAGTGGTTTACACTAAATACATAAAAAGATTTCATGATAAAAAAAAAAAAATGTTTTTTTCATTAATGATTTATATGCGTGTTATCAAGCACTAAGAAATATGCATACAAAATCATTGAAAGTCGATTTTTATAAATATTGACCTTATTTTATGAAAATGATGATGGGGTGTGTGTAATGAGTATTACTTTTTTGAAGTTTGATTTAGAAACTTAGTTAAACCCTTATTTTAAAGATTTATTTACTATGGGAAAAAACACGATCTTGTCTTAATTGTTGCCACAATACCTATGTAAATTTTGTATAAAGTAACTATATTAAAAATATTCCCAGAAAAAAAATGCATACACAAAAATTTGTAAAACCTGGAAAGTTTAGAGGGGCATTGTCACGATTTGGGTCGAATATTATTTTTTTTCTTTTTGTATGGTTTAAGATTCTTTATTGATGCATTTTTAATGAGTAACTAAATGTGAGTATTAGTCGTAGAATTACAAGCAATAAACAGAGTTCACAACTTTTTTTGTGTACACAAGGCTCCTGTCATTATTTTTTATTTATTTTTTTTTTTTTGTGTTTTTGTTTGGTTCAATTTACCGGTAATTAATCTTTTCCAAGCTTATTGGTTATACCTGCAATTAATGTTCAACATAAATAGTACCTAGCGTTTGTCAGTTTAGGTCTAAATCTGGAGTTTTCTTTTGAAAAGTTACAGTTACAGTTAAAATGTAAAATAGCAAGATCTGAGCTACATGTATTTTAAATAACCAGAAATTGCGTGGTCTGTTTCTTGCTTAAAAATCTACGACAGACACTGAAATTTTGGTTGACTCTAAAAAATGACTTGTTGAAGCATTTTAAAATAAAAACGAAAAAAAAAAGATTGACTTAAATCGTGATAATGCCCATTTAATGCATTAGTGCTGCTAAATCATTCGTGGTAGGGCATTTTTTCGATATGACCACCTTCTTAAGTGCAAATAATGCATTCTTAATATAAGATACTTAATATACAATCTTCAGACAAGTAATTCATTATAAACAATTTTCAAAACAATGTTCCATTTATACAGGTCGTCTAAATAATTTGACATCATATTTCATAGATATCTTACTTACCTTTTTTGTCAGTAAACTATACTTTGACAGAATATTATAATAGTTATGACTCGTAAACAATTTTTTTTTAGGAGAAACTGAATTATAAAGGAGTGTGTAAGGACTATCTGATACTTATTCAAATCATAAAAGACGTAAACTTTGCACTTAATTCGTTATAGCTAACGACAGTAAATAAATTAACAGGTTTATGAATATTGCATATTGTAGAGAACAGTTCGCCGGATAATTATTTTTAAATGTTTAAAGTACTTTTTTGGAAGATTTTTTTTCAGTCTTGTAGTCAAAGTTACCATGAAATGCGATTTTGTCTAATATTGCAAGAGGGATAACTCACTTTGAACTCAAAGCTTTCCTGATTTTTGTTCCCTTTTCTACCTTTCTATGCAGCGATTTATCATAAGCATTCTTTTATTCCATTTTATTTATTTTTTGTTTGTTTGGGGGTGCCACTTTAAACCGACTTTGGATCATGATCACCTCTTTCGCTACTGCATCAACTTCAAGTAGAGTTTAAATTTATAGTAGCCTGCAAAAGAACAGATCTAGACGCCAGAGAGGAGACATGGATTTCGAAAATATATGCAGTGTATTATATGTAATCATTCAGTATATTTAGCAAAAATCAAAGTAGTGAAAGTACTAAGAGAAATTGATTTTTATTAATGTGTGTTTCAAAATAATAAGGATTAAATGTATATCTATTGTTCTAGGGTCAAAGAACCCACAAACGTCATTTGACAATTTTAAAGCACTTCTTATGATGAGTTTTTTTATTCTCTTTGGTCCATATAAATGACTTGTTTCAAAGATGATTATAATTTTAATATGGAAATCAACAGTGCTTCTTTAATAATATTAACATGGTAATAAAATTACATAAAATATAAATTTAATAAAATATTTTTGAATGTTTATATTTCTAATACAAAAAGAAACAAAATAACGCATCCAAATTCAATTATAACTAATGGTCCTCCGCAATACATGGTGTAGAGAGTCATTAGAGGACCTTTAAACTAGTCATTTATCCAGACACATATGAAAGATGACTGGTACCTAGTATTTCTAAATGTGGTGGGATTTTTTCCCATGTACCCGTCTTAGTCATAAAGGAAATAGGTTAATAAGAAAGGAGCTATGTTCTACATTATGGGGACACAATGATGGTACATTATAGACTCCTATCGTTTCGTCGAAATGAGTTAATAAAAACAATACAACGGGTCCCAAAAGACAATTAAACACTTTGTAGTAATTGTGGTCAACGCCCAAGGTTGCCCTGGTGGTTAGCTTCACCATGGAAGCTCATGCTACGCATTTGTTGACTCTGAACCCGACGGATGGATAGAAGCCATGGTAATCTTTTTTTTTAATAATTAATAATAATTCATTTTAAATCAGTTTTTTTTCTATTTCAACAAATCATCTCTAATTACAATAATCGAGTTCTCGTCTATTTTTGCATAGTTCATTATGCATTGCTAAAAACGTTTTACTGATTTGTAATGTTTCTATATCAATTCCGCCTAAGCGGATATTCTCTTTTGCATTTAAATCATATTCAATGAAAGAAGAAATATATTTGTTATTATATTGTAACCGTTGAGTACATATTACGAAACCCTCTTTAATTGCAATCAACCAATCGTGGTTTAAACCTTTATAATGGTATAACTTATTTTTTTTTCTTTCACTTCTCTTTAAAGGTTTTGGATATTTTTACCTAGAAATATAAGAGTTGATTCTGTTTTTAACCCATTTTTATAATTTACCGGTATCTATTTCTCTATTCAGTTTTTTTGTAGTTCTGTTACAGCAAAATTGGTTGAAATAGAAACGGAATCTGAAAGTACATTCTTAAAAAGACATTTGCAGGCAACTGGAACTCCACATAATTGCAAGTACATTTATTAAATTGTGGATATTAATTTAAAAAAATGATACAGTCTTTAGAGATATTCCGGATAATTGCAATACTTTATCAACATGTCTAGATGCAAACGATATAGCAGATGTAACGTAAGTAAATTTTAAACAAGAATAAAAGGCAAAATCTGCTCCAAAGAACCAAAAAATAATTTTGTTCAATTGTTTACATGATTCTTGAGCTTACATTATTAAGACATCTGAGATAGTCGAAAAATCACAACCTGTATGCATACGAGTCTTATACGTAGGCTCATGTTCTGGATTTTTTTTTTTTTTTTTTTTTTTTTTGAACTTGAATAATTAATAAATTATTCTCTTTTTCCGATTTGTTCTATCTCATTTTCATGCAGAAAACCAAGCCAATTGCATTAAAGCTTACACATACACCGCATCAATGAACATCAACCCAAAGTTTTCTCCTAGCCCTTATTGGTGGGATTAGAAAAAATGTACATCTGTGAAAACAAGACAAGTTTGATAAATTAGCCCGCGGTCAGAATGTTATCCGAAACTGGCTGTAATCAAGTAAGCATTGATTTAAGTCAGCTTCAAGAAGCGTAGTTTCAAGTTTGTTGAAAGCATTCTCATTAGTAAATATAAATGTTTAGCGATTAAACAATAAAATTTTCAGATGTACATAACAATATATTGAAACAACTTCTTTTGAAGAACATCAATGCCATAAGTAGTCAAACTTTTTTAATGAAAGCATATTCGATTATTCTCTATCGAAAAGTATCCTTGCATCACATTTTCTGGGTTTTTTTCCGATATTCATATATATCTCATGGTTCAAACAATTTAATTCACTAGAATAAAAAGACCGATGATTTCTCCTGTGAAACATCCCCTCTATCTTATCAGTTTAATGTTCTTTTGCAAACAACATGAAACTACCAAGATAACGTTGAAAAGATAATCAAACATTAATATATGTACATGCACGATCTATTCCAAAGAAATTACGTACAGATCATTCATATACTGTGGAATCATATTTAAATTCGTTGGGACCAATTTTCGTGCATTGTGGGTTTATTGGTTATTCGTAAAAATGTTATTTTGTGGTTGCGTCGGTTTTCAGTTTCAGTAGGAAACATAATTAGGTTTTTCAAATATGGATAAACCCTATTATTTCATGCAATTAAGCATATTGTTTGGGGCAAGAGCTATAACTCTAGTAATGTCAATTCAAGGGCAATAACTCCACACTTCCTGGTCTTGGAGCGTGCGCGTTAAGCTCTTCCTTTTATATTCAACTGTTCCCTGAGTCGGTCACAAAAAATCCCCTCCCACCCAAACCCATTATTTAGAAATGGGTTGCATGTTTAAAAATTAAAAATAATTTCCATTTAAACTACTTGTGAATAGTTGCATAGGTATTGTTTTGTACAATTGTAAATTGTGAATAGCTTTTTCGGGTTGAGTTTTCTTTTGCAGCGTCATGGCCATGAAGTAGAAGAAAGATGTGCGGGAAAGTGAATATGGACATAGAATGGTTTTGCAGTTCATCTGTATTCAAGGACTCTCGGCAATGAAGTGCATAATCATGAACACAATCCAAATCAAAAAGGGAAAATCAAAATTCCTTTTTTTTGACCCTGTTTTTCATATCTGCATCCATTTACACCCCTTTTTGCCAAAAATAAGCCTTTACAAGTCAAATTTCATGGAATTTTCCTGAATCATTGACATTTAAATGCATAAAACAGACATTTAAAATGAGGTACGTTCCTCTCATCCTTATAAAAATTGTGAAGCATCAGAGGAAGGTTCCTCTTCACCTAAACTAAAATCTCTACATTTCATATGAGGAACGTTCCTCTTTTCACTTCAACAGAAATCTTGACAAGTCATCTGAGGAACGCTCCTCTCTTCACTTAATTATATAAACTGAAATCCTAACAAAGCATCTGAGGAAGTTCCTGACTTGAAATCTTTACACTGTATCTGAGGAACGTTCCTCATTTCACTTCATCTGAAAGCTACATAATGCATCTGAGGAACGTACAATCTTTCATATGTTGATTGTTTTCTTTTTACATGAAAGCTTTATAAAGCATCCGAGGAACGTTCCTCTTTTCCCTTAAATTGGAATCTTTACAATGCATCTGAAGAAAGTTCCTCATTTCATTTAACAAAATGTTTACTTCTAACCCAATGAGGAATTCAAAACATTTTTTAGGTATTCTAATCATTACGCAAAACTTTGTAAAACTTATAAAAGACAAATTCTAATGTTACTGTATCACTCTTTCAAAATCAAATTGAAACACTGGTTTTGACAAATTAAAAAGTAAATTAATTAATCATTCTTTAGGAGTCTCGGGAGAGAATGTTTCAAACATACAATTTCCTTTAATTTTTTCCCAGTAAAAGGTCACCTTATGAGTAAATTATGTGCAAAATATAAGGTAAATTGACCAGATAGTTTAAATCTATTTACCGCACTCAAATATTGGTTGTTAAATGTAAATTTAAAAAAAAAAGGTAAAAAAAATACAAACATACAATTTTCTTTAAATTTTCAACAACAGAAGGTTAACATATAAGTAAAGTTTTTGCCAGATTAAAACAAAATTCACCAGATAGTTTTAATGCTATCCGCCCTCATAGTTTGGTCCTATAAAAGTGTCTTTGCAGCCTTTTTACATACTAAGGGTATAGAATTGTATAGAATAAAAGGATGATAACGAATCAAATTTTATTTTATTTGTAGTAGATAAAAAATACATTTACCCTAACACAGAATATGAAAAGATCGCACATATGTTTCTGTTTTTTGCAAATTTCAATTTCAATCTGAATAATTGACACTGCAATAAAAAATGCATGACTTTTTTTTGTCAGTAGTTATGTCAAAGTCTCAACTGACGTCATCATAAGACGTTGACTACGACGTGGATAACGTCAACTTTGAAGAAGAGGCGAAATTATTAAAATACTTCTGAACATTATTCTAAAGCTTCACTTCAATCTTTAAAAATAATTTTTATGATAAATAAATTTAAAAAATAAAAATGTTACATGATTACTTGAATATTTGAGCATTTTACTCTGCATTTGTGTTTTATGACATTTAAATATATTCTTTAATTATTGCGGAATACCCTGCGCAGAAGTGTTTCTACAAACAAAGTTTGGGGGGTATATAAGAATCACCTTGTCCGACCGTCTGTTCACCTGTCTGTGCATTTGGACTAAAAAATAGTTCTGCTTAAATTAATTATAAATAATTGATGTGCGATTGTCAACATTCTACTGGAAAACCCTGGTTTTATTTTTAATATCTATCATGATGCAAATTGATATGATACATTGCGATGATCATTATTGTAGGAAAGATTTTCACTAAACCCTATTGTACATGTAACTAATAATCACAATTGAAATTTAGAAGACAATATGCTAACTATGTCACTTATAAAATAACTTGTTTAACAAGTATTCAAAATTACTCCTGATAATAGCGGGTTTGCAGCTCATAATTTTACAATTTTACATATAAAATCAAAAACTTTGTGTCAAGCCGCTAAAACAATAATATGATGTTGGTTAAGTAATTAAAGAACTGATAAAAAAAGGTGCACACACACACACACACACACACACACACACACACACACACACACGCACACACACACACACACCGTAAACTCGAAGTCAGATTAACTCAAGCACATCAGAGCACTCAGTGGGAGCGCAGTCATTTGTTAAAAGTAGAAGCTGAGTAGAAATCCCTTGGTTGCTCTCACATTTTCATCTTAATTGTAAACATTCAAAATACACTGCACAATATGGTTTTGATTTTCTCTGCAATCCCACAGCAATTCCAGAAATATAACAATGTCATGAAACTCTGAGGGAACGCAATCTGGTGTAACAGGGCCTAAGCTTTGAGAAATCAATCAGGTATAGCCAAAAATTTGCATTCTTTGAGCTGGATGATAGTAATTTAACAAACAATAGGATGTAAAATGTTGACTTGCTGCAAGTTCTCATATGAACTGCAATCATTATATTAATACACATGTAAGTTTTATCTTACACTAGCCAACAATTACCCCC
>WFKH01002636.1:9776812-9797923 GCA_016163765.1 Magallana hongkongensis | reverse complement strand
TCAATAATTTTACGCATATCGAAATGGTGGTTTAGAAAAACAACAAAAACTTTATAGTTTGTGAAAAAAATGTCAATAATTTTACGCATATCGAAATGGTGGTTTAGAAAAACAACAAAAACTTTACATTTTGTGAAAAAAATGTCAATAATTTAACGCATATCGAAACGGTGGTTTAGAAAAACACCAAAAATTTCAGTTTGTGGAAAAAATGTCAATAATTTTACGCATCTCTTGATTATTGCAATTGATATTCTAAACTCAAGTCAACTGTGAATAAGTGGCGTTAAAGTAAAATGATGCAATCATTTTCTTTCACCGTTTAATGGTTATGTCTGATGATTTGGGGTTTAAAATTTTTTCGTGACATTAGGTAGGAAACTATTTTAGAATACAAAAGATCGTTGACGAATCAAATTTATAATTCAAAATTTAAAAAAATCTGTACATTACAAATCAAATCAGATTCAAATTGCATGTAGTTAAGGAAGTATTTGCTCTGTCTCTTAAAACAACTTTTAATGCGCTTGAATAGTGATTATTTTGATAACATACATGTTGTGCACCTTAGGCTTGGCCAATTTATATCATAGTACTATGAAAGAATCTGCTATTTTAGATATTATATATGATAGAATGTGTGATGTCTTTAAACAAAAAGTTGTTAACGATATAAGCAATGCGTCAAAATGTTTATTATATAAACATGTTGTTGATTACTTTTGTTTACAAGTTTATCTAAAGAAATCAATTCATGTAAAATATCGTAAATTAATTACACGATTACGGTTGTCTTCACATGACTTAAAGATTGAAACAGGGAGGTATGATAATTTAACACGTGATTGTCGAAAATGTGACTTTTGTAACTTAAATGATATTGAAGATGAATTTCACTTTTTACTTATTTGTCCATCACTTCGTAGTTTAAGAGAAAAGTATATTAAAAAATACTACTCCCGAAAACCAAGTGTGTATAAAGTTATACAGTTGCTATCTTCCTCAAATACTAAAGAACTGTGTAATTTAGGGAAATATTTATATTATGCCAACAAGTATCGAACTACATGTATTAATGTGAATAATCAAAATTGATTATGTACACTTTGTATATTGCTACCCTATTGTATTTGAAATGTATGTTTACATGTATAACCTATGAGATATTCGTCTCTCGGAATAAAGAACTTGAACTTGGTGTAACCTAAGACGGTGTTTATTTACTTATAACGATTGGTCTAAAGGAAATACATGTATGAACACAAAATAAATCTACTTAATTTCAAAGCAATTTGTAAAGCAAAATAAGACGGATACACTTGTATCATTTCGGATTAATTTGGTTTGTTTTACAGAATCTCGGTAATTGTTCCGGTGATAACCCTACTAGACGGTTTTATTCTATAAATAATATTTGTTTAGTCTTCGAAACTTCCGGTTTCCACATTAAATTGTTATTGATAAAAGTTAATAAAATTCTATAGTTCAGAGTAGGTTGTGTAAATAAGAAAGACGTTTTCTGAGGCTCTGATTGAAGAAAAATAAGATTATTGTTATCTGACAGTGAACCAAAAAAATAAATAAGTAAAATAAAATAAATAAAATACATACATGTACCCTAGATACAGTTCATATTGAATCGTCAAAATCTTTAATAGAATCGAAAAATTTCTAAGACGAAAATCAATGGTAAATTCTAGTCTAGATCATTTAAAATATTCCACGAAGAATTATTATCTTGCATGATGCCGGAAATCTAGCTATATTCCGCTGTATAAAAATCAAGCCGGACACGGAGAGAGCGGAGTTAAGTTAAATCCTTCTCGTGCCATAGAGGCGCATAGGGCCGGTGCTTATCCCCGGTTTTCGTGGTGCTAAGCGGATGAGAGTCATTGACTCCACCTGGATGGGACACCAGTCCATCGCAGGTTAACCCCCAGCGTAAGCCGGTACCCAATTTTAGCTGGGTGGACTGAGACAATGTAGATAAAGTGCCTTGTCTAAGTGCACAACACACAATATTAAGTGACCACAGCGGGGTTTGAACCAGCGACCTTTCGGTTACTGGCCTAACGCCCATAACCACAGAGCCGTGTGCTCAGAGCGGAACTATACCTTAATGGATAGCGCAGATGAGACATTAAACACAAATTATTTTTCTTAATGAAGTAAAATTAAAGGCATTACTTTTCCGTTAATTTAAAAGTAAATACTCGATCGGAGTTTCACCCAACATAATTAAGGACGCCGTGACCTTAATTTCTTGTTTGAAATTTCGATTGAATTTAAATGGACTCTGTCCTCAAAAGTCCTTAAGAAAAAAAAGTCAATTTGTTAATATTGAATGAGAAGAATTGAGGTCAGTGACCAAACTTGATTGACATTTAAATTATGGAAATGAGATAACTATTGAAAATACCAGCGAACTGGTCAGTGAAAAGTATACATTTAAAAGTACTCCTGGGTCACAGTACACCTCTTGAATTGTATTTCTTGAATGAGGTAAATTACTTATTGAATGAAGGCTTTTAAAAAAAAATTAAAATGGTCAATGTTTTCTTTTGGTCCGAAACGGCCGTTTTTAAAAGAATGAGGAAGTTTGCTCGTTTGTGCGAAAGGCAAATTGTCTCTGCATGCATGTAAACATGCAATATCCACGTGCATGCATGTACAGTTGTGTCTAGCATGATTTAAGGGATTCTATAGGTGGTCAAAAAATTAGATCCAGCTAAAAAAAATTATTATTTTTCTATACATGGCCATAAATTGATATTTAGTAACGTCTTATCTTTAAACTTCAATCTTAATTACATGTAAATAAGTACTTTCCCATACGTTCTTTAATACAGGACGAACTCTTTTTCTTCAGGAGGTTAAAATGGTCTTAAAATGCCAAGACCGTTCAGCCCAACCTTAATAATCGCAAAGAAGAGAATGTTGAATTTTTATATATAAATTATATAAAAACAGTATTTTACAAAATTAAACTCACGCAAGAAAGATGAAATTCTCTACACATGGGTTTCGAGAAAATTTTCATATGGATATTGCGCTGATGCGCGAGTGAAAATTTGTGTAATTACAGCCAACAAATATATAGATGAATAAATGAATAAATAAAAAAAACCGGATGTGGTTTTTTTTCTGGAACAGAAAGATATGATATATATTCATATATTAAAATACGCATTAGTCAATTTGTCTAAAATTTAGATCTTCAGATGATTTATTGCATGTATAGCTGGCTGATAAAACGTAAAACGAAACCTAAATACAAGACGTCACACGGTGATATCAGTATTTACAAGATGATACAACCAAAGGTAAAGGCATGTCAAATATTGACAGCTGTGATAAAAGCGTCAGTCATCTACCCTCTGACCGGATTTCGCAATTCGACTTTCATATTATGCAATTGTTTAGACATTGTAACAGGAAGTTGGGTGATCAACAAATTACCCATCAGATCTACCTAAATTCTAAAATATGACTTGTTAATTAAGCTATAAACTATTATTTAGTAAAGTAAATTTTCATATATTTTATACCTTTTAAATCTGGGTAAACCCCTATATTTTCATATAGAACTCTTCTTCTAAAGGAGATTAATATAGCCTAAAAATGGCCACGACCATCCAGCCCTCTTAAATGACAAATTTATTGCACCGTACTGACGTAGTCATCATTCATTGTATAATGTTGATTTGTGTAAATCTTTGTCAAGTCGCAAACATTTTTCTAAATCAAAATTTAGTTTATACATAGATATTGATTTGTCACTTTTACCTGAATCCATACAGCTTTCATTTTTTATGAATTCTAAGGTCAAGGTCACAAGAGTGACCAGATGCTAATTTTAGAGTCCATTGGCCGATTAAAAAACTTTCAGCCTTTTCTAAAAGGTAAAAAATTCCATGACCAATCATACATTGTAAAAACATTGATTTGGTGTGCATGTATTATGGTATTGTTTAGTGGGTACGTAAAGATTGTCTTAAAATAAAAAATGCCATTTAAACCGTCATTATGGAATAATGGTATTATTGTTTGACGAAAACTGAATGGAGAGAATTTTCCAAACATTTGAGCTATTAATTTGCTTTGTTCGGTGAAACTTTAACCTACTTGTAAAGCAGAGGCACTTTTTCTATAAAGAAATATTTAAAATATTCTGTGATAATCTTTGATTCATGCTTGAGAATTTTTTCGTCGAAATTTGAAAGAGTACTGGTAATATACAAAATTCTCAGATTGTCTTACAAATAAGTGTTTGAAATAGTCTGTCTCTAGTTAAAATTAAGAATATTTGTTAGTCCCACACTGAATAAATTATTTCTGTAATTATCAATAATTAATATAAAATTCATTTTAATTAGGAAAGAAAGTGGAATTCGTCCTCTATTTCGTCCAAGTTGCAGAACTTGCAGGAACATGTATGCTTAGTTACAGGCTCACCCCAAAATCGTCCCGTCTCTATCCTCAACGGTAGTACCACACACGTTGTTGATCTAAATATAAATGTGATCCCACCATGTAGAAATGCAAGGATTTTATATACATGGAAAAGGCGGAGTAACTCTTGTTCCTTGCATTTGTAATCTGTTTAAAATTAACCATTGGTGTTTTTAGGGGTTAATAAACAAAGTAGTTAAGTCGTAATTTATTATATTTTATTTATAGTGACTTAAACACATTTATAAATGAAAAAAAAAAGACCACAGCGTTAAGAGGTAAACAGAGATACATGTATACCTGTAAATATACATGCTATATATAAGTATAAAGATTCCATTGGAACTTGTCAGTTTACATCCCTTATTTTGAAATTATATTTATTTTCTAAACAACGAGAATGTCTACGCATAAAAGATGAATATAAGTATTTTGCAACCTGCCGAGGATAATTTTAAAAAAATTATGTTTTAAATTAGTGCATCCGTATCTGATAATTCTTGTAATTGATAAAATCCAGTACTTTCAAAAAAGTTTCTTCTGTAATCATTATACATGTATAAAGGACAATGTAATAAAAATGAATCTCATTTTCTACACTATTTTCAGAGCAGACGATACAAATTAATTCCTTAACAAGTTCACCACGATAACTACCTGTCTCAATTCTTAATGGTAAAATTCCACATCTAAACTTAGCCAAAATTGATCGCAAATATTTTTGGCATATCCAAAGCTACATAATTTTCTCTACCAAAAACTGTTTTAAAAAATATGTAAGCACATAATTTGTAATATTGAGGATCTCACTGTTCCAAAGGTTTGAATAGAAGAAGTTTATTTTTGATTGAACTATATTTCTGTCCACGATCAGTTTAGAATCAAAATAGTAATCTAAATCTAAATCAATAAAATATTTCTTTTACATTTATTGCGAATTACTGGCGTAGAAAAATATCAATGACATTTTATTGAAAATTAATTTAGTTTAAAGAACTTCATTAGCATTTAAGGAAGGAGTATTTTCATACATGTACTTCTAATCTCAAGAAATGTATGAAAATTTCACACACTCAAATGTCAAGTGATGATATACGTTTAATCAAATTTGACCATCTTGTTAAAATGTAGTCCAATACTCGGCCCAATGTGAATTCAAACTTGAAATACTTGTTTTTATAAATCATATATGCACATCCTAAAAATTGGTAGACATTAGAAAAATTGCTGTTTTAATTTGATATTTTATGCCCTCCTTCGAAAACGGGAGGACATATTGCTTTGCTGCTGTCCGTCTGTCTATCGGTCGGTCCGTCTGTCTATCGGTCGGTCTGTCTGTCTATCGGTCGGTCGATCGGACGGACCACCAACAGTTTCCGTTCATTTTCTTCGTAGAAGTTGCATATACTGAAATGAAATTTAGTATACAGATTTATCATAAGAATATCTAGGTCAAGTATGATTTTGGGTACGATCGAGCAATTTTTGACAGAGTTATGCCCCTTGGACTTGGAAAAATTCAAATTATTTGCAGTTTCCGTTCATTTTCTTCGCAGAGGTTGCAAATACTGAAATGAAATTTGGCATACAGATTTATCATAAAAATATCTAGATGACGTTCGATTTTGAATACGATCGAGCAATTTTTGACAGAGTTATGCACCTTGGACTTAGAAAAATTCCAATTATTTGCCGTTTCCGTTCATTTTCTTCGCAGAGGTCTTCAAGGGAGGGGGGAATAAGTGTTTCACAAACATCTCTTGTTTCACTTTATTTTAAAGATAAAAGAATTGGTATTCAAGGATGGGGGATATTGGCTTGTCTTAAGCTTACACAAAATTTTTGGATCTTTCTGAGCTTGTACTGGAACTCTTCAGTACCACAAAATGAAATATTAATGCAAATATTACCAACAACTTGACAACAAGCTTGCTAATCGCTTTCCAATATTTTCAGTACTTTGATTTTATTCTGTATATTAAAGCAATTTATTTTTATCTTGTACTTTAAAACAACGTGTAAAGTTTGTTTTTGAACAAAGTGCATGGGCCACCAAAATTGTTCACTTTAATGTAGCTTTTAAAAACCTTATGTCATATTATATTCATATCAAACAACTGAAAAAAGTTTGTTTTAATCCAGTTATGTTTATCATTTTCTTAGATACGATTGATCTTGCGATACAATAAAATAGTATGTATTTGTAAGTACCATGAGCGGATCTAGAGCACCCCCCCCCCCGCGCCTTGGAAAATTCAAAGGCAAATTTCTTAAATTTACATAGTAAAAATACCGAAACTATGCCTGGATCCGCGCATGAGTACATCATGTCTTATGCATGTGTATATTTTAAAATAATAGTTTTGCATACAGCGGTAATGGACTACAGCGGTACCATGGGTGTTGAATCTAGGAAAGATTAAACGCCTTGTAACTAAACGTACACACGTTCTGCCATAGGTTAATAATCTATATCCCAAACGTGACTTATCAACAAGAACTAGTATATACGTCCAGCAGTAGTAAGCCTAAGCTCTTGACACTATCTCATTCCATAACGTTACTCTACCGGCCGGGTCATTTGTTGTTAGTACTTCTCACCTGTAACCCGCCATGCTCTGTCTCCTGGTCTTGTTGTTGTCCGTTTTTGGATCCTCTCACCAGCAATGCTGCTTTCCGTCCCAGTGGGAGGGGATTGAGGCGGGTGTCATGGATACAGTGCCGCCGGCAGCAAACGTTCCCATCAGCACCAAGGTTAGTTAGTGGGCGAGAAAAGTTTCATTTCTTAATGTTGTTTTTGTTTACTATTACTTATACTTTAAGGTATGTTACTGACCGTCTACGAAAATATATCGGTTTGTTAAGGAGGCTGGGTGGTCAACAAAGTAGCTATCAGTAAAGAAAAATTCCATATATTTTAGTTAGAATTTGAACAGTTTCCTATATCTCTTATCCAAGTTTTTTTTCCTCTTAAGAAGATCAATATAGTATAAAAATGCCCACAATCATCCAGCCCTCTTAAAGTTTATAGAAAGCAAGCGAAACAGAGCCCTATATGGGCTTAAACAATTCGACGTATTTCCATAGACGGTCAATAATAAACCTAATCAGTCTTTTGTTTTGTCGAGGACCCAAACTGTTTTTAAGCTAAATGAAAAAAAATGTAAGGAAAAAGACGTAACGGTTACATGCCATGTTGCCGGCTATTATTTGAAGCTTGCTTACTATTGAAATATAGACGGCAATAAAATGACGCATTTATCCAATGACGTTGGGTCATTCTTATATAATGCAAAACCATAGTATCTGTTACATTTAAAGGACTTTATGTAATGAGTCAATTTTGGCCTCCATAATTCACTATTTTAAAGTGTCTCAGGTACATCAATTTGTCATGTTATTTTAAGAAGAGTTGATATAAGATAAAATTTTACCGATTTATGATGTTTTTTGCACTCACCGGCAGTAGTTGACGTCAGAAATGACGCTTTTTTATATTTCAATCAAAGTCATTAAAAGTTCATTTGATATTTTTTTTAAATCTTTTTTTCCAATGGGGAATGTATAGAGCGACACTTTGAACAAGGAACATTTTGTTGTCACTTATTAGTATTGGATAGACACATCTCTGGTGAAATATTTTGTTTCCTTAATGTTTTCCGAAAGAAAAACTTACTGAAAACAAGCCGTTTTATAAAAGAAAATGCGAAAATGACGGGAATAGGTTAACTTTCATGCTGTCATATTTATAAATTGTGGGAATTTGGATCAAAAGGGAAATTATGAAAAAAATTCACATGTATATCTGTACAAAGAAAACAAAGAATAGCATTAAAACAAAGAGGTTCATTTTACCGGGCCATGATTTCATGATTTTCAATGTTTCAAACAACATATATAGTCCTATGTTTTTGTGAATTTGGGACAATTGTAATTAAACAAAAGATTTTCATTGACATTTGTGAGTAATGTATACGGGTTTATTTTATCTCCGTGTTTTTTTTGTTTTGTTTTTTTTTGTTTTTTTGGTTTTTTTTTTTGGGGGGGGGGGATGTATACAGTGTATTAACATTATTGTCGGATATTTTTTATCAACTAATTTGCTACGGAGAAAAGATAACGCCTGACTTTCCATAACATTCAAATATTTATATAAACATTTTTAATTGTTTGTGTTTCATCCTCCTTCATCTTTAAAATTTTCCTTAGAACTTTTTTGTTAACTGATTTGGTGATAATCCGATCCGTTTGGCACATTACCTCTTCAAACATTACGAAGGCTGAAACCATTAAACATCGGATCTGTCTTAAACTTTTCAAATATGATATTTTGGATCACACTCTATCATGTAGTAAAGAAATTAATTCAAATATTTTAGCTTTAAAACTCGAACACAATCTTATTTATACAGAGCTCTTTGTCTTAAGGAGACAGATATAGCCTTAAAATGGCCACTACCATCCAACCCTCTTAACACAACACATGTGTTAGGAATTAGAATGTCAGCTGTTTATTGAGGAAATGAATGACGAAGAGTATATATTTAATACATCGCGAATGCATATAACCAAACTATTTTATGTTCTTGTTTTGTAGTTTCAATACATTGTATCCGTGGACTACACCAAGCACCTGTTAGCATTATCCGGGACTGTTGTCACCGCCGGAAAAACTTCACAGATCAGGATCATCAGGGATTTCACCGCGGTAAATAGAACACCTCATGCGCGGATCCAGAAATTTTTCCCAGAGTGGGGGGGGGGGGGGTCTGAGGGATGACTATAGTTTTGTGTGCCATAGGGTGGGGAGGGGGCTTGGATGGGTCCGAGGTCTATTTTCGGTAATTTGACTATATGTAAATTTAAGGAGGATGAATTTTCCAGGGGGGTCCGAACACCCTCTCTCTCTCTCTCTCTCTCTCTCTCTCTGCCCCGTATTTATCTAAGTATCTTTCTTTTAAGAAAGTTCAATATACCCTGGACATGGACTCCAACAGCTGTACTAAGTCGTTACTTACAGAACGGGAAGTTTCGTGTTTAGGTAACTATTCATGTTTTCCATAGCTTATTAGACAAAACAAAAATAGTTTTATTTATCTTAAACTTTTTCTCTGATTTTTTTTTCTGATCTTTAGTTTGAAAATGCTGGATAAAAATCTTGTAATCTAGTAAATCTAGTAAAAAAAAAGCAAATTTGAGAGGATATAAAAAAAACCTTGAAACCTACAGATCCTTAAATATTTTATGATAAATGAGAAAAATTAAAAACATATTTTTTTTTCTCTTTGAAACATATCTAATGATAATCTTTGAGAAAATTCAATGTAACAAAAAGATCCCCAGTATAAATCTTACGATAATTCTCTATCGATAAGAATTACTCATAATTGTTATTTATTTAATAGCTCAGTTTCCTTGACTGTGTTGATTCTATTATACATAATATGTATACATCTAAGGATCAAACGGAGATAACTCCACTCTGATCGTCACCACGTACCTTGGGGCAGGAAGTCAGAAAATACCCATCTCCGTGTACCATAGTCACTTGAACGGGTACCCCACCACAATGTCCGTGTCTGAGGGATGTATCCCCGTGGGAGCCTCTTTCCACGGAACAGATGAAGCTGGAAGTACGTCGTGAGATTTTTTTTATGTCATGAGTAATTTCTTTAAAAAAAAAAAAGATTTCCTTTTTATCAGAACATGTATTTATGTATGTCTTTAGCTCACAGGATAAAAAACCCAGCAGTTTCTGCATATTAGAAAATTTACTTAAAAAAAACTGTGAAAACTCAACTTTTTTAGTTTAAGGTTTTCATTTGAAATCTATAAGCATACTAGTATATAAGTATTTATAACGTCCTTGTTAAGCATTTAACCAAGTAAACGGCTTCGAAAAACCAATTAAAGGGGTTTCTACATTAATTGAAATTAATTACTTGAAGTTACTTGAAGTTAAAAATCATGCAAATAAAAATAAAAATCATGCAAATTTTATGACTAACATTACGCGTACATTTTTTTTTTATAGAATTGCTCAATTCTCTATGATTTGCCAGAAATATAAAAACATAACATAGAGAATTAGGCAAGTCTGAATAGGCAAACTTTGAACGTACATCTTTGGTCATGCCAAAATCAAAAGCAAACGAACACATATATTCGATCGTTAATAAGAGATTCTTTCCAACGTCGCTAATATTTATAACACGCAAATAATTATTTATGTACAGTTCTATATTTCTTTCCTTCCATTGTAGATAACATCATCGGCTCTATCGGGTTCAGTAGCATCACCCCCGGAATCTCAAACAACGCCGTCTTTTCTATCCCTGGAATGTGTATTGCGGCCCCAATGGCGGTAAATCCTCACATTTATTAACATGATCATACCTCTACCTATTTTTCACTATGTAAGATTAAATCAATATACGAAAATCACCGTAAACAGACTGATTCCCTGCAAAAAGGTGCGTCAGTTTGATGAACTGATACACACCTATTCCGAACAATTAGCATTTTCTCTTAATCGAACGAAAAGTTCCGAAATATTCCGAATAAAATCCATCATGAATATTCATGAAAAAAAAGAAGTTAATTAGTACCGGGATCAACATACAGCAAGAAAAATGAAAATTATGATAATTTTAACTTTTTTTAATTAATTGTTTGCATCATTATAATAAAACAGTTAAAATATACCACTGAGGGAGTCAGCAAGATTCCAATTCCCCCCGAGCAATTAAGCCTATTTTCCGAGGCAAAGGAAAAAGGTTTGCTCTTGGGGAACTGGAATTTTGCTGACTCCCACAATGGTATGCTTTAATTGTATACTGTATAATGGAATCCATAGAATTCGCGATGGCTTAATTTTCGTGGTGTGGATTGCGATAAGTCACCGCGTAATCAAATAATATTTTACAATGGAGTCATTAGAATTCGAGTTGGCTTTTTTATCGAGGTCTGGATGGCTGTAGGTTACCACTTGTTCAATTGATACTGGTAAGAACTACTTGAAGCTAGAATCCCTGAGATCACACTTATAAGTGTACAAATTATCCTTCTTCATATTATACATTTTCATTAGGAAACAGTGATAGTTGATAATAATATCGGGTTTTAGTCACCGAAACACGGTTTTAGCAAACATGCTTACATGGATGACGAAATGGCCGATTGCTGCAGCCAAGTTCCTTTAATTCGCATTACTTTAAAATATATTGCAGCCTTTAGCTTAACGAATGATAATTGACAAATCTTATTAGGAAAAAAAATTGTTCTTCTTTAGAGCTTCTCTATATCTGTGCTTTACTGTTTAAGTATTATGTAAGTTGCAAATGTGGTAATAAAACGGATGATCCGAAGCATACGCTTAACCACGTGGTCTTCCGATCGTATGCTTACAAACCATAAATGAAAATGCCTGCTTATTCAATTTAGCGGGTAATACTGTTTATATCATATTTTAAATTTTATTTCTTTCTATTTTACAGAATACCGTAGTCGGGTGAAACTTAATACCATCGTAGATCATCCTAAGGATTTTTTGTATTCGTAGATATTTCATACTTTTAATTAAATTAAACATTTTATCCTTGTTTTGCTTATAATTATTTTCCGTTTTATGATGTCAATACCTTCATAAAAAGTCTACTGTTTGAATACTTTTAGAAAAATTGTAAAAAAATCAAACAAAGACCTTAAAAATTAATTTAATACAACCACAACGTCATTTACGAAGAACTACATTTACAGGTACCATGCATTGACCAAGATGTAAAAGAAAGCAATTTCTGACGTTGCCTGGTCGGGCATTTGTGGACAGGACCCACTCCCTCCCTATCGATTTGACCTCCGGGGTCGTTGACTTTATTTTAAGTGCATTTTAAGTTTATTTCATACAAACAACAAATCCCATTAACATCTGAACTTAATGACACAAGCACAACGAAAGGATTGCATGGTTTTCTCAAAATCTTGATAACATTATTGACTGTGTCGAATATAATGATCGCATTCTCTGTTTTGCTTCTCTAAACTTTACTGTTCACAATCTATAAACAGAAAACAAAAAATTAACGTACATCAAAAAATTCCAAAACAATTCGTAACACTGACTCTCTCCCCGGGCAGGAAATATGTAATGGACGACTATCCTACTGACAGGAAAAAAAAGAGAGCTTTCGGATGAAACATAAGATAGGAATTTCCGCCGTAATGTAACGGCGAAGGTGTTTTTATTTAAATGTACGACTTGACTTACGGTAGAAGTTGCAGAGGACCGTATCGATGTTTATAAGGTGGTTTGGGTCGATCCTGCTATCGGTGATATTGTGTTGCCATGTTGGGCTGGGATACAATATTGATACCGAATTTCCTCAGATATTCCGAGGGCCAAGTGGTTCAAGATTTGGTGTTACTGCGGAGATAGTCAAAACTGTGTCCGATTCTTGGTAGGTGTATCTTTATCAGTGTAAACAAGGTATGCTTTTCATGCTCAGATTTATCGGGGGAAAGGGGGGGGGGGGTGTCTGGTAAATTTAAAAACTTCTTAAATTTACATAGTAAAATTCCCGAAAATTGCCCCCCCCCCCCCCCCGGCAAACATAAATATCCCCCACCCCTTGGGATTTTTTTTGGATCTGCGCATGTTTTTACTGATTAGTTAAACGAAAAAGAAAGCAACGCGTATTGCAATGTATTGTTTTCATATAAAAGATTCTCTAAAATTACATATTAATGTCAGTTGTTATTTTACTGTCACAGGGACTTTAAGTAATAAAAAAAGGAAACAGCAACATTCGACTTTTAACTTTATATTGAAAAACAATCAACTTGCAATTGACAAATAATGCATCATACACTGTTTATTGAACACTTTATACAATCACGGATTTTTTTTTTTTTTTTTTTTTTTTTTTTATATATTTGATTCAGTTCTCTTAATTATTAAGTGTTATACAATTCCGATTTAATCCCTTATACTTCTTCTTTCAACCAAAATGTATGATACTCTCTTTCATTTGTATGGGAGATGCACCGAAATAATGTAGGTTTTTTTGGCTAAACCAGGACCCCGCCCAAACTACCCCCCCCTTAAAAAAAGAAAAACTTCACAAAAATTACAAACAAAATTTTTTACTAATTCGGTTAAAGATGAAAAAAACAAATAACCACTTATTACAATTCAAATCTTTTCAGTGGAAGATAAAAAAGACTTTACCAGAGGGCCTTTAATTATACAAGGTCATACAGGAGAGGGGAGAAAAATTAGAGTGGTTATGTCTGATAAAATCTTTAACAAATACATAATAGTCATAATAGTCACACACTCACATTACTGAGGTGAAGTTGTTTGCTTTTTACATTATATATTATTTTTACATTTATATTACTTTATTTTTACTATGAATTATGAAATAATTACAAATGTTATTATTACATGGGGGGGGGGGGGGGGGGGGGGGGGGGGGGGGGGGGTTCCGAAGCGTGTGTATGGTAGATGTAATTTTAATATCTGAATAAAATAAGGTTGAATTTCCATTAGGAAAATCCATCTCCCTCCCTTCCCCCTCCAACTTTTTTTCTGCGCATAAATTACGGATTACTTCCACTTTCGCTCCCTTTAATACTATTAAGTTTTATATACCGATTATATTAATTTTGCAAACTTCAACCTTGCATGTACAAACACATATAGACTGTAAATAGTTCAAACGTAGCAAACATTAATTAAATTCATGTTATATTTAGATGTTTAAAAATTCTTCCTGCTTTTGATTTTGGTGTTTTCAAATACAAGAGTAATGTCTGTTTACGTACATGTAATATCAATAATAAAGTGTCAAATATGATATGACTTTTATCAAAATTAAAAACCCGAATCGCAAGGTTTTGATAAGATTCGCCTGAATTAAAAAGATACCTTCAGTCCCATAATGCTCACAGATTAGCCTTTAAACCTTTAGGCCCTTGGGTCAATGATACAGCACCTGTACCTACGGTGAACAGTGAAGGAAATTCAAACCATAATCAAACCATAATCAAGTTTATTTTTTGGATTCTTTACTCCCTTTTCATTAATGTTGTGTTTTGTGGAGATTTGCATATACTATACGTCTAATTTGACCAGGTTTTAAAATGCGTCATATCTACTTATTAAATCAAACTGATTTTCTCCATTGTTTGCCATATGAACATGCTGTATCATTGACCCGAGCGTTTATGCTCAGACCTAATAATCTATTATTTACAGCTGACATGTATGTGTTAATTAAATGTTGTATGTATTAATAGTTAAAATGAATAAAAAAAAATGTGGACTTTTTTCTGCCTTTGTTACTCACTACATAGTTTAAAAAAAAGTTTTCTAGAATGTTGCAAATTTTGTGTTCATTAATTGTTTATGACATCTATCTTTATTACAAAAATACAATTGTCCTTCTTTTTACGTTTAAGGCTTAAAAAGTTACTTTTTTTGTCTCAAGAGAGGTTCTATGTTCAATCAGGCTATTATCATTTTAAAAAAAAGAGTCAGGGGTTACTGTAGATTCCTAATTAAACGCGAGGAAATAATTTCCGCGTAAAATCGCGAGAAGCACTCTTCGCGGATTTTAAAATCTCGCCAATATTTTCTGAGATTTGAGAACTATAAGAAATAAGGAGAAAAGTTTCACGTTCGCGATTTTATATTCTCGCCATTTGATACAAACCAGCGGGATCGCGGAATTAAGTACTCGCGTAATATAAGGAATTTACAGTAGCGGTGTCATTTGCTAAATAACAACTATCTAATAAGCTCTCATGTCCTGTGTGAAAAAGAATTCATAAATATTTTTTGACATTTTTTTTCCTTTGTAGGATTCTTGTAGGAGCCACACGAGATAACTTTACCGATAAACCGGAAATACCAGAGCCTGGAAACGTGTACGCATGCCCAGTCAAATTCAATGACGATGCCAAATGCTCCGTTTTACCAAATTTGCGAACAGCTGGCAAGACTATTATTTACATATAAAACTTAAGCCTATTTGTGTATTTTAAAAATAGATGTTCTTCCTAATTTCAAGGAAAGAGTGATTGAAAATATGCTAAATAAAGTCCTCACATTGTGATAAAACCTGCAGAGATTCTAAAAAAAATGTCGAGCTCTGGGGCTCAATTGTGCATCCGGTATCTAAATAATGATTATCATAGCATATTGGTGCTTAAGGTTGCTCACTATACCTTAAATCAACAGATTATTCTATCTTTCATAATCAAGTAATTTTCTGCATAACAAGTATAACTATAGAAGTCAATTAGGCGAAAAAAATGCAATATTTGGGGGAAAAACATGAATAAGTGAAATATGATAAAGTTAATACATGTAAAAACAAAAGGCTATGACGGATTTGAAATTGAGATCTGCAGTTCACAAGCCAGACACTTTACAAATACACTATGATGATCTTTGTCAAATTGATCGAAATTAACAATTTCACAAATTCTTAACGAATACTAGTAATATATTCAAGCAATAATTTTTATGATACATTTTTGGTTTAGAAAAACAGTCTGCCTCTCTCACAACGTACAAGTATCACAAAGTTACTCGAATATATAAACTGTATTTTAAAGAATTTTATTTTGCAGCCAAAGTTTGCTTTTACATTCATTCTGTTTTTAAAACTTTTAAAAGAATTCTATTAGGAGATATACAATATATGGTTTCTTTGTGCAAGACGAAATTAATGTTTTTTATGCTGTTTCAGTCTCAGCCTTTTATTTGTAACTGTTTTTCACGCAAATTGGAACCACAAAGGTCCGTTAACCTCGAATATTTTTCGTTATTTCAAAAATGAAAAAAAAAAATAGAATTGACATTATGAATATGAAAATTTCAGTTCAGTAATGTCATATAATACTATGGATGCTTGAATATTTTTCAAAGAATCCTGGTCCAGCGTGACACCTAGCGGTGTGTTTGAGCAGAGAGAACAACTTCTAGGGGCCACAATCCATGTTCCAAAAAGTCGGGATAGTCCTATTCTGGTAAAGTATTTACGTTTATCCTTAAAAATAAAAATAAAAACGTATCCGCAGTTGTAAACCTTAAAATTGTAAAAGATAATCATTTATATCCTACAAGAAAAAAATCACCATAACATAATGCTTACTAGTGAATTTAATTACTTAACTTTTATTGCTTAAAAAAATTCTTGGAGTGAATTAAAATCGTGCCATTATCACATTTCATATCATACTAACTTTTAGATTTGCGCTCCGAAATGGCGGAATTTGCGCTTCTTTTCCCCGTCAGACTCCCTACCAGATTCGTACCTGGTCGTTGGCAATTGTTTCCAACTTCCCAATCGAAACGATCTGAACCAGACAACGCTCAATATGTTCCGAATGAACATGACAATGATAAGGGACTACTACAGGGATCCTATGTTCGGATTCTCTCTGACTGATTCACCGGTAAAATTGCATGAACGCTTTAAAAAAATCCACTTTACTTGTCAATTAATATCATTCGTGAGTTAAAATCCATCGATTCCATTAATTTTCTCATAAAAGAAATAACAGTTAGGGATTATTGGTAATGACATCTTTTTTAATTAAAATGGTCAAGTTAAAAACGTTTATCTGTCTAGTTTTGCAAATTAATATCATTAACTGAAATTGCTTGCGTGTTATTAATTATTATTCGGTGCAGATAATAAATGTAACATGACTTATGTAAATAAGTATGAATTTTGTTACATCACTTTAGAAAAGAAATCCCATGTAGTATTATACATATTAGTTTACATTTCTCTATAATTTCTTACTCTATGTATAACATATACGGCAAATCAGTTAATTTATTGGATTAATATTGTTATTCAATTTGCAGCACCCGGCCTTTGATGTTATATTTAGTACACCGAACGCGGGTTTAGCATCCACTGGTGAGGACTTTTTCTTTTACCCCCAATCTTTTGAAAACTGTATTGACAAAACATGGCTCTCTGTGTAGCTATTTGGTATAGCGGAAGCTTTTACTTTGACGCTGATCGGTTTTGTGTTTACTTTTAAAGTTGTGCTATTTATAGTAACATTGGCAATTTGCCTACTCTGCTTTCAGCAAAGCCCGGCTAATAATGTTCTGTGAAGTTTTACTTCTACAAAGGAACAATTTTTTTTTCTTTTTTGCTACAAGTAATTCAACTTTTTGGAGTATTTAGAGTTAAGAGGATATCTGTATTTTTTTGTTCATATCTCACTTCACTATCAAAAATAAACACCAAGTCTTTTTAGTTTGTATCATACAAAAATATTAAATCGCAAGCTTTAATTTAGTTTTAAAAAACCTCTTTTTTTCTTCTTAGGAGGAACTTTTGCGCAGGCGCACAACCCAACACGTACTCAGCCATTCATCATTGAAAACTCCGACCTCATCACTACCTATGTATCAGGATCTTATTTTGGTATGTTGATGAAAAGACGTAAACAATTAAAAGAAATCTCTACAATGATAATTTTCTCCTGTTTATTCTTAAAATTTGAAATGTCTAAGTTCCCGTTTTATGTTAGTCAGTGGTTATTTAAAATATCACGATAATTTCCACCCCCTCCCAAAAGACACAATTCTATCAGATGATTGTTTTGTATTCCCTCAGCATATAGTTTGGCGACCGGACAGTTTGGTGGTTCCGGGTACTACTATGTCGCTGGAGCGCCGGGGTTCAGCAATCAAAATGGCGTCGTGGGGTCGGTAAGAGTGTTAAAATCGTTACATTTATTAGTTATTTCGTCGGAAGAGTAAACCAACCATTATATTTATCAGTTGTTGAGTCGGTACATATCCAGATGTGCCTCACGTGCAGTTCACTTGAAAAAAAAATCACCTGAATTTGAAATGGAGCTTAACGTTTAGCCCACGTGAATTACACGTTAGACGCATATTGTCTGTGTAATGGTCATATTTATCAGTTTCAACTGTGTTTTTGCAATACGCAATGTTCTTTAAAGTTATGATGTGAAAATGTAAATTTTCCTATGTAATAGCTTTTTATACATGTTGAGTACATTTGTCAAATTATGTAAACCTTTCGTATTTTTTTAGTTTTCGATTCTAGAAGTTAATGGAGACTCCGAACGACAAGTAAAATTAATTGAAGGACTTCAGGTAAAAGCAGTGTAATGATCGGCTAAATAAATCGGTTTTCATAATATGAGTCTGAAAATGTAAAGCAACGGCCTTGGTCTGTAAATTTTATAATTGTCAAAGAAGAGGGCTACATCTAAATGTTAGTGGCCATTTTCTCTTTTAGAAAGGGTATTACCTAGCATTTAAAAAATAAAAGTAAATGTTCTTTTATAACTAAAATATTTGGAATTTTTTTTCACTTAACAATATTTTATAGCAAAAAATGTCATAACAAAAGATGTAAGTTAGATATTATTGGTATTTTGTTGACCACCCGCGCTCTTTGATCTGAAACCTACGTCGCGCAGTCTAGCTAGCCCGTCATCATGTGGGAATGCATGTAGCATTAATGAAAATCCAAACAAATGTACATCAAGGCAGTGCGAGGTTTAATTAATATTCCACGGCATCAATTTTGCTTTGACTTTCTAAATAGATATTAAAAGTAAGGAGGATTCAAATACCCGAAAATTTTGTTGTCCATTTTTTCTATTTTTGAAGGCGAAAAATTTATTTCAAGGATCGACTTGCTATAAAAATCGTCAAAAAAGGTGTGTGACGAAAATTTATAAGATATTTCACGAAAATACTGCCCTCTCCCCATCCTCTTGAATTCACGGGATCAGTTGGCATTGAAGAACTAATCCTCCTCTTGAATATTAAGGATGAACAGACGTTGATATATTGCTGGAAATACGGAAATACCCCTTCTCCTTTTAAAATAAATTTTAATATACGTTGATGATAAATGCTACTCTATTATTAGATAGGTGGCGGTTTCGGGCAGACACTAGTGATAGCGGACGTTAACGGTGACGGACACGACGATATCCTGGTCGGGGCACCAAACACGTACCTTGATGACGTCAACAAAAACAGGGTCATTTACGATGTCGGAGCCATACACGTATTCTACGGGAACGGGGAACTTGCGGTTAGATTGTTATAACATCTGATAAACAGTTGAATAAAAAACTTGAACTATAATGTTTTTATTAAAGGCTTTGTCTGGCTGTGCATTAATATAGGAATGTTCACAGTAGAATTTGAAAGCATCTAATTTTAGTTGAGGGTGCATATATTCATATTCATTATATCGAGGAAAGAAAGAATTGATGTCTTGTTGGTCATTAAAATTATATCAGTGAAATAAATGCTAATGGAATAAAATATTATTAAATTTATGTTAAAACAGTAAATAATAGTTATTTGACTATCAACTTAAAAAAATCACATTGATTCAAAATCTTAAGCTCGTACTGTATAAATTTTCAGACATTGATTAACCAAGATCCACAAACCGTTATGGGTACACGAAAACTGGGGTCGCGGTTTGGAACGGCGATATCCAGTGTTGGGGACTTGAACAAAGACGGCATAAACGGTATGAACCAGGTTATTACTAGACTAAGTATCTAATATAACATGTAGATGGAAATGTATATGAATGCATACTCAGAAATGAAGCTCTGCCATTCAATCCACTGAATGTTAACTGAAAGGTCTGGAAAGGTGACTGAATGGCAAAGTTATGCGAGAAAGTCACCTTTCATTTACGTTTTACTCCCCTTAAAGCTTCCAGTTGTCTGAATCTGTGATACGGAAATGATAAATATTCAATAGCAATTGCAATAAATTCACAATGGCCCAGTTTAGAAATAAATCATTTAAGTCTGCTAGTCGAAGAAGTTTGTCACGTGTATCCCATTGGACATTTGGGAATTCTCAAAGTTGAAAAGAATTAGCACGTTACGGTGTCTGTTTGTTTGTTTTATTATTATTATTTTTTATCTTTTTAGATATAGCTGTGGGCGCCCCATATGAGGAAGGTACGGGTGCTGTTTATATATACAACGGTAATACACCTAAAATGGAGGACAAGTACTCTCAGAGAATCCTTGGAAGAGATATTCGAGTAGGGCTTTCTGGTTTTGGTTATTACATATCAAAATTTGGAGAGGACCTCGATGAAAACAAATACAATGGTAATATTTTATACGCCTATTTGTACAATAAAAATAAAATGGATTCAAGTCCGAATGGCCTCTTCTTGGTTTTTATGAGAGAGGTATTTATTTAAAGACTTTGCTGTTGGCGCCTATAAATCAGACGAAGTTGTTCTCCTGAGAGCCCGGCCCATTGTGGAGGTCCGGGTTTATTCCCGGATAGACCCGGATCCCGTCCCCCTAACCTCAACCGGAACATCATGTGGGTCACAGGGATTAACGAATCCGTGTTTTACAACGAGCCTTTGTTTTGACTTCACAGGGGAAGGCACAAATAAAACATGTATGTATTATGGGGAGATAGTCTTTTTTTGGACCAAAAAAGTGATTCATCTTCAATCTAACTTCATTTAAGTATTCGCAAATGAGATATTGGAATAATAATATTCACTTGTACTTTATTGAATTATTAATAATTATAGGATATCATATATATATATATATATATATATATATATATATATATATATATAT
>WFKH01002636.1:9763985-9776712 GCA_016163765.1 Magallana hongkongensis | reverse complement strand
TTTATAATTAAAATTACAAAATTCTTCATTATTCAAAGGTAGAAAATACTTTAAACCCCCTGTTAAGGAAGTTGGATGGTCAACAAATTACCGATCATATCTTCCTTAAAATTTGAGATAGTATTTTTTAAATATAAACTATTATTTAGCAAAGAAAATAACTAGAAATGTTTTAGCTTTAATATTTGAATATTTTCCTTGTATATCTTTATACAAAAATCTCCTTAAGGAGATTGTTATAGTATAATGATGGCAACGACCATCCGACCATCTTAAGCCAACACTCTGAAAAAGGCAAAATGAATTGCTTTTGTATTTGTAGACATTGATGTAGAAATCTTTGCTGATGCTGAGAGAGGTCGACCTAGAGTGTCGTTTGAAGGTGTTGGTCAGCAAGGCAGGTTCAATGTCTCTCTGTTTGAGATATACAGCTACAGAATCAGGTGTTTGAACGTCACACTACGAACTCTGGTAGGTGACAACTATATTGTAAACGACATCAATTGTATAGAATAATGTTAAACAAAAACAGTATTAGCAAAGTTTTCAGCTCGTACGGAAGCGTATTGCTGCCAGTTTAAATTATCAACTAAGTCGTACGTACGAGATACTAAGTCGTACAAACGACATGAACTAAATCGTACAAACGACATAAATAAAGTCCAACGTACAAAAAAGATAATAAGTCGTTATAACGAGAGAGTAAGTCGTACTTTCTACATATTATCATGACTGACTAATTAACTCGTTAAAACGACATTGCAAAATAATGGACATTTATTGGAGTTGCCAATATTTTAAACAGTCAGATACAGGCAGTAATGAAGTAAAAGACGTAAACAAAGGCAAAAAAAAAACCCATTATATTTTTAAGAGGACTTGAAGGTCATGGTCATTTTTTAGTCTGTTTAATCTACTTTTGATAAGAGCTCTGTATTAAGATATACTAGGCAAATATTCAATTTTTAAATCTAAATATCTGTATCATTTTTCTTTACAAATGAATAGTTTATGGCCAAAATTATCATGTTTAAAATCTTGAGGCAGAACTGAGGTGTATTTTGTTGACCATTCGGCCTCCATAATTGCGGATCCTTTTTGATTTCAACATATGGTTGAACATTTCTTTTTTTTAAAATATAATCTCTGTAAAGGTTGTGGATCGCCAATTCTTTGAGCTTATTGAGATACCAGTGGTTTTGAAGACGACTTTCCGTCTGAGTACAGATTCTGTACCGTCTACAGTTAGGGCCATATTAAAGAGGAACGTACCGACCATGCTAAATAGCCAGGTACAGATGTACTAAGTATTGGTATCTAATCGTAAAAGTTGTCATAGAACAAAGTAAATATAGTTTTTTTTAATCCAAATTGTAAAAATAAATATATCCTAGTATTGATTGAAGCTCACATTATAAGTACCTATTCCTACCCTGTATTTTATAGATCTTGTATTCTATTTCAAAGAAATATTTAGCAAGTCGTCCTTTTTGTTTGTTTTTTTGAACAGGTCTCTTTTGACACTGGGTGCAAATCTTTGACTTGTTTTTCAAACCTTCAGCTCGTCTCGCTTGTGGATAAGACTACATTCATGATTGGTCAGGATAAAGATCTTAGCTTAAATGTTGTAGTGAAGAACTTTGGTGAACCTTCCTTTATGACCGAATTGAAAATAATTTACCCTTCCATATTTTCATACTCGGGTGTAAGGACAGAACTGTTTTCAGAAAAAATAACGTGCACCTCTGTATCGACTTCCGGGAACACTTCCGTTTTGACATGCCGCGTGGACACTCCATTTTACGCCCACATGGTTGTAAATGTTACAATATATTTTTATCTGACCGACACTATCATCACTAATCCGGATGTTTTGTCCTCCTCCGGTTTGACTTTTAGCAGCAGTGTATCGACGAATCACGACACAGAGCCAAAAGATAACGCAGAAACCAAAATTGTACAGCTTGCAATGCTAACGGATGTTTCATTAAAAATGTAAATATGATGACCTTTAAATCGAATATATCAACCATATGCTATTGAAAATACGTGTAATTTCGAAGTCAGAAATAAGTTAGTTTCTGCGCGCACTGGATTTTTTGCATCTGCTTTTGTAATGATTTCAATGAATTTATTTCAGAGCTTCTTCAGCGGAACAAATTCTAGCAATAAACAACACTGTTTCGTTCACAACCAGCTACACACTATACAACGATGGTCCATGTGAAATCGAGGCAGCATGGATCTATTTCTCTTTTCCGGTTCTATACGAAGAGAAAGTTTGGATAGACGAGGACAACTCAATGGTACTTCTGCATCAGATTGCTGTACTGTAACCTTAATTCGCGTGCTAGAAATTTTCGCGAATATTTCCGAGAAAATTTCTTAACGCAAATCAGTCCCTGCCTTATAGTTGTACTATGTAAAAACAACATGGGTGTTGAGAAGGCTTGGTCGCGAAAACAAGACCAGATATAAACCAGTTTATATCTGGTAAATCGCGAAATTAAGTTGCCGCGAATAAAATTTGGTTTACAGTATATTGTACTTTTTTTAGCCCGAGACTGATACAAAGATTTAGCCTGTCTTTTACATCTTCCAGTTTTGCTTCACCAAAGATTTCAATTGTTCCAAGAATAATGTCAAGAGAAACTTTACTTAAAAAGTTTATTTTTCAGATTTACATATGTAAGAAGAAACGTAGCAAGCTATTGTGCTAATGTTTGCAGTTTATAGTATTAGACTGCATCATTTACATGTTTTTTTTTTATCCATTTGTTCATTGTAAGAAGGTTCTATTCTCAGAAATTCAAATCATGCGGAGAAAAAGGACTATATCCTATTGCAAGACACTACTATTTTACATGAATCTGTTATGTTGTAATGTTATAATGAATTTAATCATTATTTATCTTGTATCTTCGATGACTAATTTCCATAATATATGACACCTCCAGTTCACATTTTTCTGCGTGCATTTTTTTATATTGGGGAATTAAACTGGAAGCCTTAAAATTTTTAACTGCTTATATTTCGTAGCCTACACCATCAAAAACAGGTGACAAATGCATCTTGAAATATCACCCTGAACAAGTCAACGCGGCTTCCGGAAATTCCCCGGCTTCTGTCACTTTCTCCGTCAGCCGAAAGTTCGTACAGCAGCCGATTTCGCAGAAACCGGAAACATCACAAACAATGGTACGTGTAAACCCTGCCCTTCTTTAAAATGAAAAAAAGAAGAGATACAACTTAAACATTTCACGAGTTTATTTTTCATGAAAGATGAACTACTGTAAAAGTGGTTATTTACGCTGGTGGTTAAGTATACGTTTTCTATGGTCAAACAAAACGCGTGGGTATTAAAAACGCGGATGCGTGATTTACTTCACTTTTTTTTACCATACGCACTGGGGTATTATACGCGGTTTTAAGCTAACCGCGTAACTAGTGTAACTTTTCCCTACGCGTAAATAACCACTTTTACAGTATTTTTGTTTTTTAAAGTTCACTGTCAATTTTTTTGGTTCTAGTTCTGTGATGATCTGGGCAGTGGTTATGACTGTGCCGTGGTTGAGTGCACTATGTATAATGTGAAACCCACGGAAACTGATAAGAGAACATTTTCATTGGCATTTGATCTGGAAACAGACCTGCTTCCACCCTTACAAAAGGTGAACATTTTTTAATATATCCATTTGTAAAAAATAAGTATCATGAGTTTACTTAGATCTAAACGTTCATTGGAAAAAAGACTCTGAATAGATATAATGCAATACATGTATCAAATGTGAAATTTAAACATATGGGAAACAATTACAAATTAAAGTAGTAACATATAAAACTCGGTATATATTTTGTAATTTAAACACAATTGTGCTTATAAATTCACGTCTAGTAAACACCTAACAGAATTAGTGTTTCTGAATATTATTTTGTTTAGATTTTTTTTAAATGCAAGATGAAATCAAAATATTACGAACCAATGTTTGTTTGTCTTGTTTAGGAAAGCAAAATAGAAAAACACTAAGTCTTTAAATGATTTTAAAGGACATTTATTACTTTGATTACGTAGACGACAAATAAAAAAAAAAGACCAAGGACAGATTTAGCCCAAAGCACTCATATTCATTGCCGAAAGTGTTTACGGTAACAAATCTAAAAAAAAAATATTGATTAAAAATCATCAAAGACATAAATTAAAATATGAAATATGGTTACGTGATTTTCTCATACTTTTAGAATTTTTATATGTGACTGTGGAAGCAAGTCCTGCCGCATACTGTCACACTTAATTTCGCTTTTTATTTCTTCTGTAATCATAATTGTAAAATCCTATTATATTCCATTGAAAATTGCAGATAAATTATGACTTTTATATGTTTACAAGTATTTTTCAATGAAACCTTACATAAGCAAAATGATATTTTGTTAATTTTGTCCTATATGTGTAATATGTACTTTTAATATAATTATATTACTTTGTTGTGTAAAATACAAACGTGTATGTAGCATCATTATTTTTTGTTGCAAAATTACCGACCCAGGGGGCCCTTGGCACCCCATGTGAGGTTTATAATGAGAGCCTCTGCGAAGGTGTTGCCAAATGTTGTATGTTATTTAAAATAAAACATTAAAAAAAATTCTGTGAGAATTCTACGAGAATTATATAAAACATTTATTGACAGGGAAAAGCCTTTTTGACGTTTGTGACTCAAGCAACAGCCTATCCATCGTCCAGTAACAGAATTCCACTTTATTTTATCAAGAACGTTACAGGCGAGGTAAACTGACTTTACTTTTTAATGATTCATTTTTCCAGCCTATGCTAGAAATCCCTCTTCATTTTTATTTCATAAACAGTGATAAAAATGTATTTTGTTTTTGTGTTAAACATTATGATAACTATTTTGTAGTTTTTTGCTTGTAGAATTCAACTAAGAAAAATATCCTCTAGCTAATTTAAAGATAATGTTTATAGTGTAGAAACTTATACAAATGACAAACATAATATCTCAACATATTTCTTGTACTTGTGTTCTGAAAACACGACTACATCTATAAACAAAGGAAAATTAAAAAAAATAAATAAATAAACCACCACCTAAGTAGCCTGGCTTACCTGAGCATGTGTATTAAAAAAACAAACAAACCATGATGTTTATTTTGTTATATGCTTTCTACATGGGTGTTTATCAAATGCATGATTTAACATGTATATGCAGGTGTCCGTAGACATCTTGTTATCTGAACTGTTTAGCCAGCCAGCTGAGGAGGTGGAGGTGTGGATCATCATTGTCGCCTGTCTACTCAGTATACTTCTCTTCATTGTGGTCATTGTTGTGTTGTGGAAGGTATATATATCTATTCTATCCATTGTATACTGTCACTATACACACTGAGATTAAGTATCTCGGGAACTTTTACAGAAAATACTGACTTTCATCTTTTTTTGGTTTAATACCAATTTTTGTGGATTTCATTGTTGAATTGATCCTTAAGGTGCATTATCTAATAACATGTTGTATCAACAGGATCATTGACCACGAATTTATGTTTCCTTTGAAACTTTGTGTTTTTTTACTCAATCTACGAAAACTGATGGCCCTGAATATCAATAAAACCAGAGTACTTGAATTTCGAAGATTTCATTTTGTCTTTTGCAAAAGGAATTGGATGTGTTTTTTGTATCATTTTTGATAAATAGTAACTAATTATCTATCAAATAAAAAAATTTAAAGGAAGGCTGCAACAATTGTATTTTAAGTTTTTAAAGTGTTTTCTAAATATTGACATTTTTTCTTCTTTTATCTAGTGTGGATTTTTTGAAAGAAAGAAGAGGAAAGAACTTAATGCATTCAAAAGAAAAACGCAGATGTCGATTCGAAGCGCGCGTAGTGGTGGCGCCGGTTCAGTAAAAAGTCGGCGTAGTAATACTGCTGGGTCATTCAGGGTCAGGAAGATGGGAGACGACCATGTGAAACTCCACGATAAAAAAGCTGAAGATGACACAGATAATTCTACAATGGAAAGTGCCACTGAATGCAAATAAATCGATGCAGCAATAGCTCGTAATCATCTAAAAAGAATAAAGATATATATATTTTCAGATACTTCAGATTATTCTCCAAACAAAAATGAATTTGAATGCTATTAAATCATCCAGCGATGGCGCAAAGTCCTTTCAAAAGAATAAATTAACAAAGATAACGATTGAACATTCTAAGTGAAAATAGTCCTTTAATCATTTTATATTTTAGTTTGCTACTGCAAACATTTTTAAAAAATAAAAGGAAAAAATATGTATTATCACTTTTATCTAATGAAAGTATAACTACCTCAATGAATATATAAATAAAAGGTCAAGACATTTTCCATTCTTTATAGCCTAAAAAAGACAGTTTAAAACATGATTTTTATTGTGTTTATCAAATATTTAAGCCCCATTTAACCCTATCAAACAAAGCTAATATTATGAATTTATATCTTGAATTTCATAACCTGTAGGCCCTCATTTACTCATGTACTTGAAGCTTACGTCATCAACAATGTCATCAGGCCCCACCGTCACCAACATTTTCAAACCACTCAACTCAGTCCTCAACTTAAATCCTTAGAAGAAAAGTGCATAAATTTGAGATAAAAACTCAGACCTGAGGCTGAGTATTGACTTGAGGAAAGTTGATGACGGTGGGCCAGACTCAGTTTTAGGTTAAAGTCATTTAGTACCATCTGCAGAAAGACGGGCAAGAGTTATTTTACCATAGGCGGGTTAGCCCGAAATATCTGACGTTTTCCTGGCCCTTTTTAACGATTTTAATATTTTACATGCCAGGAAATCGTCAGAAACGGCGCCATTACGAAAACTGGTTTCGCCGCCTCCAACTGGAAGTGGCATTCTAGGATCAATTTTAAATAGATATATATTTAAACTCAATAATACAGCTTAAAATATAATTTTACTGCACATTTTGATAATCACACTGATAAACAATAGTGTTGTTGACCTATTTTCTCGCGAGATTTAGAAAATGCACGAAATCAAAACAAATCTCAGCAGTTCGATAGAATGTGTTCAACAGCCAGTTTATGGACCCATAAAAGCGAAATTAGTGAGCATCAAAATCATCGTTTTACTAATTAGTTGTTAGTGAAACATTTGATTCAACTCGTAAATATTTAAAATCGAGCCGAGAATGCCGCCTCCAATTGGAGACGGCGATTTTCCAGTTTTCGTAATGGCGCCGGTTCTGACGTTTTCCTGGCATGTAAAATATCAAAATCGTTAAAAAAGCCAGGAAAACGTCAGATATTTCGGACAAAGCGGGTACGGGTTATGTCGCATACAAACTGTTACATATTAACTCGCACGCATATTCTGTCGACTGTATATTCATGTAAATCTATTTTAATAACAATTTGTATAATGTATTTGCATGGTTAAATAACATTAACATAACATAAAAAAAGCACTGGGTATTGAGACCTAACAAGTGTAATGTCCAGATTTATATGATAGAATACAAACGAAATGCTACAGAGTAAATTGTATGGATACCCCAGATCAGTTACACAAGATTTACTTGTAAATTTCTCACAAATTTCAGAATATGTTAAAGACATTTTGAAAAAAAACATAATTCCGTCTTGCAGTGGCAAATCTTGAAGGGGTTTACGCTTATCTCATGTATCTCTCTGTGTGAAGAAAATGTCTCCAATTTCATTACTTCAATAAATTAGAAAAAATAAATATACATGTTTTTAGGCTTATGCTAATACTCCCACTTGCAGAAAACTACAAAATGTAAAAAAAATCCAACATTCGTATCTCTAATTACAAAACTTAATTGCGAATACTCGCGCTCCTCTCATTTCCCTGAGGAGTTTAACATCAGCATCACAGTACAATATCCTGATGAGAACTTAAATTTTTGTATCGTCATTTATTTAGCAAATTTTGTGAGAAACATTTGTAGATCATAGGAAAGAAAAAAACCCCCAAAACAATCATTTGAATAATCTTTTAATGAAATACTGTAGATTAGGCCAATTCTTTATTCTCTTTACTTCCTTAATCAACGTGGCTCGAAACATCAACAAAGATTAGAGTAACGATGTGAAGTATTTTATGGTTACGACCTTTTTAATACCTGCTACTACACGCACGCCACCTGCCGACAAAAATTATTAGGGCAAAACCATTATAACTGTCCTCTAAATAATGTAAAGGTGACCTTAACTAATTCTCATTTGATCACTACGTCTCTTATTGGAGCAAAAAATACAGTCAAACATCACCTGGAGGTAAGTCTCTCGTTTAACATTTTATTTAAACATAACAAACAGTACAAAACAATGATACTGACCATTAAATGTAAAGCTAACAATCTGAATCATCCTTTTTGTCTCATTACATTTAAAATACGGAAAAAACCCAGCTGCACATGAGTTATAATGACAGAATTATCTCATTAAGAACTAAGCGAAGAATGCGAGACAGACCCGTAAAACCAAAATGACGTAATGCGTCTTACATTATTCTTTCCATTATTTGTTTAGATCTGAGCATTCATTTATATGTTAAAAATCTTATAAACTATAGATACGATGGTTGATCTTAAAGTAACGTCACAGATGCGAAAAAATCGACTTGACCTTAAGTCGTATTTTGAAATGTCTACCTATTTTTTATTGAGATCTGAAATTTTTAATACATTATAATAATGACTTCTGAAGGTAACATATCTTATAGCTCGTGAGGTGAGGGTAGTTGCCGCAAAAAAGTAAAATGGAACATATTCCTTGTTTTAAAGACAAATAGAAGGGCGTAGTTAACAGAGATAAACAGTAACAGTAACAGTAACGTTCCCAATTTTTTTAAAACAATAGAAAAGTTTATCAAATGTCTGTTTTAAAATAATGTGTTGTTTGGAGCTTTTAAAAAAAATGAACCATGTAATTTACTTTGAGATATAAACATGAATAAAAGGTAAATATATAACGCGGCGATGTCACGTATATACCATGTCATGAACATTTGTATCTTATCAATTATTTAACAAAGTATATTTAATAAAATTTTCAATTCGAATAAAAATTATGATTGGGCGAAATTTTGATGCATAACATTTCCTATAATACAGCCCCAATGAGAAGCGCGGGGCATTGTGTGACATTACTTTTGGTTCAGCCCTTGTACTATGTTGAAATACGATCATTCTTTACAGAGAGTCAGGTCTGTAGATCAGGTAGTCAACATTTGCATTTAACCTTTAAAATATCAAGGATTAATTTGCATGTGTGGATTAAATTAATATTTGCATTTTATAGCGTTGAAGGTATTCATGCGTATCTTATTTGGAACATTTAGAATGTTTGCATTGAAAATCGCATATGCATGAGCAATTTAAGTGAATGTTTTTTGGACAAAGATGATTATCAAAAGTCACGGTGTTAGAGCACAGGCTTTTGGGAAAAAACCAATAAACTGAAGAAATACATTCAAATAAATTGTTTTCTGGTGAAAAGTTTTCAAACAAGAAATACGGATGTTTTAACTGTGAACGGGTGTTTAAATTTGGATCTAAATATATATTTATCAAAAATGCATATCAAAAATATATGATAAAACTCGCTGATCTGCTGCATTATAAACTTTAGTTCTATAACAAATTTGTAATATTGTGTTTATTGATGAAAATAATTAATCGTATGGTTCAGAGATAAACTTTATTTTATTAAAATAATGGTGATTGTGTCGTGAGAAATCTTGCATTTAGGGTGGTACAATACTGTGATACTCCGTAGGCTGATGACTAACAGTCTATCACTAAATTATCACTTCCTCTGAAAACAAACGTTTGTGATTTCAGAATGAGATAGCAAACAGTGCAATTACTCTCGTTTGATTAAAAGGGCTTAGAGGTCGTGTCTATTTTTAGACTAAATCTCTTCATGATATCTGTTTAAAAGATGTAGGGAAATATTCAACTTTGAAAGCCCCCAAAATTGGATTTCCGCTTTAATTGTTAATAATTTATAACCAAAGATATATTCTAAAAATTAGTTTAGATCTGATGGTTAAGTTGACCATCCAACCTCCTTAATGGGACACAGCAAAAATAAACAAGTTCATGCAAATTTGAAAAAAGGTTAAATTTTAGAATGCAATTGTTTATTTTTTATCTTTATCAACAAATCATTAATATTCCTCACATGAATGTGGAAATCTTTGCAGAAAAAACTCAATTATATATAAAGATGTTCAATTTAGTTAACACTATTTTTTCTTTTAATTTCCTTTGTAATTTAAGTTGCAGTGCTCATAAGTTTTGTTTTATCATTTTATTACATCGTGTTTTTATTACTCGCGTGTGTGTATCTTGTATATTTTGAGTTGAATCCAATGTTTTTTTGATCATCGGCAAACAAAATAATTGAAAATTGATATACACAACGGAACTTTTAGTAGAAGTGTTGTTCGCTGCGTTTAACAGTACAGTGGAATTTCAATTAGATCTTCAATGAAATAAAGGCCTTTTTCAAATTAGATATGATATTTTTCACATTATCAAATCTTGTAAAATTATTGTAACCCCCCTCCCCTTGAAAAACTTCTTTGTAATAGCTTGTATAAAAAATTAAGCAATTAAAAGGATATTATAACCTCTTTTTAACCAGGCAATATCATTTACACTCAAACATGTTTTTTTTTTTTGTTACTTAAAGCCTAGAGTTTTTAAACTTGAAAATGGAACAATTTTAAAATCAAAATACCATAAAAATTAATAAAAAAGCGTTGAAAATTTTATTTTAATCATTTGATTAAGTTCGTGTTACTATTTATATTGACCGCATGATCTCTTAGGATTTCCTCAGTACATGTCCCCTCAGTGCCGACCTCGGGATCTCTTGGGGTTTTCTCAGTACCCTCAAGTACGCCCAAAGAACCTTCAAAGCATTCCCCTTTTTAGTATTATAATGATCCTTCATTTTTTTCATCTTTTATCTTCACAAGGCATTCCTCTTTTGTTTAAAACTCACCCGAGCAATCTTTATAGCACTTCTCTTTTTAGTATCATAATCCTGACACAAAATGTGATTAGCAACACATTTCTATAAAAAAAATTATGAAAGACAAACCTTAATGTTATTGTATAACTCTTTCTAAATCAAATTAAAACAAAAATTTAAGAAATTAAAAGCAAATTTATTAATCATTTCTATTGAAAACTGTTCTTAACATTATTCTTTTCTCAAAGAATATACCTATTATAAGCTTTTAGCCTTTTACTTATCTGGCATTATTTTTTCTCGCCCACTTTGCCTTACTGATTGCAATTTGAAAACAATCCCAACTGATAACTCTATCATGCTCGAAAATAATTAATGCAATATTCACTGTTAAACAGTATCATTGAGAAAATTGCATCACGAATAAACGAATTATGAATTTAAGGTGGTATGGGACTTCTGTAGATATTAATAGGGATAAAAGAACATTATAATTAAAATACTTTCACAGGTTTAGAATTGTCAAATTTTACACTATTTGACCAAAAAATATTTTTTAAAAAAAATTTGGAAGATAAAAATTATAAAAGCCCAAGCGGGATTTGAACTCATGACTAACAGGTTCGTAATAAACGCTCAAACCCATTGCGCCACCCTGTTAGGTAACAATTTCGGGAAAGAAAAAAATATAAAGTTTTTTATGTTCCTATGTTATTTAAAGCCAAGACAACTGCACTTAGTTTTTTGATGTTAAGTATAGTGAAAACAAAACAAATATATAAATGAACACGTGTCATTTATTGAAGTGAATGACGAAAAATAAATATATACATGTACACCATCAAGGGGGTCAGCATAGACTAGAAAACAACTGACTACTGTGTAAAGTCTTTGGCAGTACATTATGCAATATGCTGACCCCCAATAGTAAAACATATCAAAAATCAAGGTAATGATATATGCCAAACATCAAAAAGGGTGGAAAATAACAAGATACACACAATAACAAGATGCATAGTATACCTATACATGAAAATAGAAATAAAGTGAAAATTATAATTATGGCGGAAGAAAGGGGTGGATGGAGGGTTTTCCTAAAATATCTTCTTAAAATAAAGCGTGTCGTTCTCCTCTAGTAAATAGATTAAGAATGGTCACGTTGTCTCGAGGAGCCACGCTGATTGGTTTAAATATTATCCTAGGCAGATGGGTTAAATTTAGAATCTTGACCTAGAGATAGCACCACTTAATTATATAATCGACAAATGCCCAAATAGGAGACTTAATAAATGTAAACAAATGCCGTTTGTGATAAAACAAGAAGAAAACACATGTCACATAAAAGGTATTATCATTAAACATAATAATAACTACTTTATGTTCCTATGTTATTTAAAGCCAAGACAACTGCACGTAGTTTTTTGATGTTAAGTATAGTGAAAACAAAACAGATATAGAAAAGAACAAATGTCATTTATTGAAGTGAATGACGAAAAATAAATATATACACCATCAAGGGGGTCAGCATAGACTAGAAAACAACTGACTACTGTGTAAAGTCTTTGGCAGTACATTATGCAATATGCTGACCCCCAATAGTAAAACATATCAAAAATCAAGGCAATGATATATGCCAAACATCAAAAAAGGGTGGAAAATATCAAGATACGCGCCAGAATCCAATTGCAAATTGGATCCCCCACCCAAAGGCGTCTTG
>WFKH01002636.1:9728150-9745295 GCA_016163765.1 Magallana hongkongensis | reverse complement strand
GATATGAACGTACTTTGAAAAAAAATTGTGCAAGGTCTAGTCGAAATTGTTAAGACCTTCAATTATGATGGATCATTGTTTTAACCTAGTTTTGCTCAATGGGACATTGAAAGGAGACCCCATGAGATTATTACCGATGCGAATAGCATTTTCGCAATGAAAAGGCTTGTCGATAAAATCAATTAGTTTAATAATTTATACATGAAGAACAATAATTCAAGAGTTTAATCAGATTTGTTTATCAAAATATCACATGATCTGCACCAATGAGCCGTAAGCCGTCCTTACAAATTGTTTACCTTTTTACTCTGTGAATATTTACTTTTTAAAGAAAGGGGGAATTATAAATTTCATGGTAAACAATTGTTGGCCTATATATGGTGTTTATAAGCTTATGAACAAATATGATGACAAAGTATATTAAATACAATACCAGTATGATATTTTGAAAATTAATCCAAAAAAGTGCTATTATTGAGTTGATATTGCTTTAACGGCTGTACATGTAACTATCTTCCTTTATATATTGAAATAATTCATTTGGCCTGAATTTGAGACGTGGGTTTATGCCTGGAAACCAGCAGATATATAAGTTTATGGAATTGATATGGTATTTTGGAAGGAAAGATGCAGGTGCATTCTTCAAGTATTTAATCAATACAAATAATTCATTGGAAAAGTACTGTATCTTTTGCTGTCCCCTCCCCGTTCCCAATGATACCAGACCATATTAAACAGCGTTTACAAAGAAAACCGTTTTTCTTTATAGATATTTTATGCAAGAATTGTATTTTATAGTTAGAAGAATTGGGATCTCAATGTTAAACTAGTATTCCATTATTCTGTTTTTGAAAGAACTACATAACAATAGCTAAATGGATCAGAAAATCATTCGAAATGTTCGATATCAGACCGTAAGTATAGAAGCATACCAGTGAATTTCAATTTGTTCCGTCAGAAAATGGCTTAAATGAAACACGCATATCTAAATGCTATGTATTACTGATTTATTGTTCCCTTGTTTTATCTATTCCAAACGATACATTGCAAGGGATGACATCGACAATATCATGAACTTTTGTTTTTTACACACTGTTTTATTACCTGAACAAACAGTCAAGGCCCAGCCAAATTTTTGTCCAGTCATATAAATAATATACTGTCAAAACTTTAAAGGTGCTTGGTCCGATTTTTTGACTACAACTGAAATAAATAATTTTCCATACAAACCAAATTATCTTAGAAAGTTATAGACTTTCACCTATTTACACCAGCAGAATCGATCTCTTTTCAAACATAAAAATATTCAAACTAAATAAAAATCGTTCCTATATGAGAACACAAAAAATTAAACAAATGCATCATGGGAATGTTTAGAAAAGGGAACCGTTTTGTGTCGTCCACCGAGTGACTGGGTTTATTCAACCTGCATATTATTCATCGATTGTAAACAAAACAAACCTTAGAATTATAAATAAGGACTAAAATGTACACAGGTTTTTTTTATTGACTTGCCAGAACTTTTTTGAAATCATATCTTTTATTTATAGTGAATGTCAAAGTCGTTTTACAATCATACCCGTCTCGACATCGGATGTGAATCGAAATAATGGGCGAGATATCGCGATACCCTTTTATATAGTTTATTGTAAACAAATTTTTTATATCATTTTTGCATGGGAATATGGCTTAAAGCTTGCATGAATTCATAAATACGCATTATTTCCCTTTTATCTCTGACTACCGCTAAATTAGTCGATTTCTATTGATACGCTCATCGCTACACACCCCCTATATATGGCCTAGAGCACTATTCATGTTTCATCGTATTCAGGTATTTCATTTACCTGAAAACGTTACATCGGACGGAAAGATTTGTTGAAACGCTGTTGAACAAAAATAATATGACAACCACTGCACTGGTAAGGAAAATCCAATGAAAGACGAAACAAAACAGACTAAAATCCAGGCAAACATATTTAAAAAATCCTCGATCATTGTAGAACGTTTCCCTGTGTCGCACTGTTATATCATCGGACATGCTCAACCACACGCTCTAGTAGATCGAACAGTAACAGCATGGACTTTTAAAAACGGAGTGTTTAGAAACTTATAAAAAGGACGTTACGTTGTTACTTTCTTGGATTTACAATCACTTATCTACTGTGTTGGATGTAATGCGGCCGGGATCTACAATCAGATGCAGACAATATGCACTCTGTATGAAGGACACACGTGTTCGATGTGCACGCTAAGTAAGGCAGCACTATCTGTGCAAGATAATGCGGATACCTTGAAAAAATCTTTCAAAGAATAAACCATCCTTTATGTTTTATTGATTGTAGTTTTCTTTATTCTTTTTTACAAACATTTTACTACACATGTAGTTCTATCATTAAGAAACCCGTGCAACAGGAATGCCTCGATCGGAAGGCAACTGACCGTAACTTTCTCGGCCGGTATATATACCCCAGTGGCAGGTGAAAAGCAATCGAAACTAATATGGCGACCAAATGTTTTTATGAATTCATGTCAGCTTTAATTGACCGGTAAAACTACTGCAATGCCTTTTATTATATACATTCTAAGTATATCCATCGTTTAAAATCTTACATAGAATTTGATATAGAATCGGACCAAGCACCTTTAAAAAATAACACAATGACTGAATTCTTACACAAGAGAAAAAAAATCGGTATTGTTACTCATTGTAGCGGTTTTATAAATCATAATTATGCAATAATTTATAATAGTAAAACTTCTGAAATCCATTTATCAAATTAAGATTAAAAATTGCAATAAGGTATTTAGTTAAGTTAAGCTTTGGTTTTGTATTTTTGATTATCTGTCTTATTTAACATAGTTTATTTTAGACTTAACCTGTCATCGCATTCTGTTTAAAAAAGCAATAAACGTGAAACATCACAAAAGCTTATTTTAGTTTATACACAATGTAACTAAAATAATTTATATTGATATCAATACTTATGTTAATTTTGCCGTATTAAGTTTTGTTCGATGAATTTTAATCAAGAGGGTTGGATGGTAGTGGCCATTTTTAGACCATATAAATCTCCTTTGAAAGAAGAACTCACTCTGAATTAAGATATAGGAAAACTTTCAAACTTCAAAGTTAAAATTTATGGATTATTTCTTTACTAAATAATAGTTAATAGCTTAACAAATCATTTTTTTAAAATTTGAGGTAGATCTGATGGTTAATTTTGTTGACCACCCAGCCTCCTTAAGTCACTATTTATAGCAATTTTTTTTTACTAACAAGAAAAATATATTTCTTAACGAAATATTAAACGTAGTAGAGATGATATTTGGACTTTAAGGTCGGTTGCGGGTTTAAAATTTTGCGCCCTCTGCGCAAGGTATTGTACATTAATATCGTAAAATGCAAATGCAGATATACAGGTTATCATGTAACTTTTTCATTAAAAAAATTACTTATCATAAAAATTATTTTTAGTGAAATGAATCCTTAGAATAATGTTCAGAAGTATTTTAATCATTTCGCCGCTTCTTCAAAATCGACGTTATCCACGTCGGAGTCAACTTCTTACGATGACGTCAGTTGAGACTTTGACGTAACAATTGACAAAAATAAACGTCTTGCATTTTTTATTGCAGCGTCAATAATTAAAAATTGAAAATATAATTTGCATATTCTGTGTGAGTGTAAAGGTATTTTTTATCCATTACAAATAAAATTAAATTTGATTCGTAAACACCCTTTTATTTTATACAATTCTGTAAGTAAAAAAGATGGCAAGACACGTTTATAGGACCAAACTATGAGGTCGGGTAGCATAAAAACTATTCGGTTAATTTCGTTTTAATTTAGCAAAACGTTTACTTATACGTAAACCTTCCATCGATGAAAATTACAAGAAAATCTTATGTTTGTAATTTTTTACATATTAAATTGAAAATGATAACCCTCTTTTTTCTATATAATCTTATATAAAATGTCGGGGATGATTCGGACATACGACCAAAATTTGAGCGCGGTAAACAGATAAAATATCCGGTCAATTTACTTTATATTTTGCACATAGTTTACTCATAAGTTGACCTTTAACTGGAAAAAATAAAGGAAATCGTATGTTTGAAACATTCTCCATGTTTGAAACATTCTCCCTCAAGACTCCTTTAAGTGTCTTTGAACTACACATAAAAATCAGCGAAAGAATACCTATGTCTAACATTGGTAATACAATGCATGTAAATAAATAGATGTCAATGTCACAATCACCAACCTTGTTAACTGCCTGTATGTCACATTAATAACAATATTCAAAATGTTTGAACTGACCCAATTACTGGGTTAAGTTGAATATAAAACTCGAAATGAAATAAGAAATAGAATTGGGAGATATATAATTCTTTATTCGTTTTGAATTTAAGATAAGCCGTTTAAAAAGTATCTATGAAATTATAATAACATCTCTCTCTCTCTCTCTCTCTCTCTCTCTCTGATATCAGAGAATTCGCAGATTTAATTATTTCCTAAATTAAGAACTCTTAATGGAAACAAAATAAGAATAAAAGATGTAGAGAAAGCATACTCTTTTAAAACGTTAACAACCTGAAATAAATGTAATGCTTTAGATTACCTCTCTTATTTTTACGGAGAGTAATTTCAAAGGTTGTAAGTAAATAATCACATATTAGGAAATAAAAGAAACCTCTTTTGAAATGGGTCTCTTCATACCATGCCCACCGCTTTTCTTGGGGAGAAATGTGCCGCTTTTTACCCCATTTGTATTTATTTTTAAAGTGGCACGGTGACTCAAAATAGATGTTTTACTTTTCGATTATGACAACGGATATAAGAAGAGCTACTTGAAATTTTATCATACGGAAGGTTTCACGCATCATAAGTCATCACCTATCAATTTACAAGTCATTAAAGCTCATCCGGAAATTGCACACGTAAACAAACCGAGTTGTTTTGGACATTGGTTTAGTGTCACGTGATTGCGATTTCTGTCTAAAAATAGTTACAGTGGGATTGACACACTGAAAAAAGAATTTGAATTTGAGGCTATTCGATATCTGTGGTAAGAAATATGCATTAATAGAGAATGCATCTTAATAAATATATAGTTCTTGAAGACATCATGTTTCAATGAGAGGCTTCTGGCTCATGATGTATGCCACGCTGCAGTATTTACATTCCCTTGCGCTTGCGTGGCTATGAAGCGGAAGGAAAACTCAATATTTTCGTGTTGGCCCAACGCTTAATTCTATTTTTCTCTCTTTAATTTGATTTATTTACTATTAAACACCGTAATTTTACAAAAGTTCATCTTTTCATTTGATATATAAAATATGTGGAAATCGTGTAAAAATTCAATATTTGCTAAATCATGGTTTTCTGCGTCACCATGTCCCTTTAAGCGGAGAAAGGAAGGGAACGCATTGAATCGAAGAATTTTTAAAAATATTCTCTCTAAGACAAACGGTAATGGTTGAGTATTTCTAACTCTTTTATGGTTATTTTGCGTAGACAGTTAAGTTTAAAGAAAGCAGATAATAGTAGTAACAACTTAAAAACTGATGTAAAAGTGTCTTAAATTGAAGTTTAGGCCAGCACATTGAAATAAGGCGATTTATATTTGTTAAGAATCGAAACATAGATATAATACTATATGCACACATCAATCATCAATCAGATACTTCATGAAAGCGATTTGTGTACGATTAAAACTTTTGAGAAGACGACATTGTTGAATTGTTTTTTAAAAATCTTTTTAGGCATTTTGGGAAAAGTTGGAAACTTGGAATTATTCTTTGCTCCATTTTTTTAACGTGTGTTTGGTACACAAACGCTTCATCATGGACTGTTTTTATATCACTCAATCTGAAGAAAGGGAAGAAACTACATCATCTCTACTACAGTGCTCAGAAACATTCAACTTCGATAACTCGACGAAAAGAAATGAAAATAAACATCAGATTGAAGAATGCAAGAATTTCAATGGAAGTTTCAAACCAAGTTTAAAGAAAAATATACAATACATTGAAAACTACACATTTTATGTTTCTAAAGCAGGTTTCAAACAATTGGATCTAGACAAGAAGGAATACGGAATTTGTCCTCACAGAAGTCTAGTGATGCAAAATTACCTACTTTTGTTACGGCCTTTTCTGATTATCACTTCGACGAATTTATTGCTGTTGCTAACAGCCTAAACAGATTAAAGAGAACAAAGTACCCAGAACTAACTTTGATAGTATATGACGTAGGCCTGACTAAATACAGGTTTAGTAAGGTGCAACGTATGTGTAGATGCAGTGTAAGAAAATTTCCATTTGAATTTTAACCTGAGCATGTCAGAAATTGGCGTGGATATACATGGAAACCGGTCATCATTCAAACAATGTTACAAGAATCTGATTCGTTATGTGGCTAGATACGTCCATACGATTGAAAAATATAGAGCCTTACTTTGAAAAAGCCCGACGTCTTGGTTTCCAAGTACTATATGGCGATAGTTCAATCGCTATGAGAACACAAAAAGGCTTTTTGAGCATCTTCAAGAGGAACCTTGCCTTTTTGATTACAATGAAACACAAACAGGATTAGTAATAGTCTCTTGCCCATGTATCACTCTGAAATACATCATGCGGCCCTGGGTGGCATGTGCTTTAGAATATGGGTGCATGGACTTTCCTAACTCAAAAAAATATCTCCAGTGTTTCACCAAGTGGAATCTCTCCGTCTGTCACAGGTTTGAGCAATTGACCTTGGGAATAATCATGACAAGACTTTTAAACAATAAACGACACCAATTTATACTGGGCTATGATTTTGCAGATGTATGTAGAGGTTGTATTGAGCGCTTTCAAGAACAGTAAAATGTGCAAAAACCTTTAAAAATCTCTTTAAGATTTCGACAACTCTGATGATATAACATTAATGTCTTTTCTTACTATCAGTATGTACATATGTTTGTTAAATAATTGTTATATAATAACTATCTTGGCGTTATACTTAGGACATCAAAACAACGATAAGATGTTATAATAAATATTGTTGTTCACTTAACGCGTTTTTTGTTTGTTTTGGTAATTAATAAAACAGATATAATATGTCATATTCACACAGCATAAACACTACAACGGCAATGCTTATCAAAGAGAGATATTTATTATAAATTTGCTACATTAATTTTGAAAATCCAAACTGATTGTTGTGTGCATTCCCTTATGGTAGATTGCTGTTAATAGGTTTTTGAGGAGCATAAAATCTGCTTAGTAGGTTGTATTATCATTATTTCGGTTTATAAAGTTCATATCTAAAATGTTGACTCTGAACTCTTTTGAATATTTATTATACATAGCATTGTTTCGTGTTGTGTTTAGTGTTAAACACGTCAGGTCAGTTGTTATTAATAATGTAATATATACATTTACAGATATAATTTTACCTCCATTAATAATGATAATTCATAAGCATATTTAAGTCACAAACTATTTTAATACCTTATTGTGGACCAGGTTCTAGTTCAGAATATTATGATTAAAGCTGAACACCGCTCGTAAATAGGCACTGTCCGCCATATTTCTCTTTCACCACCGTTATCCCTACAACCCCTATATAAGATGCAAAGCTCTTAACAGTTTTAAGTATTTCGCTGTAGGGATCTCACCTGTGTGGACGTACATCTTGGCTCGCCGTGTTACTCGTTCGCGGTGAAATTATCAAGTTTTAAGCACTTTTTTCAAGCCAGGATAATACTAATATCAAATAAACTGGTCAAAATATAATTTACAAACAGAATGTGCAAAAAAAAAACAAAAAACAATTAAATGCATAAAATCCGAATGTCACGAAATGAAAACCACACGTCGGCCACAAGTTTCAGGTGTGCAATCGGGTGTCACGAAATAAAAGGGTTTATATACCAGTACCAGGCCTGGGTGACGGTGCCTATTTACGAGCGGTGTTCAGCTTTAAAGAGAGCATTAAATATAGAAAACTGAAGAAGCATTATGTCAAATTTAAACAAACACTAATGGTAAGCCAGAATGCAGCCCCAAGATTAATTGAAACAGTCTGCGCAACAAGGAGAGCTGCTGATATGAAAAAAGGCTAAATTTTGCATGTATAAAATAATTGTAGGACATAAGATAAGATGTTTCTTGATATTGTCAAGAAAAATGGTCCGAAGGAACGACTGATGTTCAAAACAGGCGAGATGATGAAATTCATATTCATTTCTAATTGCGCCATCATTTCAAAATTTTCTGTTTAATGAAGATTATCACCTTAAGTTGTTCATTTGGAAATGCCGTACAATGACATCCATATATATATGACGATTTAAATAAGAAAATATCAATTATAGTGTAAAACTTATAGGGATTTTTCATTGATTTTAAAAAAATATTCAATGGCAATTAACTTAAAAGGTAGGACATTGACTTAGTTTTTTGAAAGTGAAAAATAAACTACAATAAATGGTCTATAACACACAATAGATAGTTTTTCATTATCATCAGTGAACTTTTTTCATTCTGAGTAAACGTAATCCGAAAATACCGCTTGTAGTTGTAACTTTTAACACTTGGAATCAAATCACATGTCTTTACAGGGCTAACAAGGAAGAAAAGGAAAATAAGCCGACGGTAACCCATTTATGTTAGTGCTATTTTCCTAGAGGGCTTTGTATACATTAAACTAACTTTTATTCGCGAAGTTTGCGAGTTCGCGAATATTCATCGCCGCGAAACAGTCATCTAATGTGTCTGGTATATATTTTTTCTAGAAAATCTATATATTGATTGCTAAAATTAGTGGCTGCAAATCAATTTATCTCAGGTAAACAGTGACATAAAGTCGTCGCGTATAAAATTTTTGGGTGAAATAACGATATAAAAATGTGATGAGGTATCAAGAACGGTAATGTGTTCATCAATATCCGTAGCGCCAAATGTCACAGTAAATGTAGCTTAGAAACGAGGAAGAACTCTTTTGCAGCTAACAGTGGCAGTGCCAGCAATTATTTGATCCCAATCATAATTTCTGGTCGACATCTATTGACCCAACATACTATATGAATAAAACACGTACGTTTTTAACATTTTCAAAATCCATTACCGGCCATCGGTTATTGACCCCATAACATTATCAACTGTCTTGATACCATTTTGATGACATCATGTGTCTCTAAGAGATACATGTAGCCCATCTAGCCCCAACGTCACCAACTTTCCACAAGTCAATACTCAGCCTCAAGTCTGAGTTTTTACCTCAAATGTATGCACTTTTCTTTTAAAGATTTGAGCTGAGGACTGAGTTGAGTGACTTGAAAATTTTGTCGACGGCGGGGTCTGGTATCATTTAAATGAAATTTTCATTGCGGCTTATCAAACTGGTGTGGGTTCATGTATATTGCATGGCTCATAACACTTAGCAATCAAGAGATGCAGTTTTATACGGACATGGTCACAACCTGCGCTGCTGACCATTTTTAAAATTTATATTTCCATTTCCATGTTTACGTGCTTTGTTAAGGTGAAATGTCCCTCTGCTATTGATTCTCCTATATATTTTTTTAATTCTTAACATTGATTTTCAATGAAACAAATGTGAAGTGAGGAAAGCGCAGCTAATTTTTAAAAAACTGATAATATATAGATTAGTACAAGACAGTTTTATATCGTATTCTATATTAAACGGAGGTCGTATATAAGCCCGAGAGCCGTCATGCTCGAGCGACCGGGGGCTAATATAGCATGTGATATAAAAAAGGCCATGTCCTGATTTCTTTATATTGACATTTTCCAGTGACTTTGTCTGTGATAACACTTCGAATCGATTTTGTACTATACAGTCCAATAAATTCAAATGACGTATTGTTGGGGCACAAGCGGGGTTTGCATAATTAATATTCTAAATTTCATCGTACAAATGCTGGAAATTATAAAAATATTAGTAATAAGGAATCATTCTTTGATTTTTATGTGGTGACAATTTCGGTCGGGCGTGATCAAATCTATCATAAAGCCCATCGGGCTTTTTTGGATTTTATCATGTCCAGACCATAATTATCACCTCATAATACTCAAAGAATGATTCCTTATACCTTATATCATATATTAATAGAAAATATCAAATAAACACCATGTGATGAATGATTATTGTCACCAGATCGCTCCGTGTGTATATACTTGTCTCTTATGAACTTTCCTGTCAATTTGCGCCAGCTCTTTGTATACCAAGTTGACGGCGACGTAATTATTTGATGTCATACTCGGACACCGGAATAGAATGACGCATACCGAGTTCTATAATAATAGTAGATGATTAACGGAAAGGGGTGTGTAATAAATTTTATAACACAACCCTAGGGTTTATTACACACGGGTAGGCGAATTTTCTGTTCATATTGCACAGGGAGGAAATTGGTATATTTTCTATAATAATACGATATATGTCTAATCGTGATATGAAGAAAATTAAACATAGTGAAGAGAAAAAGCAAAATTTTACTATCGCAGCATTAAATAAGAAACATGAAATGAATCCAAAAATAATATATTGCTATAAACATTGTCAATTCAAATTAGAAAACAACATGAATCACCGTTTTTTAGTTCAGAAAAGCACTTTGTTTTTAAGTATGTCAAAAGAATGCTTCAATCAACAGGAGTTATTTTCTTTATTAAAAACTATTTAAGGTTTTAAATACAGTACAGGATGAATTGCCATAGTTCTAAATTTTCCAAGAAAAAAAGTTTTTAATTTATATTATGAATAATAGTAAAATGGATCCATATGTTTAAGAAATGATAAGAATGTAAAACGATCTATGTGTTTAGTTTACTGTTATTTTAAAAGTTTTCTAGATTTTTTTGGCGCCTTGCCAAAAGTTGGGGATAAGTTCGTTCAAAATTTATTTTTCTACTTGTAAATTTGAATAAATGTCTCTTCTCAAAATAAATTTGAGCCCAACACCCCCCCCCCCCCGCCACTTCCCACTTGTTGATACATGCCTGTAATAATTGTGAGGTAACAGAAACAAAGTGAGCTTGTTTTCTACAGGAGTTATCTTTTTAATCAGAGGGTCATTCAACATTTAGTTAATTCCAGTAGTAAACCAAAATTTAAGTGTCCTTATTTAATCGAGATACAGAGCTCACAATTTTTTGATGTGAAGCTCAGGCTATGTTTTTGTTTTTGTGAATAAGAATATACAAAATTTAAAACTTAATAGAAAATGACAATCACTAAAACTATTTTTTTGTGTTCAGAACAAACAAGCAGATATCAAAATTCATGCAAAAACATACCTGTCACACGTATTCATGACCAATGTGTATATAATCAAATTACATATAATTGTTAATTGTGTATCTCGCTTAAAACTCGAAAGCTGACACTCAAAATTATATTGAGCATTAGAAACACACAAGTACAGAATTGACATCATAAGAAATTTATTTTAATAAAAAGTTCAATTCTAATTGTGACTATGCCCCTTTAATATTTAATAATCTTACAACCTCAGCGTAAGATCTCTGTGGATACCACTGATCGCTAAGTCATAAGGAATGCTGAAATAGACATGCTATTGACATGTTTTAATGTACAAGAACATGCCATCTTATGTTGCAGCAAAAAACCTAAGGTGTCTGATATTACAATTTTTAAACTTCAAGGTCGACAAGGACAATTCCCAGAGTACATTTTATAAAAGAATCAGTCAAACTTTTATAAATCTTGTGAAAATTATTATATATTTTTTTAATAATAACTTGAACCATATTATGCATGTTAAATGTTTCTTGATGTGTTTTAAAGGGAAAATGTTGACTTAAGCATATATTTGGGAATTACTAATAATTTAAATTCATGTGTTTGTGATGAGTTTATCAATGAGTCATCAACACTGAAGTGTCAACTGAAACTGAGGTATTTGATAAAGACTGACGCTGTCAATGTGGAAACCCTTACCAAAATGAATTATTCGCGGCAAATTTCCAGCAAAGTTGCCGCAAATTTGCGGCAAACTAATTAGTTTACCAGAAAACTTTTGAACTTGTTTGCCGATCTTTGCCAGTAGTGGCAAACTTCTGGTAAACCTCTTTTATTTAGTCAGAAGTTTACCAGACACTCAACTTTGTTTGCAGCTTTTTTGCCAGTAGTGGCAAACTTTTGGCAACTCCTTAAAATTTGTCAAAAGTTTACCAAAATTTAAAAAAAATTTTTTTTCTCTGTTTTATTACTTCTTGAGCTTGCCAAAGCTTTACCAGAAATTAGACTTATAAAATTTTACATTCAGCACAACTTTAAGACTGCAATCATAATTGAATTGCTGTTATAATTTTGTAAAGGGAAAAAAATAAATCTAATAATTATTTTAGGATTTAAGTTTTATTCTAAAACAGTCCCAATTAGGATTTCCAATATTACGAGTTAAGATCAACTTCAATCGCATGATTATGATGTAAAGACAGTTTGACATCCCCCCCCCCCCCCCCCCCCCGACGCATTACATGAACACTTACCTGTCTCTTCTTTTGTAATGGTATATTCTTTTTTCCTAAGTTTAAATATCAGTCTACTTAGATTTTAGATTTAATCGAGTATCTAAACAGCTTGATGTTGAATAAAGAAATTTCCGTATGCTGTTTGTTTCTACTTTTACTTTTGTTTCAATGTTAAGCTAGGCGCGCGCTGATTGGTCGATCAATGGCTAGCCGCCAATTTTCACATTCGATGCTGCCATGTTTGTCTGCCATCACCGAGATGTTGAAATGAATGAAAATAAGTAGTGATGAAACGATTGTCGCCGATGATCGATTATCTGTCGTTCCGAGGCCCACGATGCTACTAATCGATTTGAAAATTAAAATCGCCGACATCGCTGACCACAATAAAAAAAAATTACAAATCCGGATGTTGTTCAGTTTTGGTTCATATTTTATTTCCCGCATGTCAAACCCGATCTAATGACAAGAAAACAAAATGGCGGGCGAAAGCGTAGATAGTAACAACAATGATGTCGAAGGATATAAGGGAGATCGAGTTATATATCCTTACCCTGGACAAACCAAATCGAAAGTTTGGGAATATTTTGGTTTTTATAAATCTAAAGAAGGCCCTCCAACGAAAGTGAATTTAGATATGTCACAAGCTGTGTGCAGGTTGTGCCTGAAAAAATATTCTAACAAAGGTTTGTGTCGTTTTCGTAATTTCGTCTTCTAACAAATTTGATTATGATTAAGCTGAATGTAAATTCCAATGAATGCCTTTTTATTTTATTGAATCATTGAAGTGAATTAAAGGATTCGCTTTATTTTATTTAATTTATTTTAGGCAACACCACTAATTTTATGAATCATATTGAGAATGTTCATGGTGATGTAAGGAGTAAATCTGGCAGTTTATCTGGTAAACCAAAGACACAGGTTTCCATGAATTCCTTTCTTAATACTGCAACAAATGGAAAGATCTCTCCAGAAAGGCAAGAGCAAATAGATGATGCCCTATGTAAATTCATTGCTGGTAAAGTAATCCCTGTAAGTGTGGTGGACAATGAGCTGTTCAGAAAATTTGTTGGACATTTAGACCCAAGGTGAGAAACAATTTTTGTTTTTAATAATTTGCAAAACTATGAAATTATTAAAAAATAAAAGATCTTGATGCCTGTATAGTCTATAAATATCAAGTACACTAAACTGTATTTAATAAGAAATATTTTTAATTATTTATCATTATTTATAGGTACAAGGTTCCCTCTAGGGCCACTGTAATGAGAAGATTGGAAAAAAAGAAAAAGGATATAGATAAGAAGTTAAAGCAGGATGTGTCGTCTTCACCATTTGTAGCCATCACTCATGATGGGTGGACAAGTTTAAACACCCAGTCCTTCTTTACAACAACAGTGCATTATGTGAACAATGACTGGATTCTCAAGAGTGCTGTTCTAGGTACGATCCAAATGACAGGGAGCCACACATCCCAAAATATTTCAGAGGAATTAAAGGCTACACACACCAAATGGAATCTTCCAGCTAGCCCTATTGCAACAACAGATAATGCAGCCAATGAACAGAAGGCTTTTGAGCTTCTAAACTGGGAAAGATTTGGATGTTATGGGCACCGAATAAATTTGGTTGTTAAACATTCCCTTGAGAGTCCTGAAATAAAAAAGCTATTGGGAAAAGGAAAAAAAATGGTAACATTTTTTCACCAATCAAGTAGCAGCACATACTTGTTCCATGAGAAACAGAAACTGCTGTTTGATGGACAGGCTACCCAGAATCTAATTGGACACAAGCTGATAATCGATGTACCTACACGCTGGAATTCCACCTTGTATATGTTACAGCGCTTGGCTGAACAATTCCCAGTCTTAATGGCTCTTGCTAATGATCCTGCATTGTCCAAACATGCAAGTTCTACCTTGAAAAACTGTGTATTTTCCTTTGACGAACAGAGCGCAGTTGAGAGCATTGTGACCTTACTTCAACCATTTGAAAAAGCCACAACAATTGTGTGTGCTGATAAGACACCTACTATGCACAAAGTTTTACCAATAGTGGTGAAACTGTTAAAAATCATTGAACCCAAAGATGATGATGAACCAATTATCAGAAGAGTAAAGGAGAAGATGCAAGTTGAGCTCAACAAAAGAGCAGTCACAGAGAAAATCGCATTAATGGAATGTCTTATGAACCCATTTACTAAAGACTTGAACTTTGTCCCAGAGTTGAGAGAACAAGCCAATAGTTATCTTCGAGAAGAATTACAAATCTGTTGTAAGGATGGGATAAAGATTAAGATGGAACCAGAGGACAATCGAAATAGAACAGATGCAGAACCTCTACTACCAACAATACCAGAACAGGCAGAACTAGAACCAAAACCCACAGCTGAAGGGGAAACAGAGCCAGAGGAACCTCAAATCAAAAAGTTGAAGTCAGCAGATACTGAGGACTGGCTATCAGATATTGTATGCATAGGAGAGTCCAAGCCTAATCAGGAAATAGCTATTGAAATTGAATTTCAAAGGTATCTAGGCTGCAAAATTTTGGAGAAAGATAAGAACCTCACTGTTTTGGAATGGTGGAGATCCCATGAACAATTTTATCCATTAATCAAAAATATAGCTAGAAAATATTTGTCAGTACCAGCCTCTTCTGTATCATCAGAACGTGTATTCAGTTTGTGCGGAAATCTTGTTAACAAAAAAAGATGTAGATTGAGTCCCAATAATGTAGATCTGCTTGTGTTTCTCAACAGAAATATTGAGTATTGGTAAATTGGTAATGTCCAATACTGACAGTCTGACACTTTTCTAGACTTCTAGTAAATAAAAATATTGTTTGAGTTTGACAATTGTTGCAGTTTTTACTGTAAGTTCTAAAGTTTGTCAATTGTAATTTTTTTGTAGTTTTATAAAAGTTTATTCTAGTCAATAGTGGTCAGTATATACTGCATCTAGTCAAATACATGTCTCCTTTTGTACTCTTGTATGAGGAACCTGATTTATGTTTATGATTTTATTGTTGACTGTTGAGACATTCATTCATATAAAAATAAATCTTATTATTTGAAATTTGATTTGTTTACCTTATTCAAAGAAACAAATAACTCATGTATTGTTAATATGTTTTATAGTGAACATTATCTTTTGTGAGGAAAAAATGCCCCTTATTTAAAGCTATTTGATAATTCCGATTATAATCGATTATTAATCGATTATGTGTATCCGATTATTACCGATAATCGATTATGATTTTTGGTCCGATTGCCCATCACTAAAAATAAGGGAATTAGCTGTACACAAGGTAAAAAAAAACCCATTGTCAATAGAGTGTTAAACTGTGAAAAAATCCATTGCTGAAACAGAGGACGAATATAAGTGAATGAATCGAGTGTCAACACCCACTGCACCATCTGCATGAGAGCACGTTTTGAAAAAGTAAGTGAAGCAATAAAAATATATTTGATGAATGGCAGTTTAAACATATTTGTTATTAGAATATAAAACGAAGGGCCTTGATCTACTTTTATAATGGGTTTCAAGCAAAACGCCCGTTTAAATTATTATCGTTTATTTATTTTATTTTTTTTTTTTTTACATTTTACTTGACTTGTGATGTATGAACAAATAATTCAAAAATAAAAAATTATTTAAACATCGTCAAATTTCGAAAATTTTCATTACATAGTGTATAACAAGCATATTTTATATGATTTACATTTATATGACATAAAGAAAATAATTCATGTTCTTCTCAGAGTTAGTTGAGCAAAGGATGACTGCACTTAAGGACATGCGATATTTACGAGAAAATAAACTTTTAAAAGAAGAATGTTTCTTTCAATTGCAGAAATGGTCAACATCTAAACTGCAACTTTACGTAATTGCATTAAATAAAAGTATGTTGTTAATAAGTACGAATTTGTTTTCATAGGCGGGGGTCATCACGATTTCTTGAATCTCCATACGATAATGAGGACGCCCACTTTTATACTGACTTCATACATAGTCAGCGCATGTTTGTCTATTGTTCTCCGTTTAACAGTAGTTGTATATTTGCATGATCAAAGTTATGTCAAAGGGAAATAAATAGACAAACATGCGCTCATGGTTTTAATGAGAAAAAAACTGCTTCTTCTTACTTTCGCTTTCCCTGTTGTAACCGAGGGTTGATGCATGTTGAATATTATAATTCACCACGTGATTTCTCACCCCAGGTAACTTTGTAAATACAAAATTCTAAGGTAGCATGCAATGTGCTAACTAGGACAATGTTTTCGAACACGTTAAGTTGTCAAGCATTGATATAAAGTCTTCTGTACTTAAATGGGCGTGGTCTAATTGTTGAAACCATAGTAAATAGTAGACTTGTACCATATAGAATAGATAGGGTTATGGTGAAAGAGTGATCACACAAATTTTTATACATGGCATTGTTATTCATGCTAGTCTAATTTTAGTACCATTCTGATAATGTCAGTTCCACCTCTCATGCATATTAATATCAATCGTATGTTCGTTCAAGGGCAGATAAGCGAAAATTTTCTTTTTTCGAAAGTTGTAAGAAGATAAACATAAAATGAGTTTATTGTATCAAGTCTAAAATCTTAATTCATGTTGAAAATTGACT